>NW_010581667.1:64651-112950 GCF_000705375.1 Tinamus guttatus | reverse complement strand
AGGCTGCAGCTGGGCACGGGCACGGCGGCGAGGGGGAGAAGAAAGGGAGAGCGTTAGCGACCCGCACGGCAGCGCGGCGCGCGCAGGGGCCGGGGGCGCAGCAAGTGGGAGCAACTAACCATGTTTCGAGTGAAGTTTCCCCATGGCTCCGCATGGATCCGCGGGTGCGACTCATTGGCCTGCCTGCGGGAGGGCCGGCTGCGCGCGGAGCGGCGTAAAATCCCGGCGCCCTTAGAGATCCATGTGCTCCGCTGCCCTGCGCCGCAGAGAAGCCCAGCTCAGCTCGGACGGAGGGGGGGGCTCCGCGCCCGCGCAGCCCCCGCCGCCTCCCCGGCCGGAGCAGGGAGCCTCCACCAGCGTTTCTTTGTAATTGAATAGACTGGGCTTACTAACCTCGTCCGTCTTTTCCAGATTGTGAATGAGGTTTTTTTTTCCTTTTTTTTTTTCTTAATAAAGAATAGATTAAAAGGAAACTTGCCTTTTTATAAGGAGAATTCTCACAGTCGTTACAAGCGTGTTTCTTTCCTCTGCTGGTCGTTATTTTGCAGTTTGTGAAAGTCGCGTCTCCTGGGAGATCCTGCAGTTCAGCTAGGAGAGATAAAAGGGAACATGGGGAGGAGAGCATGGAGCAGAGGCCAAGGCAGCTCGAGGGGCCTCTTCCAGAAACTACTAGCCCAGCTCCGTGGGACTGACCCGCATGGGCCAAGTCTGAAGCGCTCCAGGCCACATCTGCGCTCCCAGACCTCTCAGCTTCAAGGGAGGAAGACTCAGGAGCTCACCTGGGAGCAAGCACGGAGCACACGCACAGTACAATGAGCTACGCGGACGGGGCGAGGAGGGTCACGCACTCCAAGAGGGTGCTCCAAACCCTCTACGAGGAATTCCAGAGCACACAGATGTGGTGAAGGCCTGGTATGAACTGACTGTGCAGCCACTAAATGAACCGTCCTGTGCCAAATTGTTCTTTGGGTGACTGCGAAGTCATTTCCAACTGTTTATCTGCCTAGCAAAGAAAAGGCATGGGCTGCAAAATGCTGCCATTGCAGCAGCATCAATTGGTTGTTAAATGGCTAATAATGTGCATCTTTTCTGGATTGCTTTCTTTTTATGTATTTTAATAATTTATTTGGCCCATTTTTATGCTGTGTATTTAAAGTGACATATTTGTTACTTTGAAGATTGCCTCTTATTTTGGGGAGGAGAAAGGGGGGAAAAAGAGATTTATTTAGATCAAGCAGTCTCCTTGGGGCATAAATTTCACCTAGACTGTGAAAACTTGTAAAATTCTCTGATGGATATTAAGCCATTTGAAATTTGATATTTTCTTCTCAGTTTGCACTGTACTCCCAAGGACCCTTTTTTAACTACATCAGCAAATCATTTGCTTGGGGTAGTACCTATCTCCCCATTTACAAGAAATAGAAGACACCTTTGTGGAAGTGCCCCCAAATAGTGTGGATTTGGTTTTTTTTGCTTGTTTGTGTTTTGGTGAAACTGTGTCCACATCATTCAACCCTTGGGAAAA
Source organism: Tinamus guttatus (assembly GCF_000705375.1). Next base: position 111,425 of record NW_010581667.1, on the reverse strand, counting down.
AAAAAAGATAGGAATTAGTAGTGTCAGGAGTTTTGCTTGCACAGGGTGCCCGGATGTCCCTTGTGTCACGGCGGCGGCTGGGGACTGCGCTGGTGGCGCTGTTGCTGGTGGCGTGGCTGCAGGGTGCGCACCATGTCTGTGGCGTGAGGTGAGTTACACGGGCAGCACTTTGGAGCTAACGGTCACTGACGCAGTGCAGCAAACCAGACCCCCCGAGAGGGGCAGCTCTGAGGAGAGCGTCCCCACGTGCAGCACCTGGCCGGGCGCACGGAGCCATGTCCGTGTGTAACGCTCGGGCGCAGGAATAAGCGGCTTGTGTCACATGGAGCAGAAATCACAACTATTCCCTCCTCCTCAGGGGAAAAAAGAGAGATGTAACTATTGTTGAAGGCTCAAATCTTGATGATCTCAGGGAGTTCTTGCTCAGACGCATTCCAGTTGCCTTCAGCAGACTTTAGCATGATATAACAACTGAAACGGGACCCCAAGCTTCAGCTCAGCGGAATTACAATGATCCTCCGAACTAGGGGACTCTCAGGCACACTAAGCTTTTTGTTTTTCCTTCCATGGAGTCAGAAGTGTGTTAAGTAGTGACGTCTAGTAAAATATCAGAGTAAAGTACACCATTCATAAAAGAGTGCTAATGATTAAAGGGTTTCCAATTCAACCCGGTGACCCCAGTAGCATTTTTAAAGTTGCAAAGCCATGACGTGGAGTATTAGTCACTGCCCTTTGAGTGGTGCTCACCATGCTCTGCTCCTCCAGAGGATGGAAAGCAGTTTTGAACCTTGATATAAGCAAGTTGATAACATGAAATAAATATGTCTCACCAAGAAACAAGTGAATAAGATCACTCTGGGAATTACTTTTCAATAGTGGATGCATAAGAAAGATAATGACAATATTTGCAATATCAAATTTGCTAAACCAAAAAAAACCTGTCTGGATCCCTGAAGGTTGTTTTAATGTCCCCACATACAGTGGAGTCTTTCTATGCAAAGATATCAGGCAAAAAATGTGTCTGGTTTGAGTCTATATTTGCATATTGGCTATACACAAATACTAGTCCCAAATGGCCTGCTGTACAGCAGTTAAAGTAAGTCTGAAACATGGTTCTGATTTAATACGCACCTATGGATGCTAGACATGCTATAAGTCAACATGAAAGCAAGTGTCTTAAAACAATCGCACAGCGGTATAGAGACTATAATGCACACAGGGGCATGGCAGCCTCAGAGCTGTGAGTTCCATCGTATGGGGCAGACCCTCACCTGCAAACCCGGCCTGTCCAGGACAGCCTGGGCGAGAGGCGAAACCGCCCCCTCGGCCACACACGAGAGCCCCCGCGGCCCGCGGAGAGGGCGATGCGGAGCGAGCGCTGCTGCCCCTGCAGCGCCCTTAATGCTCTGCCTACGTCTTACAGATGTGTTTTAAGAAAAGGCAGCTCACTTGTCAAAGGACAAATGTGTATAGCCTTGCATTTCTAACGATGCCACCAGCACTCACAGCTCCACTGGCTGGCAGGGATATGGGAGCCTATCTAAGCTCTGAAGCTTTTGGGATCGCTGTTATCCAGCCTGATGGAGAACTTTGAGCCCAACTCTCAAAGTCAGGGGCAGCACCCCACCACCCTCAGCCTTCGTTTCAGCCACCTTCCAATCCATCTCATTTTTTTACACCAGTAAAGAAGAGCCCACAGCAACATCTCTTCAACCATGGCATAAATTTCTATCCCGAGGGCCACAATCCTGGATACACAGGTAGGAACGATTCTTTTAATACCATCTCAATTTTGTTTTGGTGACCAAACACGTTCTTTGATTGCCCATTACCAAGACCCACAAACAGGACTGTTTCAAAAGACTCCCTGTCCCAAGACTCCCTGTCTCAGCTGTTGGGTCTCTGTCTTTGCCACCTATTGTCTTGGCAGTTTTTTCGGCACTTTTGCCTCAGGCATTTTTGCAATCTGGCATGTCAGCACCTACTAGCTTTAGCAGCTCTGGAGTCTTGGCTTGTTGCCTCAGAGCTTTGGCATGAGCCTGCACTGTGGCATCTTTTCAACTCCAAACCTACTTGCTTTGCAGGTTTTCTTGGTGATTTTTTTTCTTTTTTGGAGGATGTCAGCAACTGCCCTAACCCTAGGGAGGAAGAAAGACTGATCAGCAAATCTGAAGAGTCAGTGCAGTAGAGATGTCTATCTCAGATGAGCACATTCATTGCATCACCTGCCCAAGGAGAAGACATGCTGTGTCGGAGCACCAGATTCCTTTGCAAACGCTCGGGTGCCACAGGAATTCTTCCAGGTCTTCTTCAGGATTATCCCTATGCTTCCGAGAGCCTTGCCAATCTTGATGGTGGTCTGGAAAAATTCCTGGCAAATTTTGTAGCCCCAGATGCTGAACATTGTGCCCCCACATGCCAGTGGCAGTAGTTTCCATCAGCAAAGGATCTTCCTTTTCACCTGTCCCCAAACCTGAGAAAATCCTGCACAGGGAGCCCTGGGTTTAACACGTGATGGTGCTGGGCAGCAAATGCTAGATCAGCACATGAGGCAATTCCTTCATGAGGAGACAACCAAGCGTCCTTTGATCTGCCTCCATTAATGTATTTACTCCCTTTCAGGTAGCAGCATATCCTCCTTGCACGGTGCTCAGGGAAGTGCTTCTACGAAGCCTTCAAATGGAAGAATCTACAGGGATGAGGTTATAGGATCATCCTCTTTGTTCTTACCATCCAGCACCCAGGAAGACCACATCCGTAACCATTTCCAATGGAAGCCTGAATTTTGGTAAAACTGGAGGACTTTTCTGTAGTTACGAACCACTAATTGCTGCCTCTCTCATCCTGCAGCTTTTCCTCAGAGGACTTCGCGTAACCACTTCGATAATCCGGCCTTCAGCTCATCAGTCTGCACCAGAAAAGGTGAAAAAGGGAGCAATGGCTGACACCTAAGAAGAAGCTGTCCCATACATCTGTTGATACCACGCATCTCTCCGTACCAGAGGAAGAACAGTGTAGTGGAGCAGGGCTTTTCCAGCAGTTGGGAAGAACTGGCCCTTCCAGCAGACCACAATAGGAGCTGGATCTAGGCTGCCCTCCAGCCTGGAATCAGCCCGCAGATCCACCCGAGGAACAACAAGATTGCAAAGAAGTACCAGGGATTTTTCTGTCCAAGTGTCCCTGCGGAAAGCACAGCTCCTTCCCAAAGGAATGGCTTGCAGTTTATTTACAAAGCCAAATCGTTGTGGGTGTCCTTCAGAAAATAGGCAATCCTGGACCTACTTTAAAGACTTTTTCTTTCTCCGAGGTTTCCTTCCAGTGGATATTTCGCTGAAGTGAAATTTAGCAACAACTCTAATAATATGCAGAGAAAGTAGAATAACTTCAGCCGACACCATGTACAGTGTGCAAGAGAAGCAGCCAAGTAAAAAGCAGCACCAGGGCTTCACTAATCAGCTGCTTTCCCTCAGCATCGAGGAAGTGACAGTGAGAAAGTTTTAATATAGGAGAGGATTTTTTATTTGCATTTCTTAACAATTAAGGGTGGTTTATACTCCACCTGGTGTCTTTTCTCACATCATCTTTTATGGCTTCTCCGGGTGACAAGCACCTTTGTAGCAAGGTTTTCCCCCCGCCGCCCCCCTCGCGTGGTGCTGCGGCGCTCGCGGGCTCCCGCATCCCGGCACAAAGGGCGCATTGAGAGGCAGACAGTGGGGCGGCGCCTTTGATGTGCTGCTCTAATAACTTGTGTATGTTTGTGTCCAGGGCCAGCGCGCTGCTGCATCCCACAACGCCCCGCTGCTTTCCACATGCGCTCGAGGGCTACAAAACGGCCGGGCCTTGCAGCAGGGCACAGGGCTGCTGTGGGGTGAGGCAGCGGAGCCCCACGTCGCGTGAGCGCGGGGGCTTTGCTGCACAGCCCGGGATCTTCGCTTCTGTTCTTCATTCTGTTCTTGCGGCTCTTCTTTGTAAAAAGCGGGTCTGGAGAAAGCTGGCATGGGAACGAAATAGGGAGCAGCTGGACCTTGCAGACAGGCAGCGCACACGGCTTGTGAAGAGTCACTTTTGAAGAAGTGACAACCCAGAGTGACGGTGACAGAGGGGTGGAGGAAGGAGAGAAAAAGAAGTCGCTGCATCAAAGCCCTATTTTTTGCAGCCAAGGCCTAGCAAAGTGTTTATATTGACTTATTTATATTGACACATACTGACATAGCTGTGAACTTAGGAAAGCAAATGTAAGAATTGGGATCTGTATTTTTCTTCCATCTCTGGAACAAGCAGAGTTAAAACCACAGATAAAGACACCCAGACTTGTTTCCTATGTGACAGCCTTTCGAAAATTCTTTCATGAAATATGAAAAGCTTTAGGTTCAGTGTGCATTGGTTCTGCACAGGGCTTCTGTGTTGGTTTTGCTCCCCCCCCCCCCCTTTTTTTTTAATAGGCATAAAGTTTGCTGGAGTTCTGTTGCGGGACTGGTATTGTGCTTGCAAACAGACCTGTGTAGTAAGTATTTAAGGTAATAAATACTTAAAAAGGGTTTTAAAAAATGATCGAAACTATACCTTAAGCTCTGTATGAATGACAGTAGCTGCGAAGCATCCTTGTAAACCCGCTCAGAGCCATACCTTCCTGGGAGAGAAGATTCTACTCTGAAAAAATATGCCTGGGTCACCATGTCACTGCAGAGAAAGCAGAAATCACAATGGGAGTGCAACTGCATGGCTACAACCAGAACAGCACAAAACTCAACCTGAAATTGCTCTTGTTCACCAGTATTCTCTCCTAACTGTGTTGGGTTGGATTTCAAAATTCCCCCTCCTCCCTTTCTTTTTCCCTCCCCCTCCTAACAAAATGCATCCCGTAGACCTGCTCGTACACATAGCAACGTAAGAGCATCCCAAATGAGCTTACAACCCAAATCCTCTGCACTGTTAAAAGGAAACTCCTGAAGTCCTGGCAGGTGGATAGATGCAGGATGAGCAAGGAAAGCCTTTCAGCGTGCAGTTTATTTTTCTGTCTCTTCTTTCCCCATCAGCTATCAGTGCTAACACGGCAGCTAACGCCAGCCCAGCCAACCCAGGTTTCAGCTGCACCTCTGCCCCTGCCCTCACTACAGCCTAGCTCCTGCATTCAGACGGGCAGCGGCGGCTCCAACGCGGTGAACGTATCCCATGGAGATGCACTTAGCTGCTCTGCTCCACACCCTGCGTCCTTCCACACTGTGCATTGTGAAATACACGACAGAAGCTACAGGAACTCCAGGATTTACATCAAGCTAACAAGCCCCTGGTTCTTCTGCTGGCATCCAGCGATTTGACCACGGTGGTTTTGAACGCGTGCCAGACCGTGTCGACCGCAGCCACGGCCGCCGGCACTCAGCACGGGGAGCAGCACCACAGCAGGGCTCTCACTGGTGCCTCGTAGGGGAGAGCCCTGGGGCGCAGGAGCCACCCGCGCCGCTGCCACCCTGCGCCAGCCCCCGGGAGCTTCCCGCCGCACGGCCAGGGACACTTTCGCTGGAACTTTTGGGGGCAATTTTAGGAGTATGGGTTGGAATGGTGAGGCTCGTGCTGCTTTTATGCAGTGACCACCTGGACTCCTATTTATGTTGTCAAATTTAGATTTAAAAGATCCAAATAAATGCCTGAAAATATATGAGGTATATGGTCAATGGATAGAAATAGGTGTTTCATGTGACCTATTTTATACGGCTATGTTAACTGAGATGAATCATTTTCTAAAAGAGCCTACTAGGATGCAATTTGTCTCATCTTAATATAGGTATTTAAAACAGGGCAGCTGAAAGGGCTATTCTCTCTCCTGGCTACAAAGGGAGCCTGGGTGGCTACATCAGAAGTAGATACTGTTGACAACTGAGTGATGTGGGATGAGTTTGGCGCCATTACCTGGTGTAAGGCTTGGTGCTCTATTCCCCCCATCTCGTGTGCAGAGACACCTTTGTTTGCTCAAAAGTAGTATTCCTGCTTGCTACATGCTGCTGAACACCTAGAAGATCAGAGGGAGCAAATTGCTTTTAAGCTGAACACTGTTCAAGTGCGCAGATATAAGCCTGAAGGATGTCACCATATATACAAGGCAGTCAATGGATGTTACACATTATTAAGCCAACTCCTGTACATGCACTTACAGCTGGTGTGGAAGGTTTTAAGTTTTTCTGTTTCTGCAAGAAGCAGAAGTGTCACCTTAGAAAATTTAAATAGCATTAAAAAAAACCGCCACATGGAAGATTTTCTAAATGCTTTGATGTTAGGGTCTGGTCTTGCTCTAAACAAGCCTCTTGTGCAGACCAAGCTACAAGCCCAGCCAGATTTTCACCATTTTTCACCACCAGCAGACAAAAGGCATGAAAGAAAAGCTATGGTTTCTCTATTTCCCCAGTACTCCAAACCAGCTAAGAAATGGCCTTAGCTTATGTGAGCTCAAGGGGAAACATGGCAAATATAAGAGAAATCTGCTGACAGAAATCTCCTACATGCATGGGAACCACCTCAGACTCCAGAACTCCCTGAATACATTTGTTAGAGACCAACAGATTAGCGAGCCCGAGTACCATGACATGCTAACCCTGTTCTTCTATCCTCCTCCAGCATCTGCCTCTTGCTCACTGGTTCTTCTATCCTCCTCCAGCATCTGCCTCTTGCTCACTGGTAAAGACCAATATCCCGAATAGCCATTCTTAGATTAACTATCACAGCAAGTGGATCACATCATGAGCAGCCAGGACCAGCTGCAGAAGTTCCACTACTACTGTCCTGTCAGAGGAGAGGAAGAAAATTCCTGCACTGAGTTCAGTTAAGTTGCTGAGTGGGTCTGGGGACTCCACACTGGCTTCAAGAGAATCAGGAGGCATCATTCATTCCCTTTATGAATGAATCATAATAATATCACAATATTAAAGGAAAATCTTGTTTCACGTTACGGTTTCCTCATATAGTTTGAGAATTTCCTATTGAGAGGAGGAAGGCGTTACTAAAGCTGGATTTAAAATCTTACAAGTCAGCATAAATCTCTGTGGACAAGCACATGCTTCAGATTTCCCCACTGTTGGATTATTGTTGGATACCCTACGGTTCTCTACAAATTCTCTTTTTGCAGCACAGACCAATGAGATGCAAAATATAGATTTTGTTGAGAAATTCTATATTTTCTTCGTTATAGACTTTCACATATTTTACATCTCATCTTTCAGACAGTTGAAATGTATACTCAGAATAATGGCACCCTGGCAAATTGCTGGAGAGTTTAAGTATTTCACTTTTAAATCCTAAACCAAACAGGATTAACAACGTGAAAGCTAACACAGTGCCAGTTTGTAGTAGGCAAAACAAGAGGCCTACAAGATATCACACAGATGCCAGCACCACTGAAACTGCCAGAAGGGCCTAAAAATGTAGCATGTTCCTCTAACTCAAACATACTAAAGAACAGAGGAAGCAGATAACAGAGAAAAAAACATATTTAGAAAAAAATTTTCAGCAGCACTTGCTGGACAGTTAGTACCCAACTTAGCATTTTTTAAAGCAAGCATCTCCTGCCCCTGTTCCACAGTCTCCTGGCTGCCCAGTCAACCAAGTGGCATATTCCATTGTTTTCACATGGCATATTCCATCTTTTCCTTGTTGTGTCTAGAACTGCAGCACATACTGCTACATATTCTGCTATGCTATCTTTTTCTTTCTTGCATGGATTATTTCTTAGTATTCGGTTTTCAACTGGATCCAAGACTACCAGGGTTTGCAGGTGGCCCTCTTTTCCCTGGAAAATAGTACAGATATCTGGAATTCTATTTTCTTGGCTGGATCAAACTCCTTTCTCTTTCACACTGCTGTTTTTTTCACAGCTTCTCTGGTATGGTGTGCCTAGTTGACTGCAGGCCATCACTTCTAACATTTCATTTCAAGCTCTAGTAGCCGTTGGCTGCTTTGGACATCTTGCAATCCATGTTTCAGCCAGACAGCACTGACATCACGTACACACAGAGTTCATGTTGACTCGATTTCATCCCCAATATTTACTTGAAGTCACCTAGGGCCACTTCACCAGTTATTTCTTCTAAAGCTTCCAAAAGCACTCATTGATCCACTTGGTGAGGCTTCCCTGCCAGACAAAGCTATCTATATTGTATGTTTTCTAAGAGATTTTCTTACTTCTCCAAAGTTATACTAAGCCCCTGGCTTTCAGTAATCCTTTGAAGGCTTTTATTCCTCCTTATTCACAATGCTAATCTCATAGATCTCAGAAATTTGGTTCCTTTGCTTTATACCTTCATCTCGACATCTCTGATGATCATAATTCTATTCCTAGTTTCTCTCAATATTAGGCTGTGAGATATCAGATTACCCAGTTACATTTCTCTAATTTACCATGGACACAATTTACTGATCTTCCTGCTTAAAATATTTATTGGCAAGATTAGCGGTTTATTTGGCTATAGCACGACTCGCTCATGCTCGAGGGATCTCCCTTTTGTCTCAGTGATTGCTGTGTAGCAGATCTCCTGTTCTGTTAAGCTTTGGGGGATGCTACGTACACCGTCTTGCTCCCTGGTGATTCTCAGGCTGGTATTTCTCCCTAGGTGTTCTTTGCAGCCTGCATGTCAATCGTTTTGAACTTTCCCAAGACCTTCAGACTGCAATGGTTCTGGTTTCATTCTCTTCATCAGGGAAGACTTTTGCAGAGCTTGGGTTATACCTCTACATGTCTGTCAAACAATTTCTCCCTGTCTCTGGTTTCTGATCTTCATTGGTTAGATGGGTAGGGTCTCACCATATCTAGATCTTCCTACCTGCTTCCTTTGTCCACAATATCTCTAACTTCAAATTTCAATCTTCATTTCTTCTAGTCATTTCCCAGGCTCAGTAATAAATTTTTTAATTAAATCACATGCTGATTAGTTTTAGCACCTTGCCCTTAAGGGCAGAGCTGTGCCTACTTACTGCTACAGCAGCAGTAATTTTAGTACAGCTACACAATATAATGTTAAATATGCATGTAAAACTGTGAACAAATAATCCCATCATTACCAAAGGGATCAGCTAGATCCCTCCAGTAGATCCCTCAAGTAGCAAGTGAGGTATGTGCCGCACAGCTTTTCCTTTTACTCTACAGCATGTGACTAAGAGCTGATTCATATTCACACCGACTACAAGCCCACACTACTGTCTACGTAAAGGCAGGCAGACGTACATTCCCCTCGGTGTTTCATGGGTGTTGAAATCTCAGGGAATGTGCAGATTCATTAAACCTAGTCCACTACAGGCAAGCCTGTGCTTTTGAATTCTTCTGTCTAGGAGTCACAGGAGAGGGGGAACACGCCTGTGCCTCGGGGACGGGGCACGCATCGCCCCCAACACGGAGCCTTCCAGGGAGAAACCCTAGCAGCAGCCTGCAGTGCCCTTGTTCAAGCAGGAACTGAAAACATAGAAGAAAACTTGGAGACAGCAGTGAAACCTTTTCTTGCTTCACAACAAACATGCAGCTCTATAGAAAAAAAGGAAGTGTCTGCCATTTATTTGACATTTAATTTAAATACTGATAAGTTTAAGTCCATTCTGACCTCATTTCTCTATGAAAATGTTTTAAATAAGAGCTATGCATCCATTTTCAAACTCCACAATCTCTGCGTGCAACCTGTTTCCATGTCTGACCACTCTCACAGTACTAAAAAGCTTTTTTTGTGTGTGTATTTTTTTTTTTTTTTTTTTTTTGCATGCAGCTTCCTGCATTTCATTTTATGTCCACTGCCTCTTCCCTGTAATTTTAAGTAAATATCACAAGTAGCTGGAAGACCTTAGGACTCATATGCTCCATGCTTTTGTCAAGCTACTAGATGAAAACAGAGCAGTGCAGAAACCAAATTTTCTACTTTGTAGGAAATTCCACTATTTATATATTTTATTTCAAAAGAAAATTTAAAAACTTCAAAATTTCAGAAACGTTTTAAATATCCATTTTGGATTGAAATCATCCTGATATTTAGGCCTTTTCTATTTCAAATCACGGTTTATCTTCTTAATTCTTTAATAATGGGATAAAAAGCCACTTCACTAGTCAAAATGTTTCATTCCAAAAATATAAAGAAGTTCTATTTCAAACAGAATTCATATATATTTAAATACATTGCTCCAACATTTTCAGTGCATAACAATTGGTCAGAAGTGAAACATTTCTATTATTTATGTGATTATTTTATATTATTAATTATATTTTATATTATTTATAGTGCCATTTTGCAAGGAAAAGCTGTTCCACCATCAATTTTATGACCACTTCTAATTTGAAACTTAAGAGAAGACAAGGATTACATTTAGAAGTGGGTTTTGTATCTTCACCGACATTACTCATCCCTTTCATCTCATAAGGGTAAAGATGAATTAGAAAACCACGACTGAAAGTTCAGACCCTCGACAGAACAAATAGAATAATTATGTATTTTATCATATTTTAAAGATTTAAGATATCATTTGGAAAGAATGACTTCCTACTCTGATTCATCTGGCTGTTTATTTACCTTGCGACATTCATCTTCCCAGTGATTTCCATGAGGAAGATAGGTTTCCATTGCAGAAGTGTTTCACCCTCTCTATTCCAGACCTACAGTAAAGGAAGAGCATCTAATTTTTTGCCAATTTCCTTTCCATATGCTAGAATACTCCAGGGTGCCTCTGATTATGCTGAACATTCTAGCTAGTTAAAGACAGTTAGCTTTATTTTATGTATTTTTATGCTGTAGATGTTCACAGCTTTTTTTTTTTTTTTTAAGAATGCCAAGACTTTTTCTTTTCCCCCACAGGATATGGAAAAATTAATAACACTTTTTTTGCCAATGTGGATTTAACAAAAACAACGTACAGCATCCAAGCTAACCCCGAAGAAGAACAAATGCTTCAATCAGATACTATAAATAATTGAGACACAGTCTTACAAATGATATAAAATAATATAAAAGAAAACAAAAGCAATGTTCAGTATGTGTATTCCTGTCTTGGCTTTACAACTGTACAGTCCCTCTGAAGCCATCACATTTCATTACAGCAGAGCTTGCTGGTCTCAGACTCTTTTATAGAAAGGAGCTTGCATATCCTTGAGTTTTTTTTTTCCTCTGTATTTGGGATAGATTTCAAGTCTAGGATGAGCATCTGACCTTAAAAAAAAATCTTAAATTCAGATTATAGAAAACAGGCTGCTTAGCTATTCTTCTTATTTCTAAAGGAGATTAAATGCAGTTGAAGAAACTCCACTGCATTCAGAAACTGGACCCTTTGCAAGAAAGGGTGACATTTTCTCAAAAAGAAAAAGTCCACAGACTAGGACTTTTCAACTGTTTCAGTATAAAGGAGCCAAATATAAAGAGCAGGAAACCATTCTGTACTTTCCGAATAATGTGAAAAAGACAACCCAAGAGAGCTTTAATACCTGAAATGCTCTTAAATCCTAGAGAAAGACTTTTTGTAATACTATATCAAAAGGGGAAAGGGAAATAGCCCAACACAGTGCTTTCCTTTTTTCACTGCGATATGGATGTGGAAAGTATGTTAATTCCTGTATTCTCGGGGGAAAACAAATAGCATAAGCAGACAGACAGGAGAGGGAGAGCAGCGTGTTTACCACAACACGGCGGCCCCGCTCCGGCCCGGCCCTGCGGCTGCTGCCAGGGCTCCATGTGGGCGCAGGCGAACGCCAGCACAATCAGGGCATTCAGCATCAGGCGGTAGGAGATCCCCTTTGATGTTGGGATAAAATGAGGATATGCACGGTTTTGTCCAAAATGACAACCATCCCAGGTTTACTAATGGGTATCTAATAGAAAAAGAGAACTTTATGATGCTCATTAATTACCAAACTGTCATGTGCTTCTGGCAGAAAGAAAGTAATCCTCTTCTCCAGATTAGACAGCCACCACAAAGGACTTCAAAGAACTTCCAGTCCCCTCCCCTGAGAGCTGCCTTGCATAAACCTCACAGCACTAACCGTGCAAATTAAAGGAAGGGAGCCGGTGCGGAGCCCTCCCGATCCTGCGCGCTGCCTCGCTGCTGGGTCAGGCACGAGCCCTCATGCTGCCGGCAGACGCGCACATTTAACACACAGACAAACGCACGCCAGAATTCACACAAAACTTCACAAATTATCGGTAAACAGCATTTTCTATTTTCGCTTTCCAGCCTGGAGATATCTGTGCTGAAGATTCGTTGGTGGCAATACAAATTCCTTTTTGAGAACATGAAAATGTAGAAGCACAGCTGAAGGTCTCATTCTCAGATATTTTCCTCAGATGTTTCTCTTAATGAGGAGCAGCAAAAGTAAGCTTTTTTTTCTGGAAACTGGCCATAGTGGGTACAAAGGGCTACAATAGTGGGTACAAAGGATCATCTACTACGGGAATAGACATGCTGGGGACCATGAGGCACTTGCAGTGATGCCCCTAGTTTCAAACAGGCAGACGTTTACGGAGTCAGGGATTTCTCTTTCAAAATAAATTCCTTCCCCAATTCCTAAATTTCTATAAGCCTTTTTATATGTCATTATTTTTTTGTCGCTAGGACTGAACTCTTACAGACTTCAAAGTGTGCAACACCTTTATATTTATATTCACATATTTATGATTGTCATCCAAATGCATGTATTTATGGCTGTTTTTACGGAAGTCTGAAATAGTGATAAAGTCTGGACTGTCTCTCAGGAAGAGAGAGGGGGCCAGGTCCTTCTGATGTTTGGTCTGGATGTCAAAAGAATTCTAGATGTCAGGATCGGGTTCCTGGGCACAGTTACATCATGGTTTTGTTCTCACTCAAGCACATTCAAACCACTTTACCAACAAGGTGAGAACCAGTGAGGCCCATTCCGATCTGCAATCTCAATGCTCTCATTCGAAGCCCTCCCCAGCAGCATTCGGTTCGTGTGCTCTGGTCTCACTGGACAGACCAAGTTTTCAGGAGGTGTCCCACAAATTTTAAATTCAAGTAAGTGCTTTTTCCAACCACTTTGACCTTTTTTTTTGTTTGTTTCTCCAGAAAACCGTTGCAAGAAACATGCTACTATCCAAAACAGAACTGGCTCTTCACATTTATCAAGAACATACAGTCCCATGGAAATAGTGTTGAGTGACAAATGATACTAAGAGTTCAGGTAAAGATAAACCATCACAGACATCATCAAAACCGCTCCTTTGCTCACACCCCTTTGCAGATAGCACCTCTTTGGTATGCCATGGTAAACTTAATCAAAACCCTGAGCTGTTAAAAAGATTTCCTCCTTCCCAAGTAATGTGTGTGTTGCTTTTCAGTTGATTTTTTCACATAACCTGAAAAAAGATGCAGTTTTCCTTTTGTGCGAGTAATTGAATACTTTTGAAAACTCTAGGGTTGCATCAGTATTGTGTGTTTTCATCCCAAACACCTAACCAGGACAAAACGTCTGCCACATCATCCTCTGTTAAGAACATCCCACTCCACCTTCTACCGCAAAAGATATTCTAGAAATACACAGTCTAAATTAATGTTCTTCAGTCATTAAGCACTTCCGGCTCACTTTCACGGGTCTGAATTTCCTATCCATCTTGGATAGATGAAGAAAAAAACTTTCACTACAGTAAGACTGAAACCTCAGCTGGTTTGTAGATAGCTAAGTTTATGTAAATACTCACCAGCATTTGGGAGATGACCACAGAAATAGAACTGGTGAGACATTTGCTATGGAGAATCCCATCTCAAAACACTGTAGTGTCAACTACAACAAACTTATTTTACCAAATGTGAGTTAATCTCCATTGGTTTTCCATGTGTTCAGTGACAGCTGAAAGAAGACCTGGAAAAACCTGGAAGTCCTGGAAATGGACTGATCCTTGCAGATGGAAATAGTATTGAGGTTCAGTAAAAAATACAAGGATGGTGGGGCTTTGTATTGAGTCTTCCCATTGCATCTCTGAGTTTATGAAGCAGTAAAAGATCAAACAAAGGCTGCAAAAAGAAACCCAAACCAGAGAGAGGTGTTTGGGTCATGATCTGAGAACCATGAAGAGAAGGGGTTTTCGAGTAGCGGGCTGGCTCAAGGAAGGCCTGCGACTCTGAGCAAAGGAGCAGAGTCCTGTTGCTAATCGCAGCTGGGCTTGGACAAACAGACCCCAGTGCATATTCTTGGTAATGAAACGGATTTGTCCCAGAGAAATACTTCCCTCTATAAGCAAGTTCTCCTCCCAGTAGAAACAAGCTAAAATTGGCGAGCCCCTTAGGTCAAAAGGGGATTAGTGGTGTTAGCAATGAGATCTGCAGCACAAGCACCAAAATCTCAAGTTGCTATTCCTGCTAAACCAAAGTGCAAGCTCTGGCATTCATTCAGCTTAATGTCAAACTCAAATGAATGGCTCAGAAGATGATCAGAAAGGGTAGGAGGTTTTTTGGCAGCCAGTTGGTCTGATGCAGCATCAATGGTTTTGCAAAATGTGTTGCCCCTCCAAAAAAAATGAATCGTTCTGATCCATGACCTGCCTTGATAGACTGAACCATCCAGAACAGCTGAGAAATAGAAGCCAGGAGGGAAGGAAGAGACCCCACTTGAACTGGCAAAGGACTTGAGGAAAGTTGTACTTTTGGCATATTCAAATATTTGCAAGGTCTTCCAGGATAAACAGGCAATGAACCAGTTTATACAGTCAGATGCATCTGGACTTGTAGAACAAGATCAGGAGTCGGGCGGAAGAAGATAAAGCAGCAGATGTCATTCCAAGAGTCTGTGGATTTGGCCACAGAACTGTATTCTCTCCCTTGGCCTTTCGCGAGCGCACCGAACTGGAGCTGGCAGAGCGGCCGGCGCACTGCTCCGAGCTGCGGCCTGAGCAGCGTCTGCGGGAAGAGCGAGTCTGATACGCTGAGTTTCAGTCTGAAGTGTGGGACTTATCTTGTAAGATACGTGTGTGAAATTAGCAGGAGGAATCAATTCAATTAGTACAAAAAGGGAAAATGGGAACAATAGAAACCCTAAATGAAGTCATTAAATCTAATATAATGAAAAAAGGCCCTAGAAAGGAGACCCAAGTCTCCAGATAATCAGAGATGCACAGGGCTTTGCAGAGATGCAAAGAGACTTACCCATGAGTTTGTCAGTGTGTAAAATTTTCAGCATAGGTCGGATAAGAAAGAAAAACCCTCTTGGTGCTCAGCAAATCGTGATTTGGTGATGTTAGGGTTTATCCTCTCCCTCCATCACATACATATGTACACGCAAAAAGCCTTTGCTCCTGTTTTAGCTTACCCAAGTCCAAACTTTCTCAGACTGAACACAGATTCTGTTGGTGGAAGGCAACCAAATTAATGGAGTGGTATTTCAATAGTGTTGGCATCTATGTTTGATAGCGCTGTACCTCCCGACAAAGGATTTTAGATCAGTAGGGCACTGCTGCTGCTATTTTAAGGAGAGAAAATTTATGATTTGGACAAATCACAAAAATCACATTATCACTTTAAACCACAGACGGGCGCACATATACGGATGGTAATAATGCTTTGTGCATTATCACTAGGTTAAGAAATTAAAAGCAAAAGCTATCCTGACCAGAGCAATTATCAGGTAAATTCATCCAAGGAAAACTCCATAAGACAAAAAACAGATGGCTCCTTGTGCTGCAGTTAACTCCTGTTAATGTCTATAATAAATACACCTGAAGGAACTGTCTCATCAAAAGGCATGAGTGCCTCAAAATTCACACAGCTGCAGATGTTCCTACTTCATTCACTGGAAGAATGGATTTGTTCCTCAAGAATAGACTATAATGCTAAAACACTTCCCTAAAACTGTCCCATCTCAGAAGAGCACACTGCAGAAAAGTCATCTGGTAAATGAAGCACTCCAGTATGCAGTTCATCTTCAGGAAACCACAGCTAATGCTTTTTCCATCACAGAAAGGAATTTCAAAGGAAATTTCAAAAGGAAATAAGGCGCAGGATATGGAGTTAGGTGTGGGCAGCTACTGGTCCTTTTAAGAGACTGGTTTACAGCTGTGGCTGTTGAGTCAGTTGATGCTGGCGACCTGGCAAACACCTTAACCTCTCATCTGGGTCACAGTTTGGACAATGGGTTATTAAAGGCTCTGCCCAGGAATGTGCCTAAATAATAAACAAGGAATATTCCATAGTATTTGAAATAGAGGTAGAATAAGTAGAAAAGATGGAGAGTGAAAAAAAAGAAGTCACAAAGCAGCCTGAACTGTCCAGGTATGCTACAGATAACTGAAGAGGTTCAAACGAGATTTTACTTCATGATGAATGTGAATGACAATATCAATTTTTAAAAAAACAAGTGTATTCCTGATCAGAATTAAGTGTGGGGTAGCTGAGAAAGAGCAACCTAATTACTAGACGAGCTTGAAAAAGTGAAAGAAAACCACAGTCTTAAAAAGAAAGCAAGAAAACACAAACCTTTGAAAGCAAGAATGCTTTGCCTGAAAAATTAAAGTTAACTTTTGCAACTGGCTTTCAGAGGATGTGAGATGACCAAGTTAAGTATGTTATTTTGGTGACTGTTCAGAATCCTAAATTCGAGACCAGTTTTTGATGATGATAAAACTGCTAAACTGAGGAAAAGGCTAGTAGGTGGCCTTGATTCTAACTTGTAGAAAGCAATGAGAATTTGCCAAAACACAAAGCAGAACAGTTTGGGAAAGAAAAGCTAGCTAGCTGGCTAGCCAACCAGTTTGGGAAAGAACAGATGACAACACTCCACTATTCACAAACCCACCAGAACATGCTGGGGCAGGACAAAAATGAAAATTCCAAACAAGAACCTTCAAAATAAAATCAAAAAAGGAAAACGAGTTTGCAGGAGGCAGCATGCACCAGACTACACAAGAATGGAATAAAACTCCAAACTAATCAGAATCCAGCCTATAAGAAGAGCTAACGTGATGCCTGAAGCTACAGCAAAAACATGAAGATAAAACTTATGGTGATTGAATTCACATTATATATTTGTGAAATGCTTCTTACTCAGTGTACATATCTGACAAAAATAATATAATAATTGCAATTCTTTCAGAGAGAGTGTCCCTCACTATGGTGGCGCTGCTCTCTGTCCAGAAATTCTCTCAATGAAAAAGGCTAAACCAGAGAAGGAACATGGTCTATGAAGAAATAAACCTCAGAATTAGAGAAGATAAGAAGCAAAAGCAAAAACAAAAATAAATAAATAGAGAACAAAAATATGTATGGTATTGTAACAAAGAAAAAGGAGAATAATAATTAAAATTTTAAATCTTATACATGAACATAATCTACCTCTACATGTATTTATCGTAGATGTATATTTCATAGTTTTTTGGTATGTGCTATAAAATATATAGTAATTTGCAAAACACACGCATAGAAATCAAACTGTGACAAGAGCATGATATCCTAACTAGTCTGGGGAAAATATTTTTTAATGAGCAGATTTTTAAAAGCTACAGTAAAAGTTAAATCTTCATTTGGCATTTTTCAATTACAAACCTGCATCTTTGAAACTGGGAACTATGACCCACTGAAAAGTTATTCAATGGGCCACTTAAACCTCTCATATTAAAGAAGAGGACAGTATAAATTCCTATGAAATATCAGGAAGAAATGAGACAGAAAAAGAACTGTGGAAAAAGACTCATTTTAGCAAAAATAATTCTCTGAATGTTACAGATTTATCTAATGGTAAAACACACACATTAAAAGGAGGAATCTCTTTGGAAGCTATGTGCTCACCTTACAATATGACCATGAAGCAAAGCCAGACCTGCAGCAAAAACAAGCTGCCCTCTCTTCTTTGAGAAAGGAGAACAAAAGAGAGGTTTCATTTCTGAATTTCTAAATGCAGAAGAGCATGGAGTGGATGCGTCCCTGAACTGCTAGTCCTAGATCTAGAACCAGTATTTCTAGGCCAGTGTCTATAGGACAGTCGAGCACATTTTTGACTTTGAGACATGATCTACACAGGCCAGACCTCAAGAGTTTGTTCCTGTCTATGAAGCAGGGCCCTTTGCTCAAAGTAACTAAAGTATCTTCCAAGTTGGTCTTTCCAGTGAACCAAAACGTTCCAAGAAGTGGATTTGACGAAGGACACATTGGGATAAGCAGTTGTCAAAAGTCTGCGTGCCAGCAAGTCTGCTGAAAAAAAATATTATTTCACAGACCGACATTACGCAACCCTGAACATTTATTTCTAATCTCTTCAGCCTAAGATTTTGTGTCATTTTACATCATTGCCTTGTGAACTTTTCTGCAATTCTCCCTTTATCAAGGGACTTATGGGACAGCTCCTTTCAATAGGTCACTTAATAGGTGCTTGGAAATAGGTTAGACAGTCTTAACCACATAAAAGTCTTCATAAAACCTCAAAGCATCTAGTTATTGCCAAATACTTGCTAAGCTTGTAAGCAACCCAGCAAATATGCAAAACCTGGATATCCTCAATGCATCACGGCTGGAGATGACTCTCCAGGGCACAGCCTATGACTAGACAAGGCCAGTAACAGATGTGGAGAGGACGGGCAGAGCAGAGGTACTCATTGCCAGATTACATTAATTGATATACAGTTAATAAGAGAAGAAGAATAGCTTCTTCAGTTTTTAACACCGTCTGACTTTATTAAAAAGCAGAAATCCCTTCAGTAATGCACAATTATAAATTTTCCTTCCAGGTTTCTGTTGTCTCTGAAGGCTATTCCGAGTTTGGAGGGTGTTTGCTCATTGAAAATAATCCCGATTTTAAGGTACAATCGAGACCGAATTTTCTATTAAAAAATAATTAGTATAATGGTTGTTAAGAAGAACTATCTGATGATCCTCTTGCAGGTCAGAACGGTTTATCCTTTCTTAAAACAGTGAAGATAATATTAAGCATGCAAAGAAGCAGCAATGCATCTAGACATGGCCCATGGTTAACATGCCAACGAATAGCTGGAGCTCCTGATCCACACACGCTGATAGCTACTTGCATGAATTTTAGCACTGGGAACATAACCTTAAGGTGTTTTTTTAGAGCAGTGTTAGTTCATTCAGGTGTTGCCAAGTTTCTCTGGCAGCCTACTCTAGGTTTCCTAGTTTTACATTTCAAAGAGGCAAAGAAGGTAGAAATGCTAGCGCACTTTGAGAACAGGATCAGAAAAGCAAAGACTGGAGACTACAGCTCGTGCTGTCGAGGAGCCCAGCACTGCAGCAGCACAGGAAGGGCCCTTCGCCCGGGGAGCAGGCACAGCAAATACAACAGCAGCAATAAAACACGGCCAGAATTTAACCTCCTCCTGAGACCTCCAGGTGAATATCTCAAGAAACAGTTTGATATGGAGAACATCCACGTCAAATCAAAAGCTTTTCTTGTGCCCCTAACGCAGGAACATCAGACTTGGGCGCTCTGAACGGGAGCGGATCAACCCTGCCAAAGAACAGCACGAGCAGCAGCTGAGAACTGCTCGACTCTGTGTCACTCGCTGACCAGCTTCGCTTTTCCAAATCTAGAGTAAACACTGTAGACAAGGACAAATATGTAGGACATTGACCAAAAAAGAAAAAAAAAAAGAAAGAAAGAAAAAGAAAGACAACAAATCAAACCAAGAACACTGGCTCTATACCCACAGGGGAGCCTTATAGCCTATTCTCTTGCAGCCAAGCTTGGTTATGAAACAGATTCCTGTGAAGACAAATTGCTGAGACAGAAAAGCACTGCATACAGCAGACATGAAGTTCTTCCAGACTGGGCTGTAAAGAGGGTGAAAGTTATTAAGGTCAGTTCTTTCCCCTTGCGAAATAAAAGACTACACAAAGGCATCGATTGCTCATTTGGAAAGTCATTGAATCGACCAGAAATGAGCAAAATGAGGGCTAAGCAAATGTAAAAATATTCCTCTAATATTCCTCTTGTAATATAAGGAAATATGGATTGAAAGATCAACTGATTTTCAAAATCTAAAGTACTACAAAAAAGAAAAGAATAACCCTCCATATTTAATGAAGATAAGCCAGGTGAAATAAAAAAAGGTCTCTAACCTTTAGATTGTATTTAAATTAGATGTTCCATTCAAGGGAGCACCTGTATAACAGATCTGCATCACACACACTGGAATAATGAGGCTTTTTGGTGCAATTTGCAATGACTGCTACTTGTCCTTGCACTCTGCACCACTGGGAAGAGTTCAGTGAGGACTAAATTCCTAGAAACTGCTACCTTGGTCCAGCTAATGAATCACCATCGCTTCTACACCACGCTTCACGTTTAGGGAAGAACAAAGCAGGCATAGATCACCTTGGTTACCCTTCCTGCTTCCAACAAGGAACAACTTGAGTCAGTGTCTGCGACCCAGCAGTGAGGCTGCATTAGCCATAGGTTGGATCCCTTATGAATCTACTTTGATCTCCACAAAACTCTGTGGCAGCGAATGCCGGAGTTGAATTATACATTCCTTCACTTGAACTGAAACAAACCACATGCTCCCAGCTTTAGCAGCACTGAACTTTTCAGTGCAGGGAAAAATTGTCCAGATAGCAAATGCTGGCACCTTCCGAGAATTCCTCTGCGCAATGAAGTTCACCACCAGAACCACCCCAGTGAAGTTACTGCAGTAGATTTTCCAGTGGCATCATTTCCCATGCAAACACATTCCAAATCAGGACTGTTCACCCAGGGTTTATAACAACAGTGTTATCACAACATATTACAAATTGGCTGCTAAATCTATACATGCACACAAGCATTGACTGCAAAAACACATAGAGAGAATATTGGAAATAGATCCCTTTTGCCCTAAGACACAAGTCCTTCCCACTTCAAAGATCACAGACAAATTGCAGAGATGTTATCAAGAGAACCACAGCTGTGTTAGTCTAAAACTAAAAATTAAATGTTGCAGTGTGACAAGTAGTCACTCTAAAATGCCACATGTTTTGTTCTGTATTCCTGCCCTAGTCACTGCTGATCAGAACATCAAACCCTAAACAGAAAAAATCTCCCTTTTTAACCTTTTACTCATGCTGACTTTAACTACCACAGCTGTACTCCGTTCTGCTTGCTGCCACCATCCCTTTCCGAGCATTTAAGTGTAGCCATAGTAGCATGTGAAAGAATAACCATTGAATCTCAGTCAAAATCATGTGTCTTACCAGCCTAGCAAATTCTGCTTCTATATTCCAGAAAAATGAGTCTATAGTAACTCTGTATCTTCATGTTCTGCACTGTCTCTTATCCTCTTTTTCTCCTCTTTTTACAGACTTCCCAATAACTATCCTCAGAACTCACTACTGTGATCCCTACCCCACTTTTGTTTTCAGCTTTTTATTTACTTGACAAAATCCCACTGTAGAAGCAAACTGCCTTTTGAGGAAGCTTAACCCCTTAAGAATTCTCTTTTGCTGTAAATCTGAATGAAATCCTTGGCAGTACATTACATACACCCTGGCATACACCATGCCAGGGTGTTTGCTCCCATATCTGACTCAAAGGCACAGGACTTGAGTTCTGATTTACCCACTTCAAATAAAATCAGAATCAGGCCAACAGTTCCTGCCAAAAGAGCATACAAACTGAAAGGCAAAGAAGATAAAACAGACTCACTCCAAGGGATTCAGAGAATGGAAGTAGCATAAAGCTTTTTAACTTTTTTTGTATTAGCAGGGAGCAATGCGAGCCTGTGAGTATTCATAGACCTTGTGGAAGCAGCTGGATTTCCAGAAGTATTAGAAGAGAGAGTAGAAACAAGAATGAACTCGTGAAAAAAAAATCAGAATTACAACTTTAAAATATCTTACCCTACTTCCAAGAACTTTGTTCATAGTTCATGATAAAAATGTGTCCATTTGTTTGGAAAACTCATGACTAACCTCCTGGTACTCAAAAGTCATACTTTGGAGAACGCTTGACCAAGCAGTGACTCCCTAGATTTAGCCACTACTAGTGTTTTATCTGTCCTTCTGAGAAATATCTTCTCCATGGTAATGGGAAGCAAGGGAACTAAATGGGAGCTAAAGCAAGGCGAGCTGAAAACCCGCAGCGCAGCCTGGTTCCAGCGCAGCTGCAGGCGGGTGGAGGCAGCGCTCCCCGCAGCCCGCGCTGAGCTCCTCCGCGCACAGGGAGCAACACAGTGCGTTAGGCAAGCCTGGCTCGGGTCTGGGCCCGGGGACTCCTGACCTCCACGGCTCCCATCCTAAAGAATTTCCCTCCAATAGCTTTTTGTTTGTTTGTTTGCCCTTACCCTTTGCATACTTGCTCACAGGATATGGCCACATTATCTCTGGCAAAATGACAATAACTGCTAATGTCAGAAAAAAGGCCCTTTTGGGGCTTGGCCTGCCCCAGCTCATGCATGTTCAGGACCTGCCTCAGTCACAATTCCAGGAGGCAAAGGAAAAAGTAATGTCTGCAGCAGGCTACACAGCCATAGTAAATCAGTTGTAAAATCAAATCACTTTTAAGATCACTTTGTTTGATAGCAAAAGAAAGAAAAATAAAGAGCAGACCTCAGCCAGTGCAGGAAAGGGTACCTAGAGTTGCTGAAGCATGCCTGGCATTTTAGTATGGGCTCAAGCTCTTGTTCCAACATTTGGATGGAGTGGACAAAAGGAAAGCAAACATGATACAAATTAGACTGCCAAGAGATAACACAAGCCAGCTCTTCCTAAATTTATGAATGCTCCAAGTCAAAACTGCGGCTGGGCTAATAGTCTTTGGGAGAGAAAGCATGAGTCACAGGGTTCAGTAGTCTTAAACAACTCTTCATATCATAGTGCAGACATAATCCCAGAACCTCACTGTGTAATTCCTGGACAGCTGGAGAAAGACTTTGGAGAGAAATATGATACACTTTCTTTCCAAAAGCCGAGGCCCTACTCCTTTGACACATCTCTCCAGGCAATGGAAAGAATCACAATCTGATCTCCACGCACACAGTTGGAGCTGTTATAAATAAGCTGCATCCACAGGGCCGGGCAAGTGCACTCTGCAGCGGGAGGACGCACCTCGCTGCAAGCGAAGGCCCCCTCAGACCTGCTCCGTCCAGGGAGCCCTGCAGGGCCTGGCTGCAGCGGCTGCAGACTGGACTGCGGACATGGGATGGAGCTCTCATGCTCCGCTGTGTGGCACAGATTTGTTAGATTAACTAAAAAGTTGTGTCTGATTTGGGTTCGTGTGATGTTACTTCTTACTCTGCCTGAAGCTGCTTACTCTCCGCACTCTCTCCAAGAAATTAAATTCGCATGCATAATCTCAAAATAGCTGGCCTTGATTTACTCCATGGCAGAACCATGGAGAATATGTAGACTTGACTTTTTCTTACACCCCCCCCAAAGGCTTCTTTTTCCAGATGCAAAGAACATATTATTTTCAAAGCAACATGTATAGCATGACATAAAGCATGCCAAGTTTCATGAAAACCTAAATGTGTATATAAAATAAGAGTTGGATGGTACTCATACATTAAAAGCTGATCATGAAAGCTAATTTCTATTTGTTTCTAGTGATTATGTTCACCCCCAAAGTGCTTTTATGTCATTCATTTAAACTGATTGCAATGAGCCATTTGCTTGCTAAACTACAGTACATCTCTTTGTATGAATCTATCGCATTTCTTTTTTTAAAAAAAATTATGAACAGGAGAAGAGAAAAATATATAATGTCTCATATCATTTCTTAGCTTCAAAGTGACTCAGAAAAACAAGTCATCAATCAGTCACCTTACAGTAGAACAAGACACTGTCACCTCATGATCCCCATCTGCCTCGTAAGGATAACTGCTGCTCGACTAGCAGCTTTTCA
The DNA here is from genome assembly GCF_000705375.1 of Tinamus guttatus. The sequence goes on along the minus strand of NW_010581667.1, from coordinate 87,649 downwards.
GATGAAGCCTTGTGCTGCCATCCCTGCATTTGCTTTGCTTTGGTTTCCAAACGTCGGCAGTGTTCCACAGCCAGCAGCAGGCCCCTGCGTATTTTGCCTTCACAATGTCCTCCATCAGTTAAGATTTTGATAATCACATTTTACAGGGCTAAAATGTTGGATTTTTCCAAATATGCCTGATATAAATAAGCCAAGTGTTTTAGAGGGGAATCCAGAAGTATTTAATCAGGCAAAACTTCCATTGATTTCCATGGGAGTCTTGTTGGAGTAAGAACTGAGCGAAGACTTCAAGACTTGGCACATTCCCAATCCCAGCAAATGACGGGCGAGAGCTGATGCCTAACGCATGTTCTGGGGAGGAAACAACTTGGCTCAGTGACCGTATTTAAAACATCTTATACTGGAATTTAAGCTCTGCAAGAAGTGAGAAGAACAAAGCTTAAGTTAGTGTCTAAACACTCAAGACTGAGTTCAAACATAGCACAAATAATCTTTACATATCTCAGCGTGTTTAGTGGCACAACTACAATAGAAGGCAAGCATAAGGGATTAAGAATAGGCAGGTTTGGATGCTTTATACATAAGCATGTAGAAGAGGCATCACAATGCACATTTTTTCACAGGTTAGTGATGATTGGATATTTCATGACTGCAGGATGATGATATTAGTAAGAAATTTTCACAGTAAGGAGAGCAGAGCACAGTCTACCATTTCTTTGCTCCTCAACTTCTCCAAAAGAGCTACTGCTCAATCTTGCAAGGCTTTGTGAGGGAGCCTGAAATTTTGCATCCACACATGAAGAACAGAAATGATCAGATTTACTTGCAGCCATTCCTAAGTGCTAACAGACATAAGAATTTCTCTAGCAGATATTGTTTGCAGTGCACCAGATTGCCTTATGAAGGCAAATTTTGCAATACATTTCTATTAAAAAAAGTAAGTCTAACAAATGAAATGGTTTAAGAACTGAATTTCCAGCTCCATCACCTTGTCTGTTCCATCCTAGGTAGTGCTTTTGTAATGTGTCTGATGTTGCAGTTCCGACCAAGAGCAGGCAGTTGACAGGGTGTCTGTCCAAAATGCTGTAGGTTAAGAAACTGCAAAAAATCTCCTTGCAGAAAACTCATCCTTCTCAAACTCCTGGATACAGGACATTGCTCCAATGCAGGAGCAATTTCCTTCTCTCAGGGATGCCTTACCTCTCAGGGTGCATGCCACAGAGGGGTTATATTCTTATAGTGTGTACCTTGAAGCGTGAGATTTGTGCTTTAATATGTAGTAGTCTTGTGCTCTCACATAGATCAGTATTCAGAATACTATCAAATATTTTCAGGACTACACAGAGAAAGAAAGACAGAGGTAGGAACAGCTTTCAAAGTCTTGATGACCAGGTGCAGGCAAATGAAAAACAGGTGTTACTTAGGCTTTTTTTTTTTTTTTTTTCCTCTCCGAGGCAAAAGTTAAAATCTGGATTGCACTTGAAGCAGGAAGATTTTTCTACTTTATCTGTGGTTGGTTTGACTTGCTTCTTTCTTTGGGATGTGCACTTCTGTTTTAGAGAAATACCTTTCCGCCTGCACAAGCATTTGTTTCGCAATTAAAATGCACTCCCCTCTTCCCTGCAAAAGATTTGAATGATAACCTCAGCAAAAAGTAATTTTAAAAAATATCTTAAAATATCTAGATATTAATTGGAATGCAATATGACTTCTTTTCCACATAGAAATGAGATGGTCATCCACCCTTTTTCCCCCTCTAAAGATTTGAGATAAAAACCCCTCAGTTAAAAAGAGTTTCTACATACATATGAATATTATTCTGTCCCAATAAAGACATCATTTTCACCATGTATTTCACAGCTTCAAGTTAGACAACTTAACTCCCACTGCAGTCATGCTTCCTCCATGTAAGCAGATACACTGTGCTCCCGCCTCCTCACGCACACTCAGACCTCTCAGGAAAAGGGAGTAAGAGAATTAGCTAGAGGAACACTGGCATGGAAGAGGGGCAGGCAAACCCTGAGTGACACTGCCTGGGGGATTGAAAGGCCCCTTCACACAGAAGAGTTGGAGACGCTTGACAGCAGGTAGACCATGTTTGAAACGCACAAATTCTCTGAGCATACGTCAACCACAGTGAACTTCCTAGCTGAAATCACCCCTCCTAGAAGTGGCTAGGATAGGCTAGGATATTTAGTGAATTTTTAAGTTAAAAAAAAATCAAAAGGCAGAGGAAATGTAATAGTCAGATTGCTTGATTTCTAAAGCAATCCTAGAACTTATGTTTTCTAAGGTCCTGCTCTGGCAGCTCAGACCTAAGGCACCACTGAGGCTCTTGGTTAGGGGGAAAAAAGATGAAAACAGTGGTTTCTGTGCAGGCAGCATTCCTACCTTCTTGCTACTCTGAGCAGTATTCACTTAGATGCTGAAAATGTTGATCTGGAGGCCATGCTCAAAATCAGTCATGTGTAATGAATGAGATGTTTAATTCTCATTCATTCGAGTTGGACTTTCCAGGCTTAGTTACACTGGGACCTGAACATCCGTCCTTTTGACATTACAGCCGTCACACTTCATACTATGTTGCTAGTACAGATTGAAGCAGCATTGCAGAGAAATGTCTCCCTTCAAAGCGAACTTTGGTTAAGTTGCAGACACTCATTCTTTCAACCTCCTCTGTCTCATTAAGCTTGTAAGAACGTAGCCTCGTCCTGCAAAGACTTACTCACATGCAGAATCCCATGTTCCAGGGAATAAATGCCTCCAACCTCATGCTCCTAGCTAGGAGTGCTATACGCCAACGCTGTCATGAAAAGTCCTTGTAATTCTCCTGGAACTAGACAGTTGAAAGGCTCTGCCTCTTGAATTGCACAGAATGAAACAAGAGTAGGCCTGACTAAAAAAAAAAATAAGTACAAACATTACATTTTTTACAGGCATTAACTACTCAGCCTCCCTGTATGTCATATGAGATGTAATTATGGGACATTGAAACAGATGTACAAAGATAAATGTTCCTTCTTCACATTTTCTTATTAAAACTACAACAGCTGGCAAGGTGATGGTGCTAAATGTGCTACTGGAATTTCTTGCTTGAAGGAGAAGGAATACTCTGAAATTTAAATCCATTCTTTAGGAGATGTGCACTTTTGTAACAGCTACGTTATGGGATGTTACCAGGCTGCTATCATCATTCTTTAATTCCAAAATCTTGTTACTGAAATTTCTTTTTCAGACTTTGTTACTAACAGTAGAGGTGGCCCATGCTGGGCATTGCACATCAGCTTCTTTTTGTCCCATGTGATTTGGAAAAAAAAAAAAAAATCCAACCCAACCTGACCAATACTAAAAGTCTTTACTACCTAGTTCCTAAATTGGATTATGATGCAGTTCGCCATATAAAAACACCTGCATTCAGCACACAGTTGTGTTCCTGAAGACCATTATGTCCTTAAGAGCATAGATACTTGCAGCACTTAGCACATTTCTCTTTTACAAGTCCACTTCAGTCAGTTTTACAGCACTATGGCATGCACAGTCCTAGCTCACGTGTTTCCCCCAGGACACCGGCCATTTTGCAGAACAGGAGCGTAATCTGTTCGCTGAAATGCTCCTTTTATTACCTTTTTTATGCCTCACACCTCCAGCCTCCTCGAACGAGACAGCCCTGCTCAGCAGATACAAGGACCAACTTTTTTTAATGGAAAAAAAGTCTTTCTCTGGCAGCATCCCCACCGACAGGAAACAAAGACCAACAGCAACACGGCACCGGGTGCCGGGGCGCTGATCCTCTCCGAGCTTGCAAACGCAGCCAACGCGGCCCCGCGCACACAGAGCCCTCGGCCATGGCTTGACGCTGCGAGAGCTGCCCAGGTGCAGCCCGTTTGCTGGGCAGGCAGCTCCCCTGTTTCCACCAGGGGCAACGTTACTTTGAAATTGGTCCCATGAAGTCATTAGACATGAGCTTGTTGTTATTGCTTTTAAAAGACATATTCATTTTCTGCTTTCAAGAGCTTAAGACCGGCTGTGAATTAAAAAGTCATCTCTGAAACCTATTCAGGTGATTCACCAAGACCTCGTTTGCTTTGTTAAACAAATGACTTAAGCCCTTGTATTTACTACTGAAAGCAAAATGAAATAAAATAAGCAATTCCCCCTCCACACACTCCATATATGTGTCCTTTGCAAACTCCATGGATGGAGATTGATCAAACTTCTTTGTTAAGATGTCCTGGGTACAAAAGACACTATTATATGGACATATTTTTTGGCAGTTTTAAGAAATCAGAAAGCATTGACAATGAAATGTCAATGAAATTACTGCAACAATGAGCTTGGAAAATCTTCCTGTGTTAATATAATCATCAAATCTTTCTATCTAATAAAATAAAATTTATGTAGCAGCATTCCTGTAACCTTGCCTGCCTATCTGATTTTTTTTTAAAAAAACAAGGTGTTGCTTGTACATCGTGTTGAAGATAACCATGTTTTATACAGACATCGAATAAACGAAAGCCAAATATCTCAGTATTTATTTGTCTCTAACTAATTTACTGAATACATAACTCACTAAATTAATAGATTCGACAGCAAAATAGACTACTGTGATTATTGCATTTGAACTCCTGGGTAGCACAGGCCGAAGAACCTCAACCATTAATTTTTGCACCAAAATCATTATTTATGTTTGATCTACACAACCTCTTTTATAAAGAAATCAAGTCTTACAAAGACTTCAAGTGACGGAGAAACCAACATGCCCCTAGGTAAATTGTACTAAAGACAATATGCTGTGCCAGTTAAAAACAGGCACATTACTTGCGGTCTGAATTTGGCTGCTTCCAGCTTCTAGACCTTACACATTGTTATATCCTTTTCTGCCTATAAAGCTACATTAAAGATGTCAGTGGTAATTGTGCGAGTTGATCTGCACTAACATAGAGCCTTTGGTGTTGACACTAATCAAGGTTAGGGGACTTCAGCAATATCTAGATCCACAGCGGGAAGCCAAGGTTCAGTTAATGTAGAAATCTCTTGCCTTTGTGCTTTTGATGAAATTTTAATTCCATTTGGGTGCAGGTCTCCTTCTTTTATTGTTTTGTGTTGGAGATGATTAAAATGAATGTTGAAAAGAAAGACTGCTGCTAGTTTTTGATTAATGTGGTATTATTTACTTGTATATGTTGATACAAGAAAACTCGAGGCTTCTTACAGACTCTTAAGTGTTTATAAAACACAGCAATTACTCTTGTCAGCACACATGACCGATGATGCTTAGTCTGTCTAGATTTTACAGTCTAGCAGAAGGCATGAGGCCTAGCCCAAACAGCTGTAGGCCAAAGTGATGGTTAGCGTAAGCTGGCACAGTTTGCCTCTTTATATCAGCAGCAAATTTCATCCAAATATAATTAATGTGGTGCAAAATGTAAATTACTTCTCCTTTTTAAAGGACTTTGGTTTAAATACTCTAAACTCCTTCATAAACAAAACGAAAATATGAAAGATGCTTAGATCTAGATGTGTGTTAGGAAATTCAGGGAGATTTGTTTAAAGATTTAGAGATTTGTTAATGAAAGGTGCCACAAAATGTAGGGCAAATGGATAAATACGGCCTCTCTCTAAAACAACAATTTATATAGATTTAAGATTCCAAACTCCCCTGGCCCTACATGCCTTCAAATGACCAACGTCTGTTTAAAATCTGGAAATAGGAGAACCATCTTGGACAAAGTGCCTCTCAGAAAAATGCAAACAGAACAATCAACATACGATCATCATATGATGCATTTAGTTCTCTGAGCTTTTATGAAGAAGAAATCAGCAATGACTGTATAATTAATGTTGAAACACGCATTTAAGCAAAGAGAATTCAGTCTTGCTGAAATATGTGAATGATTGGATTTAGTCCTCAAACAAGACACAGCAATTCTTGACTGGGCAATGTGGAGTGCAGCTGTGAGGAGGAGATGGGTAGACTTGGAGGTCAGGATTCAGTAAAGTCAATAATCCTGTCAAAAGCAAGAGTTAGTCTCAAGTTTGTCAAAACAGTTACCTGTGTTCTTCCTAGAACTGTCAAAAAGAGGTCGCCCACACATTTGTACTCTCCACAAACACAAACTAGCACAGCAGTTGTGGATTGAGCTCTCGTTCTAGCACAGTATAAAAATAATTTTGCTTTCTTGCAGCTCTCCTGCCCGCTAAGCATGAGGAGCTCTGTCCCACCCAGCCGGCGACTTCGGCCTCGGCAGTGGCGGTCCAAGGGGAAGGAGCTACCACGGGTGTTTGTCAGGACTGGTGTTCAGCGCCGTTACGCAGGAGTCAGAGCACTGCTACATGCTCAGCAATACCCAGTACAAGTCTCTTCTTTATGCACACTTGAACATAACTTGAACTGAAAGCCTGTCCACACATTAATCATGTGCTTCAAAGCCACAGTGGCATTCCCAGCGATCCAAACACAAATCTCCAGGCTCAGTCGCAGGGGTAATCAAGGTTTGGGTGGAGGGAGGAGATATGTGGGCCATAAAACAGGCTATGCTGAATGGCTAAGGAGCAACTTGCAATTGGGACTTCAAGGGCTGGGGAAGGTTAACTGGCCAGTCTGTGTTTTCTAATGCTCGTGCTGCTAATCCACGCACTCCAGAAACCTGGCCCCTCCTTGGCCAGGGCCAGCAGGGACCGCGGAGCAACAGCTGCACTTCAAAAGCCGCACGGCTTTCGGAGCGGGTTGTTCCCCTTCACAAGTTTCCCCGCCAGAAGGGAACATATGGCCCACTGTTTGGAAATTTCCCAACCTAAATTTTTGCTTGATTAATTTCATCCAACTACTCCCAGTCACAAGCCCTCAAAACACCCCAGTTATTCCCCTTCCTTTACATACACCCTTCAATTAGCTGTAGACACTCATGCGTCTTCTTAATCATCATATAGCTGAGCTCTTCTAGCTCTTTTCATCTTTTCTCACCATCATCTTTTTGTGCTCTTTAATCATGTTTGTGGCTCTCTTCTGAATTCCCTCCAACTTCCTGATATTTTTGTCTGATCTCCAAGTGTCCAGAGCAGCCCCATCTCCTCCAGGCAGCGTCACATCCCTCCGGAGAATCCCTCTCTGTAGGTTCTGCTTGCACAACACCTATCACAGAGGCAGCCAAGATGTTTTTAGTGTGCCGAGGAACGTGAGCAGTAGCAATACTCCCGTCCAGGCCTGTGATACTGAATATTCCTGTTTTTTTGAACCTTTCGTGCCATCCCATCACAAGCTCCCATTCAGTTCCCATCCAGCGTAATTATCCAAAGGAAACACGTGGCTGGGCGGGGAGCCTGCAGGTGCCTGGATGCTCTGCTGAAACGCTGGACCCAGCTTCTCATGCAAGCCCTTGGCATGGTGCAGAGATTCCCTACTTTTTTAAATGGCCATACAGGGCACTCGGCTGGCACGTGCCCTGGCCCGTAGGTGCTACCTACTGCCTCCACCGGGAACCCAACTGTGCTTGAGCTGGCCAGAAGTTCAGCTTGACCTGTTCAAAATGCCATCGAACCAGCGGTATGCAGTCTGCTCACGCACTGTTTGAGTGGGATCTAAAGTCTCATTAATTTATACATTTTAAACAGTTAGTTTTTCTTCCCCCTCAGTAAATGGGTAACAGGAAACAGACAAAGCTTCTTAACTTTTCTTTAATCTTCCTCACTAGTGAAGTGAAAATCAAACGATAATTGTCTGGATGATCTCATTATTGTCAACAAAACTGAAACCTTGAAGTCCACATATACTGAAATGCTGATACATTAAACAAAAAAGGGAACTGTGCTTACATGTTGTTCAATAAATAAATAAGAGCTATAGAGAGATCCATGATGAATGAGCACCCTGGGAGGGCTTCAGCTTGTCAGAATTATACAGTGACATTAATCACAGCATAACAGCATTGCTGCAGGCTTCTAGTGCAAAGTCCTCATTATATCTTCAAAACAAAACAACACAACAGAAGAACCAAATCCTCACAACTTCCAAGTTCCTCGAAGTGGAATCTCAACGAACAGCCCTTTGCAGCAGAACACAAAACTCAGAACAAGTTGGTCTGCCTTCCCTAAAGAATCACGTACAGCAGAAGCCTGTCAATCTAGTTGGTCCATCCAACCAGGCTGCGTTTCCACATGATCACCTTACTTGTATAGTCAATTTGCAAAGTGTTCTTCACGCAGTATCAGCTACATTAGCAAAGCAAAATTGTGTATTTCAGAGCACTATGACCTCTCCAAACAGCATTTACAAAAGTATCTTCAGCTGTTTCAAATATGCCTGGAAAATCTGTTTTCAGCCTAAAAGTTAGATGAATGAGACCTAAGAATGGGACCTAAGAGTGTTGACCATCTTATGAGTTATGTCCATTAAATTCATCTCCTTCCTCAAACTATAAATACATATACATACATATACACACACACACATTTGGCAAATGCAAGCATTTTAACAGATCTTGACTAAGACAGTCACAGTCAATTTCTGTCCGGCCAAGTCAAAAGCCCCAAATCATTTATCAGCAACTTATTCTTCCATTTTTAGAGTAAAAAAGTTTGGAAATAAGACTTTTATGTTTTAAATTGTCTATTCAAGTCTACCAAAATCCTAGAAATAGGAACACAAAAATATAATAATGTGAATGACTAATAAAAGAACTTTCTAAACTTCAAAGAAGTTTCTGGTTCAAGTTTCAGTAAATCATTGAATTACTTCTAATTCTCTCCTAAATATTTTACTTACCTGCAGGCTAGGTCTACAGGAATATTTTTGCTGATGAAATTTCCATAGCAGCTGACCAGATTGTAGACCACTTCAGCTGTATCCAGCTTAATTTCACAGAAGCATCACCTATACCATACAGTACTGTTTTGAGGTTTTACATTTTTTGGGGGGGGGAAAAAAAAAAAAACACTATATTTCCAGAAAGAGAATTTCAGCATCCAAGTAAGCACATAGATTTTCAGGAGTTCACTGCATTTGGTGCTGAGCTGCTTTTAATGTCTTGTATATACTTAAGCATCTAGTGGGATTTGAGTAGTATTGAAAAATCTGGTCCCAGTTACGGGTACTGAGAACATAAAAAAACCTACCCTTGGTAGAGACAAAGCCTTAAACACCATTGATCTTTTTCTTTCCCATTGAGCTCTAATCCTGTATCAGCAGAACAAAGAATTAGTACTGCATGGCTGGGAAGTGAAATTTTCCTCCACACCTGCAGGTCATTCCTCCTGGGCTCCCTCCATTGATAGCCAAAAAAAAAAAGTTATTTGCTTAAAAACTAATCATGTGGTGCAGCTGAGCTCCTTCTCTTCCAGAAGAAAGGCAGCTGAAGTTAGGCCTCTGTTTCCCTAGGAATTCATGCGAGAGCTGGGTTCAATCAGTGGGATCAGCTTGCAGAATCAGGGCCATGACTTGCTTACTGTTTGTTTGGTCTAATTAAAAACAGATATCTTAGATATTTTTCTTCTTTTCAAGGAAACACATTGTAGGCTGAAAGCCTTCCATAAAAAGCATCACATGAATGCAAAGTATTCATGCACAGTAGAAGATTTGCATTTAAGAGAAGAAAACACGCTAATTCAAGAGACCATTTCTTTCCAGGTAACAATTTGCTAAAAGCCCCCATTTTGAGGTGGGATGAAGTGAAGAAAGGTCCTTCATGGCATAGTCCATAGTCCTTCATGGCAGCTGATTCTCCTGAGGACTTCAAGTCCTCTTATCAAAGTCTCCTCTGCAAGGAAGGACACATTTATTAAGCATGACAGAAAGCCATTAGGAGCCGTAGATAATGCTCACAGCTCTGAGCCAGAAGAACTTGAAAGGCCAAACCACAGGTGTGCTCAGCAGTGCTCCCCCATCCATAAAATGGAGGCCAGGGGAAGGAAAAACCCCAGGATGGGAATTCGGTCAGGCCTTTGGAAGATGAAACGCATCCTTCTTCCTTCTCCAGCAAGCAGCACAAAAGTGCAAGAGCTCCAGCTGCTCCTCCCACCCCAGGCAGGGACTCACTTTCCTGCAGGAAGAGCCCCCTTTCCATTCTGCGTCCCCTCTCGGCCCGTTAAACCTTTTTGCGTGCAGGGTGCTTCCTCGTCCTTGGGATTCTTGCATCGCACTGTGACAACCCCCGGTGCTCCACGCTCCCCTTCACATCCCAGGGCTGAAGCACAGCCAGGCACCGCTGCAGCGCCTCGGGCTGCCTTTGAAACATGGTTTGCTAAGGACTTTCCCTTCTGACAGAACCAGTAATGCTAAGGACAGCTGGACCTCCGAATGAGAGAGCTGCTTCTCTTCACATATATGGCTCACAGGAGGGACTGTGTGATTCCTAGGGACAATTCCCAGGGACAATTCCAGGTCCCTGTCTGGAAAGGGCAAAATGATCTCCCAAAGGTGTGCTCCAAGCTGACATGCAGTGACTAAAGGGGTCAGATAAGCGCTCCACTACGGACGGGGCTGTCGTTGGTCAGTGTGTTACAGAACACCCAGATCAGTCTCTGTGGCGCGGCACCAAATGGGCAATGAACGCGAGCAGCAAAACGAACCGCTGAAGAACAGGAGTTACAGGGGAAGAGCACACTGCTCCCCACAGACGCAGCTGTAGGGCGGCAGGATTGCCCGGAGCCCTACACCTTTCCTGCTAGGGGAAAAAGTAGGCACAACAGTCCATACTGCTCTTTTTGCTTTTTATATGAATACTTATCAGTTTTTAATAACAATAATCACCTAGTCGATACCTAGATGTAAGGAAAAGATCCTAGTCATTCTGCTCTGCAAAAGTCTGCAAACTCTACTTTTTGCTTCCTCCTACCCGCATATTTAAACTTCTTGTCCTAGTTATCTTACTCTTGCGATCATTCAAAAGTTCAAGAGTTCAAATAATAAAGGTCTTGTGCATAACTGAACTTATCTCTATGTTAATGCTAGTATGGCTTGTATTTAAAAGCATGACAACTCCATAAATCAGAAAATGGAGATAATAAACATCCCTGAAGAGTACTTTAGATGATAGTGGAATATTTACAAATATAAATTTGAACCCCTGATCTTAAGGCTCTCATGTTACTCTAATTACAATGTAACTGGAGCTCCCTGCATATACAAATATGTTTAGGGATTCATATAAATAAAATTACTTAAAATTACTTCTGCATTCTTCTGGACAGGAAAAAATATCTTCAACTATCAGGCGTATTATATGGATTGCTACAAAACAATCTGATACAATAAATGTTGTCCAAAGACAAATTTCATATTTGCTCCTTAACCAAACCTCTTTCAACTACTTAACATTGTTTAATATATTTCCAGTATGTTCATTTATCCTTTAATACAGTCAACAAGCATGTCCCACCCTGAGTACTCTTTCCACTTTGAGGCAGGTTAGGCAGTCTAGTTACTGCACAGAGGGTCCAACAGCAGAATTTAGGTGTCTTTACTGGCAGAACTGTTGCTGAAAACTGAAATCAAATTTTGATGGTCTAAGAGGAACTGTGGAGTTTGTCAAAATAAATTCACTCAGCCTTCTAGTACAGGAGAAGGGAGGTATCCTGGCCCCCAGCTGGGTACCCTGGGCATTTGCAGACATATGAAAAGACAGAAGAGAAGCAGGAACAAGCCACAAGAGAAGCAGGCCACACATCAAGCCTGAAGAAAACAGGACTACAGTGTCATGGTACATGAGGCCAGAAAATGTCAGGAAGCATCTAGTTCAGCCCTGCTCCCAAAGCAGGATGAATTGCACTCTCCTGATTTCTGAGAGGTGTTTAACTAATGACCTCCAAAGCAGAACTTCTGGTACCTTAGTACATTAGTACTTTGTATTAATCTTAACTACTAGAAAGTTTGTTGTTGTTTTGTTTTTAATGTTAAGCCAGAAGTCATTTGGTACAAATTAAGCCCATCATTTCTCTTTCTGTCATGGAAGTGGGAGGAAGGTTATTTCTTTTCAGCAGCTTTTGCACACTTGCATGCCATGTCTATTAGTACTCTTCTACTAATGAACCCTTCTTTCAACCACTCCTCCTAAGTCCTTTTTGCAAGACCTCTGATCACTCTTGCTGCTTTCCTTGGGACTCTTTTCGATCTGTTCACACCTGTCCGACTCTCCAGGCAAGGCTATATGCGTGGTGACTAGGAAGAAAGATCAATGACTTTCTTATGCAATATTCTCTCATGCAAGACAAACACATTCCTGACACTTTCAGCTTCTGAACTACTACAGTCTTCAGGTATTTCTGCAATGAGTACTATCTATTGATGGTTCCCATCCATCATTGCACAGCACACTGAGTCTACTAGAAGTGTATGTAGTTTGGGGACATTTATCCAGTCCTGCAAACTCATTTTGAATTCTAACATTCTCCACCCACCTCCTTTCAGTTCCTCACCACTCTGTATCCAACAAAAAACCCCCAAATATTCTTTACTATGTCATATAAACAGTAAGTTACTAAACCACACTGCATCCAGAACAGACATCTGCAGAATCCCAATGACCACTCTGAGAAGAAACGATCAGTGATTACTCTTCAAGTGCTCTTTTTCAGCTGATTCTGTACTCACTCTAGAGCTCCCCCCTGTGACTTGTGCAGTACAAGTCACATCTTGCATGCAGCTTTGTGCCAGTTCTACAATTATTAGAGTGTTTGAAAAAGGTTTCTTTATTCACAGTGTTTTTCTCCTCTGCTTCCTGTTTTCTCTGCCTCTGTGAAGGAGAATCTTATTGGTTACTAGTTTTAAGAACCCCTTTTCAGAGTAAAAATAGAGGAAAATTATTGTTTTCCAAACCCAGACAGACTCAACAAAGGACTAGGATTTTTCCCTCAGTAAAATGAGATTTCTTAAAAATAATGGATAAACAATGAGTGGAGACAATGTTGAATTATATTTAAAATGATGCTTCCTTTAGCTAATTTATTTTGTATGCACCTCTAATTCAAGGACCTGAAAATTTGGATCTTGTACTTACAGAACAGACCTCCCAAGTTTGTTGGGCTTGAATCTGTGATTTTTGGTCAGTCTGTGAGATCTGAGGGACATCTAAATTCTAAGCTGATAATACCAAGATGCCCTAAAAGAATTCAACTAGATGTATTCATGTGAGCAATTATAGTGCCCAGCTGACACATGATGCTCACCTCTCGTTTTGTCTTCCCTGTTTCTTCTCAGTTCAGGAATGCTTAGAACAACAAGCAAAGCAAAAATCCAGGCCTGCTTACTCTGGTTTCCCTGGGAGATTAGAAGGACAAGTGACAAACTAGTCATTTGAGACATCTGAGAGATTGCACATGTGAAAGCCCTATTAACTGAGTTGGGAATTCCTTCCTGCCAAAACCGAGCCTGCCTCAATATGTGTACACGCTTAGCAAAACACAGCCACACTTGCCAAGTTCTGACCTGCTCCACGTGTGAGGTTTTATGTAAATTCTTTAATAGCTGATTTTGGTTACAGGCTCATGACTATTAAAACAAGATGGAGAGGAGGGAGGTCATGGAGCCTCTCAAAGGCTGGAAGGAGGTGCTGGTATGTCAGGTTTGGGGTGGAAGCTCCCACTGGTAAATTTGAGCTGGCTGCCTAGGCCCATGGGCTTGGGTAGGGGTCTCAGGCTCACGTTTGGGTTAAATTGGGGCCAGCATGGGCCTCTCCTGCACGGCTCCTGCTGCCTCCGTCCATTCCTAGGTAGCTGCAGGCACGGGCAGCGCTGCTGTCCGCTGAACAGGGGCTCTCATGGGCGAAGCAGGGAGCATCCGCCCCCACGGAGAATGGGTCACCTGAACTGCAGCGACCTGTCACCCTCATGTTGCCAAAGACAAGTCAGTCAGAGAAGGAATGTGACAGCAAGCAGGCCCAGTCACGCCTGAGACCTCTGGGTGCTCTCATGGTAATGGAAATGCAGAGGAGATTTCCCCGAGAGAGCCCGGAATCCCGGCTCGTTGGGAGGAGCCGGTCCCCGCTCCCTGCGCACAGCCACTAAAGTTTCCGACCCCCTGCCATCCCGAAGCACCTGCATCAAAAACACAAGGGTAATGCTTCAAACCCTGATATTCCTAAGGCAAAAGTCAAGCCAAAGCAATTCTTCCTTAAACATAAGGAAGCAAAAGAAAGAAGAAAGCAGACACAAAGGCTTCCCCCACTTCTTTCTGCAGGTCCCCTTCAAACAGATTGCTCCCTTCCCCCTCCAAAAAGAAAAAAAAAAAAAAGCTGTTTAAACAAACAACAGATGTTGTCTAAACTAACGGCATTGTAAGTGCATACTAAAGACATATGTTGTCTTCTACCTAACCATATGTCCTTCCAACTTGGGTAGTTTTAGACGTCCTGGAAAAACAGAGTGAGGGTGCACAGAGAGGGTTATGCTCCAAAGTTTTCAGAAAATTCCCTAAGATTTGTTTAATAAATGACAAAGCCTTTAAAGTAAATAATGTAAATAAAAAGTTTCAGAAAATAGGAATTACCCATAACAATTAAAAGGAGTTTTAAGTATAGACTGCATCTCTGACTAGGGATTGCCACATAATTGTTGCTTGTAAACTTGCCAAGGTACGACACTAGATTAAACTTCCCTCCAGACTGTCACAGTGATTTATTACAGAAGTCTTTCTTTTACATTTATCGTAACTTGGTCTACTTGTTCTAAACAACAAACTCCCAATTTTGCTTTACAAAGTAAGGGATTATACAGTGTTCCTCCTGACTTCCAAATGTAATATTCCTTCCCGGCTGATAAGGTTGTGTGCTGTCAAACATAAAGCTTAAGTGTACTGGAACTACTAGAGCTGGAAAGTAGGGCTTGGAAAACATCGCCGGTTCTGCTTTGGCATGGGAAGCTGCTGCTGCTAAGCGGACACTTGGAGGATTAAGAAAAGATCAAGCAATAGAAGAACAGAGATCTGGCCAGCTGTTAACATCCAGCTCCAAAACGCGGGCACTCCCATCCTTTCCTGTGCCTGCAGCAGGAGAGCTACAGAGAGCTCAAACAGACTCTGGCTTAGTGTCTTTCAATATTTCATTCTTCACATAGCTAAATAAATCCAGTTAGCCTGAAAATTATTTTTACAAAATCATCCAACCAAACTGCATTTCTTTTTTAATTTTAACTAGTATCTTGGGTAGCTTTGAGTACTCTTTTCCTCCCCCTAGCTCCCCCTGCATCGAACCTGTACTTTGCCTGTTCACGCTGTTTTTGGCGCTGCTACGGAGCAGCCGTTAGGACAGTTGGTGACAAGGCGGTGGCAGAGCTTCTCCTGCGCTCAGCATGGTTATGGCACCGTAACACGCGTGCTGCTCTGGATGCCCCTCTCCAGGAAACAGCATCTTTGCAGAAAGACTGAAAGAATGTGGCTGGACAATTACATCAGCAGCAAGCTATTTCATCTATACTTTAGTGAAGAAATTTCTTAGGTATTATCTTCATTCTCTTTCTTTCACCACCTCCTTTCCCCAGCCTTTAAAATACAAAAGCAGGTAGAGAATGCTTTTATGGCTATCCTGGTTAAGTACAGAATGATCATCTTTTTTAAGTACATAAATACTGAAAATATTTGGAATTCCAATGTGTTTCCTTGTACATAATGTTTTTAATCTAAATCTAAGTAATTATACAGAATATGTCCTGCACTTCTCTGCACTGACTGACCACGGTGGCTCAGGTGCTCCCTTTCAAGAAGTGACAGAAAACCAAAAACTGCTACCTGCAAAGGACTAGTTAGTCAGCCAACCAGCCACTCACTAAAGTTATTAATTTAGATATGTTTTGACATACTGCCCACATTTAACACTATGCTTTAAGATACTATTTCATATTTTGAATGAGAATATTGTTATTATGCAGCACACACACATAATTAATAGCAAGAGAAGAAGCTGGTCGCAAAACTTCACAGCTCTTGTCCTTATCTCACTTGTATAGCAACCAATATTTGACAGTGGGGTCACACCTGTCTTAATATTTAATGCTTAATGCATGTTCATTTCAGATAGCAAAAACTAGAGTTCAATTTTGATGCATTCCTTACAGAGTCCAAGCAGGGGCTTATCTTTATGCAGTATTTAGAGAAATATTACAGAAATTGAAAAGATTGTTTCCGCTGAGCAAAACTCACGGAATGATACATTTCACTCAAAAGGTCCTCTTCATTTTCAGGCCCAAGAAAAGTCAGGTATTTTTGCCTGTGTTTTTTCCTTGGCCACACAGCCAAGATATATTTCTTAGCTATAAAATACAAGCCAGCCTCCTCAATGAACTCCTGGGGCTGGCCCACCATACACCTGGTTTTCAGGTGGAAGTCTGTTCACTCGTCTATAGACACCAAAGAGGTTTGTTCAGACAGTCTCGTTGGTTGTTCTCTACCCAAAATGTTGGGTTTTGACTCAGGAAGTCAAAATCCAGAAGAGATTCTCTTTGACTTCTCATATAGCTGTAACATGTTTTCGTCTGTTGTAGAGTTGATGGTCTAAGCTTATCCCTCCTCCTTATGATTTATGAAAAACCTTCTCTCTCTTCTATTATACTTCCTTATGTTCCTTCAAAGAGCTATAGCTGAGTGGGCTCAAAGCCAATCTTTACATCTAAATCTATCTTTTCTTCAAGAAAGTGTCAGAACCAGAATAAGTAAGGATTTCTCAGCTTCCCCTGTCAGTTCTGATGCTCCTTTAATTATATACTGATTTTCCTATATCCATATGTAGGATAATTAATTAAAAGTCCATGAGAACACTTCATTAAGCACCAGCCATAAATATGATTTCTCTACCAAAATAGAAAAAAAATGACTTCATTTTTCTCATGCTCAGGGTACACCTGATTCAATCTTGGAGAAATGTCAGTTCTGAGGTCTGACAGTTCCACAGGCAAGCACTACAGTTGTTCTAACCTGTAAAACTCTAAATATCTGCCTTTAAAAAATAAAACTGTTATGGCATAATGCCTAATTACCATTGCATGAGAGCCAGATCCTACTGTGGACAGGGAGGTGGATAGAGAAAGTGATTTTAATACCGTTTTCTGTTTCCCAGGCCTGGAGGATTAGATCCTTTCCTCTAAAGAAACTGCTAGGAGAAAACTATCTTTTCAGAACCCCTTACAATATTTTAATGTATTTTCTCCTGAAAAAAAATATAATTCCTACAATCAGCCATGAAGGCAATTTCTTAAAGGATTTAAGGACAACATTTTAGAAAAAAATGCATGAAATTCATTAAAGTTTTACAGTCATGCAACTAACAAAGTCATACCAAACGTGGGCTACTAAAACATGAATTCCCACCTCAGCCTGGCTTTCTCAGGGAGCGTGAGTAGCCAAAGTAATTTTCTGTTTTCTTGTTTGCTTCTAAGTACCTGAGTTCTTTGAAATTCAGTATCTTATCTCTACTAAAACAATGTCTCCTAAAATAACAAAGGTTGCATCTTATGTTTCTACGAAACACTTTTAATAGACCACCCACTTTGCCTGTCTGATCTCCTCGACGCACTCAGCAGTTGTGTGTCAGCATCCAGGATTCTGCAAGTTTTCCCATTTGTCAGTGCAAATTTAAGAGGTTCCTCTGTCAGCACCATTGCTGAAACACTTTAGAAGGAAAATTGGCTGATCTTACCCAGCAATAGTGGGTGACCAGGCTATTCACCTTGTTTGCTTCAGAACCACCAGTGACTTCCTTGTCAGAGGCCTGCTTTAAATCAGCTCAAAAGCTGTTTGAAAGACACCCGCAAAAGCTGAACGTCTAAAGAGCCACCATTCTTCAGCAGTTAGATCAAGAATGCACGTCAATAAATTAGCCATGCACTGTCCTTTCAAGTGGGTATACTTTATGGCACCTCTGATGTCAGAGGCACTACAGCTTGCAAGTGGATGAGTATAAAGTTTACGCTGGTGATAATTCAGTGTTTACTTCCAGATAACAAGTTAGCATAAGGAAACAAAAGTTGCCACAATGCATAGATGGAATGTGACTGAGATAACTCACTTAATTGTGTGAGTTTTCACAAACCCAAACAATCACGGCAGGTTTGCAGGGTCCTACTTGGCAGCCTTCCCTTCTGGTTTGCAGTCGTTCCTGTAACCCCACACCGGTTCATGCTAATTGAAAGACAACATTACCTGCACATCTAGCAACAAGCCACGACAGTAACGCCTGGGTTATCGCACGAAAGACTGATGTCTCATACCCACACTGTGAGCGCCTACAGTGGCTGCTCAGACACACAGGAATCAACTCAGATGCCTATGTATTGCTTAACTGTCACTACAGTATGAAAACTAGCAGCCCCTCTTCTAAAACACTTAAATACAGGAGTCTTGGCTTTCATACTTCACGATGTAGCACTTGAAACCGAGCTGACAAGGTCAAGTATTCATAATCGTCAAATGAAAAGTTGCAATTAGAGCTGAGTTTCTGGATTCCAAACCTACCAACCAGACTCTGAGCAAAGTCTCTCATTCAGTGATTAGGTGGGGGAATAGAGAAGGGATCATCTATGCCTTCAAAAGCCTGTGTATAAATGCTTCCATAGGAAGGGGAAAAAAGGAAAAGAAAAGGAAAACTGGATGACTTAAAAAAAGAAAAAAAAAATAGTGGCCAGTTGCTCAGTTGCTCATAGCCTTCCATTAGCAAAATAAAAACAAATGAGTAACTTCATATTCTTTATTGACTGTCTTGAGTAACCAAAATTACATATGGATTCAAAGAGCCAGATGGCTGCAAAGATGAAAGCACAACTAACAACTCTGGGTAATTTTTACGACGTGCACTAAAGAACTACAGGGAACGCGGGAGCAGGAAGGCAGGCTGGGCAGAGCGGAGGCCCTTGTATCGGAGTCAGCCAGCACAGGGACACTGCTGCAAGGAAGCTTCCTAGGGCCCCCTGCCACAGCTCTTTGCTCCTTCTGAAACCCCCACACGTGCCACTACCCCGACACGTGCCACAGTACTCGGCAGCTCTGACATTTTTGCCCCTTGCTGTCATTCTAGAAGGCTAATAAATACAACATGTATTTTCAGGAATTTGCGGAAGGATGGGCATTGACTGCAGTCTCAATGACTGCAAAAAGAGCCATGGCCTCCAGTAGTGTTACAAATAATGACCCTTATTTTTGCAACATTCATCGACCTTCTATTATTTTTTAACTTTCAGAGACCTTCAGTAGGCCTCAGGGTCTCACTTTCAGGAATTAAATACCCAGGGCACATCAGAGAGGCGCGAAATCCAGCCCCATGCCGGAAGCCAGGCCAGCCCCAGCACAGGCGTACGCAGGATCAGGGCTGTATTACAGGACCTGGCTGGTGCTCATACACTGGCTTCTATCTGCCTCTTGTAAACTGGAAACTACTAATAACCCATGGCCTTGCACAAACAGCAAAGCTTTTTATATGAGGATCTCCTATTGAAGTGCTTTATAAATAGCAAGCTCTGTACACCTTTTCCATGAAGAAGTTTCCACAAGGAAGTTTTCCGCTCATTAGCGTGTCTAGCACTCCCAGGGCCACTGGTGGCTACGGAGGGCGTCGTGGCCTGGGTGTGGATGGAGGCAAGTCAGGCTCCGGGGGAGCCTCCTCTAAGGCAGTTAACTGTTCACCAGCGAGAGGAAAACAGATGCTTGTGTTTTCATACTTGCTATGCTAAAAACTTCTTTCAAGTTTTGCCTTCAGTGGTAAACTTAAAAACAAAGCAAAGCTGTTTCTTCCTGCTTTAAAAATAACACAAAACACCAAAATTTCTTTTGAAGAGAGTACTCCATGAATCAGAGAACTAGGGAACAAAGAGTCTAAGTTTCCATCCACGGAAACCAAAGGAAATTTCTGCTTCCTACAGTAGCACATCAAACATTTTGTGGGGTCACTCCAGCCATCCTGGAAGCCCCTCGCCCTCAGCAGCAGTTCTGAAATGAGCTCTGTGCATACAAATACAAAAGCTTTAGTCCTTCCTGTTGGTGGGAAAGGATGGACTTAATCAGTTAGGCTCATGCAAAATTCTGCAAAAGGACGTAAGACATTCTTGAATTTATTCTGTATAACCAAGCATGTAGGCAACGACATTGCAGAACAGCAACCGACAGAGGTTACAGCTTCTTTACAAGTAAAAATACATATTATAAAAGTCAAGCCAGATCATTTAGATAAGTTAGAAAAGTAACTGCTTTCCTGACAGAGCATTTTATTTACTCCCTACCCCCAGCCTACTGTTGCCAACGGAATATGGAACTGAGACTCTATATATGTGCTGTGTGAACACATGCCTACGGTCTGGGTGGCACTCAGCTACCAGGCTATCCCTTAAGGCTTCCAGAAAACCAGGACAGGTGCAGAGGATGGACTCTGCAGCACCAATACTTTCTTTTAATATTGCAAAAGAGAAATATCAGATCTTTAGAAAATAATTATTTGTCAGATGAATAATCCCTAAAATGGGAACTGGTGTGAGAACTGGCTGCAGAGTCTGAAGCTATTTCTAGAAGAGCTGGGATACTTGGAGGATATTCCGGAGGCGGCAGCGCTGATCACGTTTTCTCATTTTAAAAATCAAACCAATTTTCATTTTTGACTACTTTTCAAGAAAGGAAAAGACAAACTTTACGTAGATATTTTACCTGAAATGTTACTTTTCTTTGGAAAGATGAAAACTGAGAGTCTTCTGTGCCTTCAGAGAGTACTCTTATTGCACAAGTGTCTTTCACTGTGAATTTTTCTCGGGTTAAATTTCAATCCAGTTACTGTAATTGACAAATTTAATCACCAACAACTTAACACACATGTAGCAGAATCATGTACATACTAGAACAAATGCACAGGATGCAGCCCAAATGTATTGGCTCTAGTCCGGAAGTCAATGACTGAAGCAAATTTGGATTATCCACATGCTTTAAATTAAGCATTTGCTTAAGAGTTTGGTGAATTGAAGCCATACATTTTTAAGTTTCTCTCCACGAGGAATTTACTGCATTGTCCTGGGATTTTTAAAAAGAAAAGCTGAAGATAAGTGATGTTAATAAAGTTATATGGGAATGAGACAGTGAAAAGAAGAAAAAAATGTGCACTCTGTATTGTTCGAATATTCCAACTCTTCCTACTCCATGAATTTACAGATTGAAAAACTATAATTGCATTCTACCATGGATTAAGTAAATTCACTTTTTAGGTAAATTCACTTTTTGGGTGAATTGGGTAAATTCACTTTTTGGTATTGCTTTAGAGCCAGCATACAGCCAGATTCCCCACCCATAACAAAGTACATGGACATTTGCTGTCGAAAGCGGGCAACACCTGCCAAGACAAGCTGAGCACAAAAACGTCCCTCCTTACACATGGAACATACATGGAATATCTGCCACCATTTGCAAGTGTAGTCAATCCTGTTTTTTCTCCTGATAACTGTGTGCGCTTTCTGGATGTACAAATAACAAAAGATTACCATTTTATTTTAGCTATTTGGTAGAATTCGGGTTGATCTAATCTGTGTTAGCAAGGCTAAAAAGCTTGAAGAGCTGATCTTACTTCAGTGGTAGTGGAAGTGAAAACACAAAATCGCTTACCTACAAGGTCACCTCTTAAAACATGAATAGTCACTCTTATTCTAAAACAATAATTCAGAGAGTCCGTGTTCCTCTCTGCTTTCCCTGCATGTGGAATTTAACCTCTTTGGCACACAGCGCCGAGCAGCGTGACTGCTGCAGTGCCCGGGAGGTGACGCGGGGAGCCCGGCCCTGCGCCGCAGCCCCGCGGCCAGCGCCGCCCGGCCCGGCCCTTCCTCGCGCCGCGAAGCCGCTGATGTCACTTGGCTTCGTCCGGGACAGCCTGTTGCCTACCAGTCTATGAGAACATTTTTCCCCACTAAAAGTAGCACTCTGCTGAGCAGAATTAAATAATTCCACATGAATCACTCCCACAGGCTGTTATTCTGCTCATATGTGCTGGAACCTATGGCTGAGCAGAGTATTCTATGGAGTAAAGTATCTCTGGCATCAAAATGCTTTTGCACTCTTCAGACTAATTCTGTGGTTCCTTTGCAAGTAAATGTCCTTATTTGGAATGGAAAAAGATGCCTTTGGTTTTATTTTTTTAAAGCAGTCCCAGGAATCTTGATAGTCTAATTTAGTTTATACAATAAGTTTAGATCAAAATATGCCCTGCGTCAAAATGTAAAAGTGTCATTTCTAACAGAAAAACAAAATTAAGTACGGGCAAAAAAAAATGTTAGGAAAACATTTTAGGCACACATAGGAATCACTGTGTGCCATGGGACTTTTATTCCGATTTTCATTTGAGAGCAATTTATTTTAACACTTCCTGCCAGGCAGCAAAGTGCAGATGTAGCAAAGTCAGGGGCAAAAGAGAAAGGGAAGGATTTTTCGGTGATAGATTTTTTTTTGAAGAGCAGCATGAGATTTACTCGCAGTCGCTTTTTCTGTTCCTAGGGATTTCCAGTTCAGATTTCCCGGAGGCTTCAGAGGGTCCCCGTCCCCAGGGAGGAGCAATGAAATGCAGTAATTGCATGTGGCACTGCAGCTCACTGGGTTTATCCTAACATTTTGGTGCCAGCTTCTGTTTCCCCTCATTAACTCCATCCCACTGGCTGGTGACCACGGATGTGACCAGCCTCTGTCTGAGCAGGGATTGCTGTTCTGCCCCCAGTGCCCACTCCCTCATTCCTTACTCACATGGGCAGTCCTGCGGAAACCAGCAGGATTTCTGGAAGGATTCCTTAATGATCCAACATGAAAAAGGGAATGTGTCGTAACTGATCTCATGTCACTGCTTTGCATTCCTAGTGTGCTAGAGGGTAACAGTATGTGTGCAACTCCGTGTCGCCAATAAATAGCGTATAATCGAAAATAATCCCAAGAACAAGAGCTGTCATGGAAAGATGACAAGCATGAAGCCTACAGAAGGAAGAGACTGACAGAAAACTAGAGCATGCCCTGTGTTAATTCCTACTGTGTTGTTAATTACCGCATTAAAAAGTACTTTAAATACTATAATTGCA
>NW_010581667.1:12685-64585 GCF_000705375.1 Tinamus guttatus | reverse complement strand
ATCAGGAATCATAATCCCAAGCAGGGCAGTCGCAGGCCGCTGTGTCAGCGTGCCAGCACATTCTTGGAAATAGAAGCCCAAACACTGAAGAACAGTCCTGGTTTGCAAAGGCTCATGCAAAAAAACAGAAGTAGCATTGCCTTAATAGGCCACCCTGGCCACCGGCCAAGCAGCAAAATCCTCCTTCAGCGCAGCGCAATTTAGAGCATCCCTAAAAGAGCAACAGGGTGTTTGAACTGGAGCTTCACCCAGAGATCCTTATCCACATAGTCACAACTGAGGAAACTCACATGAATATTATTACTACATGCATATACATGCATGCAAATATGGCAGGGTCAAATAATAATATGGGAAATGAGCAAAATAGTGAGGGAAATGAGCAACTTTAAGGACATTATTATATGCATATGGATATTCCGTAATAAAAGAAAAAAGTTTAAATTGAAAATTACGTCTTCAGTTTACCTGCTTAAAACACAGGCCCAGGCTGGCATGAGCATTTGAATTATAATGACTATTTCCTGTGAATAAAGATGTTAGGCTATCATTACCAAATCAAATAATATTTGAGCATATGTGGTTAATTCACAGATACTACTGATTCTTTAACTGAACAATCCACTCATATTTGGGTCCAAAACTATAGTCATGCTCACATTATTGTAATGCTTTTTGTATTCAGCTCTAGATGAAACAGTGATTCCTGTGTGTGTCATAGAGCATCGGATAGTAAAGGGGCTACAGATACTCGGAAACCTAAGGGAGGACCTTTTCTCATCCCTCCTCTGTTTAGCTCTATTATTAGCACCTTTCTGTTTTTGAACCTGTAAGAAATATTGGTTTTAGAAAGCAGATTATGCCCCTTTTCTTCACCTGTATTTTATCTTTCATTAAAATGTACTTTCATTCACTTTTAGCATATACAAAATACTCTGGCATTGGTGGATTCCTGCCTGCCTGGGCTTGGCAGTAGCCTCAGACCAGGCCCATGGGAACTACAAGCACAGGGTTACCCTGCCTGCTGCCACCCCCATGCCTGATGCTTCAAGGAATCGCTGCCTTTGACACTGCAGGGACCACCGATGCTGCAAAGGCATCCAACAAAAAACCTGCAAGCCATTTTCCTAACCTGGAGAGCCAGGTCAGGGAGACAATAAAGGAAAAAATGTAAGAAAGTAACATAAATAGCTTTTGACATCCAGTGCCATAAAAGTAAAATAGTTTAAAACTTGGCATCATATAGAAGTTGGCTAATTATAGTGGCGCCATTCATGACGATATAATTAACTCTATGTCTGCATTTCTATTATAAACTCCTATTTTCAGGAGTTTATGATACAGCTTTTAAAATTTGCTCTGGCCAGAGAGTTGGCATGCCAAATCTCAGCGTGGAAGCAACTTTTTTTCCCTCCGAAATGAAGAATAAGAAACTTATGCCTTTTTTTGAGAGCTTAGAACAAGGTAATGAAAATAACCACACAGAAATAATGCCTTTTATGAACTCTAAGACTTTGGAGTTTAAAAAAATAAAAAGTCTTATGCTGTTTGATGTAATGATAAATCCTCCCACCCACCATTCCTTTCTGCAAATGCTACTGTACTGAACATAGCTAGGGACATATCCAAAAATTACACACTTCCAACAAGGAGCTGCTGTTTGAACAACTGCTGCACTTAAAACAGTCTGACATCTTCTTATTCCTAATGGGCTCTTCCTTTTTTTTCTCTCCGGTCTCTCTCCCAAAAGCTGCATGGCTGCCAAGTGATCTGATGTGAGTGGAACTGAAATCCCTTTCCTCAATCTAGTTAATTTAGAAGCGATTCCTTGCAAAAAAATGAAGAATCGCCCTGAGATATGGAAGAGACAGGCCTCAGTGGGCAGGCATAGCTAACACATACAGCACGTCAGTGCTTTTACAGAACGGCCAGGTTTTGGGGTCTAGTTGTAGAGATCAGTCTATCACTAGAGACTGTAGAGAGTCTATCACAGTTCTGCAGGGGGTTGGTTCCTTGTGTGACTTTAGCTATGTCCCTTGGTGGCTCTTCCTCTCTTCCTATCACCCTGAAATAAGCTCACCAAAACTGAGGTGTTGTGTAACAGAAGTGCTAGAGAGACAGTGGAGATTTTGTTTCTTATTCCAACCTGAATAACTGGAGTTTTCTCTATATTTAAGAAAAACACCACTGGTCAAATACACCTGAGTTGGATTTGCACAACACAGTTACAATCAAGTAATGAAACACTCCCCAAACATCTGCTCTTTCCTGTTTCATAGTACTCATTCAAAACTATATTCATTTGTCTTACGCTTACTGGAAATTTAATTTGTATTTGCTTTTTTTACATACATTCCTGTGAAATAATGCTTTAGGCCAAAAATTGGGCTCATCCCTAAAATCTTGGAACGTCGCACTGAAAAGTTCCACATTACTTAAGAAAAGTAGGTTCTCTCTCCTGTTTCTACTTCAAGATGTCTCTTCCTGCTACTTTTCAGCCCTTCCTTTGGCCTGGAGAAGACACTGTCGACCCCTCGAGCCCCCTCCAAACCCTCTGTGCAGATGATCTGGGTTAAGTGCCCTTTTGCAGACCCTCAATCCCCTGTAACTTTCCCTTCAGGGAAAGAACTGCATCATTAACTTTTCTGCACTGCTTAGGGGTACAAGAGCAGGGAGGACAAGGCTCACCAATGCAAGAGGATAGGTATTATTTTTCTCCCCTTTGCCATGGTAAGCTATAGTTTTTTTCAGTTTCAAGAGTACCTGCATTATCAATGAAGCTGAACATACACATGGCCTGAGCAAGAGTCCATGGAAATGAAGAGTGAGCTTTTATTGACTCAAGAGTCAACATTCTTCTGATCGTAGATTAAAAATACGGGATTGTTTCTTCCCAACAGAAGGATGGTAATTCCTCTCAGAGTCCTGTCTTTTAGCACACTGTTGTTTTATCTAAAATCATATGAAGAGACATTGTTTTCCTTTATAGATAATTATTATTCTTCCTCATCCTACTTCATTCCCACATACCTCAGCCCCACTCTTTGAGATGGTGTCTCAGCAAACTTTGCCTGCATAATTGTATTCCTCAGCTACAAATTTCCTTCTCTCCAAATGCTCTTTGAAAATTTTCCAGATGAAAAGCTATACTGGTTCTCTCCAAAGGGCTAAGGGCTTTCAAAAAGCCAGATCCACTTTCTGCACTAACTCAAGTGGCAGTGTTCCCTCTGCCGTGCTGCTCTGCTGTGTATCTGAGGTTAGAAGGCCTTAGGAAAAAGAAAAGGCCACTTCTACAGTAGTGAAACACACAAAACATAAGCCTGGAAGTAACGTCAAGCATCTTTCATTCCTGACTAGAAAGGTTAGGGAGTAAATAAAGGGAAAAAATTCACATGATAACTTACTGTTTATGGTAACTCTATAACACAGTTGAGAGCACGTCCCTAAGAGCAAACCACACTTAAACATTTGGAAATGTAGTTATTGTGGCTAGAGCCCAGGTATCTAGTGACAACATTCATGATGGAGCTGCTAGAATTCATAAACACACAAGTGCAGCCAACAGCTCTGAGTGCACGAGGGACCCTTGCCAAGGGATAGAAGTTTTCCTTCGCTTGCTGGTAAGGTTATGGAGGGAATATAAACTGTGTGTTTGTACATGAATCATTATGATTTCTAAGAATGTCAAGGGGGGCCACATCACAGCTTTCCCCGCGCAGGCTGCGGAGATCACATGTCGGCTCGGAGCTAGCCCCTGCCGAAGTTAATGTGCTGGGGACATTCCAAAACCCCAGCCAGCCCTTTGATACAGCGCAGCCTCCTCGACAGCGTGACACAGGGAGCGGAGGGGTCCCAGCCAGCCCAGCGAAGGGGAGGCACATGCTGCACCACAGCGGCCATCTGTCAAGCGAACGATGCTGGCTTAGCCGCGAGGCGCCCGCTCGGGCCGGCTCCCCAAGCTGCAGGTGCGAGGCACGGTCACTGCGGCACTGCCGGAGCAGGCCCGGGCGCCAGGCGGGATCGCCGCAGGGCTGCCGGCGCCCCGGAGCCGTGTGCTTGGAGCAGCCGCTCCAGCAGGACACAGACATCTATCAGTCACCTCCGTGGGCACCTACCGCAACATCATCTCAGACGCCAACCACCACCCCAACTGCTTCCCGCTGGCTGTATGCCAGGACAGACAGGAACAAAGGTGGTTCAAGATGAGATTCTGTTCTTAATTGGCCAACGTATATCTGGAGAAGCTCCTTTGAAGCCAATGGAGTAACACGTCATGTCTTTCGGCATACACGAGACCAGAGCCTAGCTGTAGGAAGGTACCTGACAACGTACAACATGGCAAGCTAAGCAAGGACTCACTTCAGTCCTCAGCAAGGACCAAGAACAGTAACTAGTTCAGGCAGTGACCGAATCTGCATACGTATCTATACATTACCTCTCAGGAATCAATCCAGACACACAGCAAGGCTCTATTAATCTCCATTCTAATTCTATCTTTGATGTCTGTTCCTTTTGTAAAAACATTCTGTTAATTATCTGCTTTAAAATAGATTTTATGAAAGGGTGTTTATATAAACTTCATTTTGATTTTAACTTGAGTTTCCAATCTAATTAATTCCAAGTGCATCCAAACAACTGAGAATTATATTTAAATTAGACAAAGAGTTGGAACAGAAAGGGCCAGGAAAACGTTCACAAAGCATTCCCATCTGAAAACGACAATTCGTTAAAAACTAAAAAGCTCAAAGAACTTGAGAAGGGAGATTTTGAAATTAAAAGAGCATATTTTCAAATGAAAGAGTTCCTTTTCCATTCAGATATTCAAAAAAAAAAGTAGTTTAAGATGAATTTATAACATTGAAAGTCTTGAAATAAAACTGGAACATCTCAATAGATTCAGTCCAAGCTTCAGGAGATTTTACATTTCAATAATATTTAGATTGGCTTTTCATTCGAGTCAGAGACAGGAAAAATATTAGATCTTGAAAATTCTCATGAATTGGGATAATTATAGTGTACCCAGAAATACTACTATTCTAACTATTCAGAAAATCAATGTCACCTTGTATTATACCACCATTGGCAGTCTGTACCTGAAGTGCTTTCCTGGTACTTAAATAATAGTAGGAACATTTAAGTAGAAAATCCTGAGGAGAACTAAATTAATAATTTGTTTTTCCTTTTTCTAACACTCCAGAAAAACTAGAGAAAACATCACTTATTTCCCAAGGGATGCAAAAATGCGTCCAGTTTTCCCTTGAAAACACTCTGTGTGATATGGTGGCTGTTTGACTGAGTGGCCATTCTGGCTTGCTGTGGACACCGCTAAATTCTGTGTATGCTAACTGGTCAGAATTTGTCTCTTTGGGGAAGTCAATAATTAGTTTTTCTCTGAGCCTTTACTTCCATTTGCCATGGAAAGAAATAAGGAAAGAGCAAAGATCTTATTCCTGTAAAACCCCGTGTCCCCTTCATATATATGTAATATATTAATCACTGCCATATAAAGCATGAAGCCAGGTACTTGACATGAAATGAGAGGGCTGATTCTTGCCCGCCGTACACCTTGCTGGCAGTGCAAAGAAACAATCTCTTGCCTTTGGTCTCCGATCTTACAGTCCCAACCAGCATGCTCCGGTCTTATCGCCCTCTTCATCTTCTCTTCTTGTCTGAGACAGGGCACACAATCATGGAAAAAAGAGTGGAACAGATTTCTCCCCTGGCTGGTTGTGGCCATACTATTAGATTCAAAAATAACATGAGCACACAAACAGGGGAGAACCACACCAAATACCTTCATTAGCAGGTCACTTCTAGCACTTGCTATTCAAAAAGTAATGATGACAAGTACATTTTCCTTCAGAAAAACTCCATAAAGCGTACTCACAATGACTCACAAATGAGTAAGCCAACACAGTTTTGTAAAAATTACTCAGATAACCCACTAATTCTCGAGGATGTGATGTTCTCTTCTTGGACCGTACAGTAGCATTCCGTCACAGGAATACCGGTTTCTATTAACAACCCCCACCTCTCAGAGTTTTCCATGGGGCTTGGAATACTGGTGCCAAATTGGTGCCAATCACATTTTGCTTACCCCTGCACCACGACATTCCTAATTCAGCAGTATTTTTGATGAATGTGTTTGACGCTGTCCGCCATTTGTTCCTGTGCATGCAGTGCCACTGAGCAACCTGATACAAGCTGAAAGATGCCACACAAATCTGAGGCGCTGAAGAGGACAGAACAGATGGAAAAAAATAGGTGCTTTAAAAATGTCTTTCTTAAATATTTCCCAAATAACCCTATTCCAGCCCTCTCCTTATCTCCAGATTGCATGGCAGCCTGAAATTCTCATGATCTGCAGTTTTTTATGAAAATTTTGTAAGTGGAGAGGGCATAGTAAAGAGATTTATGTCCTGCCTTATTATAGAAAATTAATTCCTCCTTCTTAAAGATAGACTTTCATTTAAGCACACACGTAGAGGGCTTGGAGACAATAATAGTCAGACACAGAAGCAGGTTTGCTTCCAAGCGTTCAAATAGGACAGGGAAAGCAGAAGTTTAGTTAATTCTACCACTGCAATATGGGTGCAGCACCCCAGGAGCGCAGCCCGCAGAGCCACACAGATGCGGCCATGTCCAGAGATGCTCATTGTGGATCACCTGCGCTCGGTCCCAGAAGCACTGGGCCAGACACGGATACCTTCTCCACGGCACATCTGCTCGGCGGGGACGGCGCTCATCTGAGCGGCTCTGCCAGGGGGTGACGGGCCAAGTGCTTTATCCTAAAAGGCTTGCGCTTGATGTTAATCATTCACTCTCTGCCAGTTAACATGTTTATCCTTCTAGGAAATACTTTGATCTACACTGGCACTTGAAATATAGCAACCAGCGTTACTAGCCTGGAAATGAACAAACAAGATCTTGTGCGAGCTGCCAAATGGCAGGCGAAGCGCGGGCCGCGCGTCGCCTAGCAACGCGCACAGGCCAGGCGCACCGCTCCGCTCCCGCGGTTCAAAATAGGAAATAAATGGCCACAGTTATTTGAAATACAGGGCGAGCTAGAGCATAATACGGCTCTGGAGAAACCCATTTGCAAGGAGTGTCTGTCATGGGAAGCACAGGCAGCTCTGAACTCAGGAGTCGGTAAGTGAAGGAAAAATTGCCTTGCTGATGGATTGTCTTAAAATGTAAATGTAGCAGTATTTTAAGGTCAGTGCATACATTCTGCTATTCAACCAGAGTTTAAAACAATTGTTTATTTTTACCTTTCATCTTTATATGCTGAGTTTTTTTGCAAAGACAATGATTAGCTCATCCCATTTGCATGCATGCAAATGGAAGTGTTGAGCAGTTAGTAATTTATCCAAGCAAGTTGCCAAGTTGCACGTAGATCAGAGGCATCCTGAATCCGAGCAGTCATGCAAAGCTCCGGTCCAGTGTGGCCTCCTCCCCACACAGCTGCCCTGGCACTTGGCAGCTGCTCTTTATCATGCAGATAGAAATAATTGCTTAACAATACTGTGATTTTATATAGGGGAAATACAGGTCTCTACAAACATCAGAGGAGTCCCCCAAACTTCACAGCAGCTATTACTGCTGTTTTCCAACATGAGAAATTGAGGCAGAGATTAAAGTATTTCTTTTGAATCTTGTGCAAAACCCACCAAGGTCTGAGCCTAGGACCAGGACACCCGACATGCAGGGCCCTGCTGCTCTGGAACCAATGTGAGCGCCCAGTGCGGAGCCACCATGGGATGCGAGGCCCTTCATCTACGTAACGCTGTGTGCACTTCAACCAGCGGCCTCCTGCACAGCCCCATGTGTGTCAGCACAAAACAGTGCTCCCCTAATTGCACTGTTTGCCTGCAAGGGAGCGAGATGCAGATCAAGTTCCATGATATGGATGCCATGCTAGTTAGTGCTGTTCCCGAGCACACCCCGTCGGTGAGCAGCAAGCCCTCTGTGTCCAAGCCAGGCCAGATAACCGACTGCTTCGCCTCTTTCAAGCTGCATCGCAGTAGACACACAGTATCCTGGATACTGGGCAGATTTAAAAGCGGGAAGAAAAGGTTCCAGCACACTGGCTTGAAAAGGGAGAACAAAGCGAGCAGGGATCAGAGGGAGGCAGGCGAGCACGGTGACACTAAGACAATTAATCACTGCCAGATGTGAAGGGTCACCCGGCGCTGCATGCTGGGAAGAGCAGCGGGGGCTCTTGGACAGGGAAGAGAGGGGAAAAAATAACCTGTCATGTCAGTGAGCGAGGCAGGGCCTTGGGGCTCCTGTCGCTTAACTGTTAGCTCGCTCTTAATAATAAAATGACAACGCGTTGCGGAAGGAGGGCAGGAAGGTAGGGGAGGCAGCAGAAGGGCGGCAGTGACAGCTTAATAATCCCCGCCCGTCAAAGCACTAAAAATACCATCCCAAATTCAGCGTTCCTGCCTTTGTAGCAAGCGCGCCGGGGTTCCTGTTTGATTACCAGGACACTTGTTGACTGACAAGGACAAGCGTGCTGGGGGCTGGGGCCCGGGGCCCGGTCACTGTGTACACACGACGTGCGGCGCTGGGCCGCATCCAGGGCTCGGCGCCCGTGGGGCTCCGACAGGCCCTGCGCTTCCGCGGGTCACAACCTGCCTGCAGAGACAAGCGCCTGAGTCTTGACCCAACGCTGGGCAGCGAAGCCGGGTTGGCTGAGAGATTGCTCGCTTCACCTGAAGTATGAAAAAGAAAACTTTGGAAAGTGCTGATCTGTGTCATGGCAGGGGTGGTGGTGTCTCTATTTGCTCTAGTTTCAGTCAATGTTACAGCAAAACAGATAGCTCTACCCTGAGTAACATAAGCGAGCTGGCATTCACGGTTTGTCCCACTCTTTGCCTGTGGCCTGCAACACTAAGGACAGCAACATGCACTCGCCAAAGGAATGGGACATCTCACTTCAGACTCTTAAGAAACCATTTTCAAAGGAAAGAGTTCATGACGCTCTGCAAATGGTCCCGTGGTTGCAAAGATTCCTTGCATTTCTTTGGGAAATTAATTTCTTTAAAATATTATCACTTTAAAATGAAACCCTTCCACACAAAAATAGGCTTTTTATCCCTCAAAGTAACATTTCCCACTAAAGCTGACCTTTTTTTTTTTTTTCCCCTCTCAAAGAAAAGTTTAAGTGCTCAAACATCTGTCACACTTGTATCTATTTCACACTTCTGGGGCCCACGCAACAGCTTGACAGAAGGAGCAAACAGTGACAGCACTCGCAGGTACTCGGGCGATGCATTCAAAGAGGGTGTCCCACAGAAGCACCATCTTCAAAATTCAGCTCCATCCCCTACAGCATGGGGTGCACAAATGCAGTCACATTGCTCAGAACTGACTCCCAAATACTTTTTGCATGTTTGCATCAGGTGGATAAGCTTGAAGCAGTGTATAAAACATTAGCCATTCTCCTATTTATTCTGACAAATGAGCATAGTTCTCTAAAACACCATCCAGGGAATAAAAACAGTTATGCTATTTTAAACATTTCACCAAGGTACTATTAGAGCAGAATAGGAACAAAACTAAGCTTATCATTAGATTAAAAGCTATTGCACAATTGCCCCAAACAGTCCATATATATTTTGTAAGATCCAACCAACTGAATGGAAAGAACAGATCCTATAATCTATTAGGTGACTTTTTGTGCTCCAAACTGCAGTCCTGAGAAGTGCTACTCAGCATATTCATCTTCCCTCAACAGCCACAAAGCTGAGATTTCTTGGCACTTTTGAGTGCTTTGTTTTGCAGTATCTGGCTCTCAATCCTCAATAAGCAAATAAAAATTAGTTTGTTGGATCGTTCTGGACTTTTTTTTTTTTTTTCCAGATTCCTATCTTTGGCAATTGGCAATAATTTAAATATATTATATTCTACAAATACATGACTCTTCTGTCTCAGGTAATACTAAATACAAGATAGGTAGTTATGACAATGTGAGTAACCACCAATAGCATTACTTCAGTCGCTGTAAGAAAGTTATTGTCTATTCATTTCTTTGACTCTTTAATTATAGCCTCAAATGGTTGCACATCTTCATAGGCTAGACAAATCTCCACAGAAATCTCTTGACATTGCAGTCCAGTTCCAGACTATGCAAGGGAAAGGGATGGGTAGCAGCAATTCCTTGAAATGAAGACGGACACCAAGTGTCAGGTCTCATCGGCCCTCTTCCTAGCATTACCACTAAGTGACCTCAGGCAAGATTTGGTCTGTATTTCAGTTGGCTGCTTTGTAAAAGAGCAATAAGTTTCCCCCAGGGTTGCTGACCGCAAATTTTCCTGTACTAATGAACACCACGGCATTGGACAGAATTAATATGGACAACTTCAGGAAAAAGGCAAGTCAGAGAACTTGCATGTAACCAGCCAGTTACATTACAACATTAGCAAACAAATCTTAAAAAAACTTTAAAAAGCTGCTTAGATAGAGTTTCATGGTATGTCCACCTATACAGCAAAATAGCAAATAGACAGAAACAGGTTTTGGGAATTTGCTTTCTAATCTCTGTCTCAGAGTATAGTTTGCTCTTACCTTTTCTCATTGCAGTTCACAGATGTCAGAAATGTTTTCTGTAGGTTGTTGCTGCTGCTCTGTACTGCTTCTGCTTCCAGGTGGCCCAGGACACTCTGTGTCACCGTGCTCGGAGGGCACACTGAGCTTTGACATACTTGGATTCGCAAAAAGCTGCTTGAAGTACTGATGCACTGCCTGAAAAAAATAGGAAATTGACTGGTTGGATGAACACACACACATTCTTCCATCTCCAACACATATTTTTCCCTGTGGGGCTGTTTGATGAAGTTACTTGCAAAAGATAACAAATGGAAAAACATGAATGTAATGTAAAAATATCAGAAAAATAAAAGAAAAAAAGCAGCAAGATGTCTTTTGGGTGTCTCATTCATGCCAAGAATTTCCAACATACAAGTGAGAATAACTGGAGGCCACTAGGGCACACAAAACATCACAGTCCTATGCAGCCCAGTTGCAATGTTCCATCTGTATTAGCCATTTCATCATTTTATAACATCTGGCAAAAGTCCAACATTTTTTATCCGCGCATTCTTACAGACACAGCAGTTGAACTCAGCTAAGTGTAGGAAGTGTGCGTTATAGAGATGCATGCAATCATGTGCTTAACTACACACTGGGAACACTACTAGGATGTTTGCACATATAGAGATTTTATTTATTTATTTTTGCACCACAGAGCCTTCACACTTATTTGAGTTTGTTTCATGCCTCAGATTGTTCCCCTAAATGGCACTCTGCCACATGAAGCTAAACAATCTGCTGGAGCACTCCTCCAATTGCATTTTTACACGTTTTTTACACAGGTGCCTACCAAAAATATCAGAGCCTGCATGTAGCTTTATCCTTTAGAAGTCTTATTCCTCTCCACAGCCTTCAGTCCCAGTTGGCACAAAACAGGCTTGGTGCATGTGAAAAGTATTGACAAAAAAAAAAAAAAGCCACGAAATACTTAAGCTAGCAAACAAACAAAAGCAGATTGTCTTGTATCCAGTTTGAACTGTAATTAAATAAACCTCTATTACTTTCATTCACCTGGACAATGCAAATAAGTAACCAAAAGCAAGAAGCAAAAAGCTACCAGAATTTTTATCTAAGGTAAAGCTTATCTTTAGAGACTCATTAACAATCAGATGCTAATGTACAAATTACTATTTTAATTTGTGATGATGACAACAGTGAATGTATACTAATTGCTAAAGTAGAACAGACTGATAATATAAAGATAAATTATAGGATAAAGCTTTTTTTTTTTTTTTCCTCTAATGCTGGGAAAGATTTCAGATGTGTTAAAAGACATTTTTAAAACAGGTTCTGAATTATACAAATAAACAGATATTATTTTACCTGCAGCCCTATTAATTGTCAACTCTGTTTGCAGGCTATATTCTCAAAACAACATAACTATCACTGCATTGTTTACTCAGCTAGTAAGTACATCAGCAAGCTGTTTATTTTAAGAACACTCCATTAACCTAATGGGGTGGAGGACTGATGGAGATGGCTTATCTGCCTCAGCTAAGTTTTCCTTTGAGCGCTGTAGCAGACTATGCACCTAAAATACCAGTGGAATTTAACCTCCAGTTTCAACTAGAATTTCACGGTTTACAGGATCAGAGCTAGCTTCTCGAACAAGCCAGATCAAGTGTTTTCTTGAGCAAGTTTAAACGGAACAAGACACACATAGAAAATGAGCCTAGTTTTAGAAGTTGGCCAAACGCAGGGAGGAGCTGGAACCCTGTTCCTGGGGGCTTCTCATGAGAGACTGCCCAGCTGAAGGCGTTTGATGGCAGACGGCTCTTTCGCTGCTGGCCTTTCATCTCCAAGGCCGAGGCACTACGTGTCCCAGACCCCGGGGAGCAGCCGTTAGGGGTGTCAGCACAGCCTTAACTGCACCTCGCTCCCCTCGCACACGCTTTGCATGCAGAGAGCACTAGCTCAGCCCCAACCCAACCTGATAAAGCTGCTTTAAGTCACTGCGATTCAATTGCTTTTGTATCATCATCTCTTTGTGTGCAGCTACACTTGCACACTGGTGAGCGCAATCCTCCTCCTCAGCAGCACGAGGGATTTACAGCTGAAGCACAGTCTACTTCAGCATTTCACACAGAATTAATTGATAGCCTATTTTCCAAAATGCCTTAACCAAAAAAGCAAGAGATGCATGTAAGTCAATGCTCACTAACATCAGTATGGTAATCAGGAAAGACCCAGACACAGCAATAAAACGGTAGAAAAGAAAGCATTAAATGCCTAAGCACAATGTGCGGACTGTCATCTGCTGTGTTGATTTCCTCATACTTTTCACAGACTCTCATGAATATTTATATTAAGTCAATATTTCTTGCACTCAGGGAAGCAAATCCAACTCCAATATGGAGTTTCCCTGGAATTTTTCTATTCCCAAAGCCCGTACAGTTAATACAGGAGGATAACTATGACCTAGAGAAGTCATCACTCTAATATTCTCTCTTTTTACCTGCATGCTTCCAACACGTCCATACAAGTATGCTTCTCCACATATATTAGTAGTGCCCACCAGGCCATCTAAGACCACCAATAGCCAGTTTCTTACAGATAAAACATGTCAGCGCTTGCATAAGGAGTACACAAGTCTGAATCTATTTTACACATGTGCTGACTATTCTAGAGATGATTTTGTCCTGTTCACAGTGAACTTACGGCTCTCAAAGATTCCCTAAAGACTTGCTGAATGCACCTCTGCATACAGCACTGAAGCAGAAAATAAGGAAGGTGTCTGCGTCCCTTTTGTTTAATGCAAGCGCCATTTGGCAGTCACTGGTCTCACAGAAACCCCAAACTGTCCTTCGTTATCCGCCATGGTCACATTTTGCTTCTCAAGTATTTATCTGCTCAGCTACACCTGAGCCTCCCGTGCTGCCTCTTGCTCAAGGAACCACTATCAGGCTCTTCTCAATGTCGGCACATGAATGATGTAATTACAAATCTCCCGGTATTTATTTGCTTACAATTGCAACATCTGGAGCCAGTTAATAACATAAGAATCACAAAAGAGGGAAAGTTTCAAGCCTTTGTGGTTGCTGAGAAGAGTCTGTCAAATATACCACACAAGCCCACAAACCAGAAACTGATGTTCTAATTTTACTTATTAAAAATACCATTAATTTCCAGTACTTCAGGATAACAATACCATACAGCTTAGCTGTCATATAAGCTGTCTTAGCAGTCCTGATGCCTGGACTCACACAACAGTGTTTGCCTGCCCTAGGACTGTTCTCTTGCACGTGGGACCATCTGAGGGATAAGGCTGCTGCTTCAGAGCCACTGCAAGACACCCTGTGCTGCCATTCTCTAAGGTCCTCACCCAAAACCTTTTATGTGTGCTATTAATGATAATTCCATCCACGATCCCTCATGTAGAAGGCAGGTGACATTCATTCTACTGTTCAAGATTCACATGGTTTTACAATTTGCTCAAAGATAATATTAAGTACAGGTTTACAACACATGACAAATGAGATACACAGCTAATTATTCATAATTTATTTTTACATTGCAATATAACCTATGGAGCTACGCTTTGGAATTAAAGGTTTGAGAGAGATATGCTACAGAAAAACTTCAAGAGACAGGAGGGCCTTTTCGTTTATGTACAGGAAAGATATGAACAGGAAAGGAGCTCCTGGAAAGCTTTGGAAGCCTTTAACATGCAGCTTTTCATTATGTTCCCCATTTTTGAAATCTTACTCACTCAGGTAAAATGACTGCCACCTTCTCTTCAACTGCTTTTTTCAGTCTGACAGGCGATAACTTTCTGAGCCTGACTTGGTCACAGAGGGCTAGGAAAAACTGCTTCATGTTGTCCTTCCCCTCTCATTCCTCTATTTCTCTCCTTTTTCATCTTTCTTGTGAATTTAGAGAGTTTCCCACTTCTAAACTCTCACGCTTTCAAAGTGTGACACAGAACTTTAACACATCTAGCTTAATATTTCACAGAAAAGACTTTCTTTCTGAAATATTCTAGGTCAACTTTACCACTGCCATGGGAAGCAATATTTTAGGTCATGGTTCTGTTAAGTACCAAGAATCCTTGAATTCTGCCATCAGAATTATTTCCTTCAGGTGGGATTATGGTTCCCACCTGAAGCTGATAAAATCAGAGGACAAATACTGGTCCACTGCCAACAGCAGGAGTTGTAAAGAATGACCAAGGAGGAAATATCCATAGAAGGATAATGGAAATGGTACTTTTTTAAGATAAAGACACAAATATCTCAAACATCTGACCCCTGATCTACAGTCTAGTGGTTTAGCACTGCCCACTAAAAGGTTGCCTTAGGAGAAAGGTTAGTTCTTTCCACTATTTAGAGTGGCAATATTTTGTGCAGTATATTCATGCACGGACAAAAAAAAGCAGCAGGGCATCAGACATTCAAATGTTAGAAAGTTTGAACTGAAGGAAACTGGTTTTGCAGCAGAGACAGTGGGCACTTGGCACGGTCCTGCAGTCAATGTGCAGTTCTTTTGATAGCATCCAGTGAAACAGTGTGCAATCCAGGAACACACAATAAAATCCTACAGGAGAAGTAACATTTTATGGATTTAAGAAGCCAATGAAATCGCAGCTGCAGATCCCCTGGGAATTGCCATCACATGGCAGTTTCCATTGCCTCCATCATTTAGAGCCCAGCTCGTTCAAACAGAGGCAAGGGGCACTTTGCCAAGCAGTAGACAACTTGATTTTGAAATGAAGCATTTTGGATCACAAATGTGTTGTGGCTTGTAACTCTAAAAACCTCTTGAAGTGTGTAAAGGTTGAAACGTGTATATATATATTTATATATATACCTGCTTGCAAGGGAAGAGGAGAGCTGGAGATCATTTCAGGTGTCACTTGATAGTGTGGTGTGAGCACAGCACTGTGAAAGACAAAGTATTAACCAAACTGCTAAAAATGTTCTAATGTCAAGAAAAATATCCTGCCTTTCTTCAACATTTGCAATTGATATGAACAAAGTATTACTTAATCCCGGAAGATCTTCCTCAGACTTGTCACGGCCCCCTGTCTCCCGGGTTGTGACGGTTTAGGATTACGGTGGTCCCTCACATTGCAATGTGCAAAACTGCGCAGGAGGTCACCTAGCCCAAGGAGACAAAAGAACACTCCCACTGTACCGCGATAAAATATTTCAAGCTAGGGAAAGTTTCTGGATTATGGAAATGCATTCTTTCTGAATACCTTTTTCCCCTCAAATCCTAGCCCTCTTTAAAAGCGAGGTGACAGCTCTTAGAAATTTTTCTTCTTCTCCGCTGTGATTTGATTCCGCTCTCCTTTGCCGTGCCAGCCTGCGGGACCGTGTGAGCCCCGCGATCCCTGCAGCAGGCAGCCTCAGCTAACGACTCGGAGGCTGGCGAGGACGCTCAGACAGGCAGGCACAGAGGCACCAGAGGCAGAGCAGCACAATTAGCTGTCTGCGTCACTAGCCCACGCACGGGCCCCACGCCTGCCCCCCGCAGAAGCAGCACCCGTGGGTCGGCGGTCGACACGTGCCCGCGACGCGCGCGGGCGCCGCTGTGAACCGCCGTGCCCGGGGAGCGCACCCTGTGGAAAGCAGCAGTGCCGGCAGCGACTTGGTTGAACGGCTTACGTTTCTGGTCAGCAAAGTTTGAAAACTTCTTTTTCTTTTAACAGGAAGTTTCTTTTTTTTCCCTCAGCTGCAAAACCACCAAAAGTCACAGCCACACGTCAAAATCCTGACACCTGCATTTAATGATTTCTATTTCCATTCCAAAGATCTCATCCATTTAACTTCCTCACTGCTTGGCTATTACTCCAGCACCTGCACTTCCACACGTTATCTTTATCCCAAAGGCTTTCAATGGGATAACTTCATAGTCACACACATGCTGTAATGCCACGAGAATGATCAGTGCACTAGATGAGCTTTGCTCCTTCAAAAATTCTTCTGCAGCAGAACCAAAGAAACAACCAAATAATTCCTTTTTGTGTGTGTGTGTGTGGTTTTTTTTTTCTGATTAGAGTTTTCCACTTCAAATTAGTTTACCTGGGTTCATGCAAATTTTAAAATAAAATAGCAAAGGTAATGGACCTTTGCCTAGTAAATTAATCTTATAGGAGCTGTCATAATATGGGCATTTGAGAAAAAGGCTAGTATAAGACCCAGCTGAGTAGCACTGTAATAGTTAAATTAGGTCAGCTCTGCCCAAACACCATATTATTATTATTTCGTAGAAGATGTTTGTGATGGAGGACAAAGTATTGACGCCAGAGGTCAGACAGTCCTGGCAGAGCCCAAGCTATCTACAGTCTGCACTATATGCAGCTAAGAAATGAAGTCTCACCCTGCAGCTCCCATGCTGTACAGCTGCTGCCTAGAGAACAGCTCTAGTAAGCTGGTAGATAGCAGATCTCCAGTTATTTTCTTTTTATCATCACTAAAATCAGCATGCTAGCATACCAGCTCCTCAACCAACACTAGCATCCTATTGCAGAAGGGGCTTCTGAAGCATCTTGGAAGAGGCAGTGCTGTCACGTTCTACTGACTTTACAAAATAAAGGCAGTCTGCAGCACTACCTGCAGCAGGAAGAGACAGGGGATTACAGTTGTGATTGCTCTGTTAAAGGGTGTACGAGCTCTTCTTTCTGACCAAAGCCTCCTCTGGCCCCTAGGACCACCTGTATGTGGGAGGAGGGCTGCTCACACTACTCTATACTTCACATAAGGTACAGTTTGGGTCAGCAAGATGTAAAAGTAAGGAAAAATATTCCATTCCTTTAAAGGATTAATGTACAAAACATTATAGTTGAATTGCTGTTGTTACCTACATACTGACAGCCAAGAAGAAAAGGTCATCCAAAAACTGAATCTAGGTGGATTGTTGCTTTAGAGACTATTAAGACTTCTAAAATACAGACTGTGGAGTTAGTAAGCAAGATAAGCAGAGTCTAGTCAAAAGAGTAGATCACTGTCTGGAGAACAAAAAGGAGTTCTTTTGTTTTCTCCAAAAATGTGCCCAACTCTGCCTTGCTCCATGGGAACCGTGTGCTGTAACCAAACTCCACTCCATTCGATGAAATGGATTATATGCCATAATGGATTATATGCCATACACTGGGGCACTCTGCAAGGATGGTGCCAGGACAGCAGGAAGGAAGAATGACTGAAACAGGCACAGAGCAGGGCATGTACAAAAGCATCTAATTAGCATCCACTTCCTGATTTGACAATTTCAGAAATATTAAAAAAAAAAATGTGGAAGCCTTAATTAGTTAGTAGTTTGGGCATTTCTCTCCCAAAAGAGCCCAAAAAAAAAAAAAAAGGCCAGAACCAGGAGCCTGGAGCCTTTGCTTGAACTTGAAAGTTCCCATCAGAAGTGTATAAAGAAATGTTTCTCATCCCAGAAAGTCTCAGAGGAGCTGCAGGTAGGCAAACACTAGGGAAAAGCCTAAAGAGCAAGGAGGAGACGTAAGTGACACCAATTGAAGAGAGAAGAAAGAAAAGATATTAAATCCTCAACTCTACTTTTGTGGGTCTGCCTTCCTTTTCACAGAAAAGGACATTTCTTCACAGTGAGAGTTTTAAAGACTTCTTTCAGAAATTCCACATGGTCCTAAGGAGACTGCTCCCTTTAAAACTCTCAAAGACTGGCTATTTTTCATTTTCCTTCAGCTATTTCCATTTTTATCACTCTGCCTTCTGGCTAGAAACATGTACTCAGCAGCAGCTGTCAGTTCCTGCAAGCACTGAATCTGGGGACCGCCTCGGCCTCCGCTAATGCAGAGATGTACCAAGGGCCACTAAGCATCTACCAGCAGAGCGTGGGGCAAGATCTAAAGCAAAACCTACTAATTCAAGCAAACTACAACTGCGTACACCGTGTACCACTTCAGGAGGCAGTACTGTCAGATGTTCCCTGATGTCTGCTGATAACACAGCAAATTCTTTACAAGTGTTAGGATACCTTTACCTTTTTCTCTCTCTTGGCCTGTGCAGACATGATCCTGAAGGCTAAAGACAGCCAGAAAAGCTACCAGGGAGGTGGTGTTTCCTAACTGAAAGCTCTCCACTGGATCCTGCCAGGTTTTGTTTGCTGTTGTTTATTATGGAGATAGGAACTGGGGCATCATTTTGGCCATGAAATTCATCCAAGCAAATCCAAAAAGGGAGAAAAAAAAGAAGAAAGGATTTCTAACTTTCTTTTCGATTCAGATATTCCACATGCCACAGAAAGAGGCTGTTCCTTTTATAGTTGTTTTCAAAGGCTGACTTTTCCATCTTCTTAATCTGACTTCATTTCACTCACTCAGCCTTCATGTTAGCTTTTAACCCTGCAATGTTTGTCAGATCCTACAGCCATCAGACCCACATTAAAAAGAAAAAAGTCCTTCTAGTATCTGATCTACCCATTGAGAAGAAGAAAGGAAAGATTATAGCAGGGGTGTTGTGGAGTAGAAGAAAAGAGAACAAATGGATTATTTTGTTTTAGCACATTTTTATACTATCTCCACATCTGAGGAAAAAAGTCTTTGCCATCCTTTTGGAGTCCCAGCAGTCTTCCTGATTCTCTCAGAAATAAATCTATCCCGATACAGAGGAATTACGCACCACTTCGATCTCGTATCTGCTTAACTGAGAACTGAAGAAAGATTTCAGTGGTAACGGGGTCGTCTATAGACCTTATGCGAAGTGACTTTACATCCCATTAGGGAACTACGCTGCAAACTTCAAATGCATCTGCAGCATAAATGGCACTGAGACATTTGTGCTTAAGAAGGAAATCAATAACATAATACTAATGTTTGAAAGTGCTTCAATTTACGATGCCGTTTACTTTTTACATTACTTTTGCTTTAAAGTGATATTTTTATTTCTTTGTATTAAATCTGTTTTTATACATAAAAAGAAGCATTGCTTTAATTCAGTTATTAACTGAGAAATGGAAATACGTTTATGGGAAAGTAAGAGTAGGGAAAAGTCATTCCTGGGTTACTGTATATCCCGTTAGAATCCTTCAACCCTGTGTAAAATAGAGAGAGAAATGAAGAGCGATGGCTAAGATGAAGAACGGACTTCTTTTCAGAATTACAGAGCAGATATAAGCTGATAAACTGGCAAACAAGCAAGTGCAAGCAGAATTGTGACTTTGTGCAACAAACAGTAATGCAATATAAACCTGGGAATGGTTCAATTTTTGCAGAAGTGTGGCAAGGGTTGGATACAGATTGATAGGATGCATATAAGATCCATTTTAGCTAAATTATCTTATCTGTTTAATCTATGGGATAAATAAAAATGATCACATCTTATTTACCTCCAAGATACAGCAAATAATCTTCCCTCTGTACTCCCTTTTCTCTGAGGCTGAAATAAA
The DNA here is from genome assembly GCF_000705375.1 of Tinamus guttatus. The sequence goes on along the minus strand of NW_010581667.1, from coordinate 44,638 downwards.
GTCACCAGATGGGTCATAATGGAAACAATATCTTCCACCTCTTTGTACCTGAGCAAATGACCTCCTTTCAAGATGAATTTTCCAGAAAGCAGATAACTGAATTACCTGAGTGCTGATCCACTTCAAAGGGTCTTTTTAGAAGAGGCATAATCAGATTTTGATGCTTTGATCAAGGGAATCTATCAACTAGCTTACTCGATCACAAACTCTCCTATTTGCCATGAAAAGATAACTAATCAATTACAGAACACACATCTGCTCTGAGTAACGTTATTGATGACTTGGCAGAAGGAATGCGCAGTACAAAGAGCAAAGCCTTAGGGAAAGCTGGCAGAGATGGGGGACCAAGGAATTCAGGCTTGACGGAGTGGCCAGCCAAGATGCTAGCGATTTGGCAGGAGCATTTGTTGTGCTCCTCTCGGAAGGAAACCTCCCAGAAAAAGGAAGGGAAATTTGGTTATTTGGTTGTTTTCTAGTACGCCCTTTCCACACTGATGTTGCTTCTCCTCCAATTCTGCCCCCTTGCCCAGGCAAGCCAGGCAGCTCCCCAGCAGAACCTCAGAGCTTTGCTGGGCTCGGTGGAGCAGCCGCCGTTTGTTCTCCTGCCTTGTGGGACCTGCACAGCTTGACATCTACAGAGCTGGTGTTGCCTCTTTCCAGAGGGCCAGGGCTTCTTCTCAAAGACCTACCTGAAGTGGATGTATTGCTCCTTCATGACTCTAGCATAGCTACTGATAAAAAGTATTTTAACATTTCCGACAGTGACAACAGAACAGAATTAAGTGAATAGACAATATTCTCACTTCTTTTGTTCTCTCCTCAATCTTTGCAAACTGCCACAAGTATTTTTCAGAAACACTATTTCTACATAATCAAATATTTCCTACCAGAAAGACACTGAGTTTTATCTGATTATGATGAAAATTATTATATAAAGTGACCCAAAACTAAGGAAACAGGATCAATTATTCAATCAGAAGAATTCTCAGTCCAAATGGAATTTCATTGTTAATGACATAGAAAGTTGCCAGGCATTATCAGCTACAATATACAAATCTTATTAATTCATGTGCTGCATGTTTCTGAGCGAACCCATTCTAACAATACACACGATTTTACAATCTCACAATTCTTGACTGAATTATGCCCAGCTCACATTTGTCCTCCTTTCATTGGGAAATAGTGTGATTCACAAGTAAAAAGCATACATAATTTTAAGTGTTTTTTTCTTTGAACTCTAAAATAGACTTGAAGCTAAAGTTAGAAAGAATCTGAGGAAAAAAATGTGAAAGCTTCAGAACACTGAAAAAAAAAAAAGAAAAAAGGATTGCAAGGGCAGTCATCTTTGCAACCTTATCTACTCTAAATAATCTCATGAACTCTAAATAACCTTAAAGATTCAAATGTTTGTCTATTCAAAATTTCATGTTTTCCCATAACCATTTAAAATGAAAGGGGCTTTTTTTTTCATTAAGCTCAGTGGAATTAGGTCAGACTTCAAGATTAAACTTTATTACTTTGCCTTTGTTTAGTGCTTCAATGGCCAGTCATGAGTTTGATCTCTCTCAAACAAGACAAGAGCTGACTGGGCAGAGGGGAAGGAAGCCCTGAGACCAGGGTCACCTCCCATTTGATTTTAACAGTATTCAGATGATTCAAGTATCATTTGAATGAGGTATTTGCTGCAGTATCTGAGGTGTGGACAGCGTTTTGCTGAATCACTTACCTAAGTGCTTCAACCAGGGCTGAGATCCTCCTGCCATGAAAGGTTGCAAGTCTTTTGTGGAGGGTAACGCAGGCTACAGCAGCTGAAGTTCAATGGCAGTAATAGCTGTCCACAGGTTTCTAAACAATCCAGCAATGCACGGGCACCTCTTATTCCTTCTCACATTTTGCATCTATGTTTAGTTGTTTATTATATTTCATTTTATTTCCAGGACAGATGAAGTCTCTAATCCACTAGCAGAATTAACAACTTTAAAGGAACGGGGGAAAAAGCACTAGTCATTTGAATTCAGTTTTTATGCAGCATGCCAAAATAGGCTGAAGTTAAAAGCAATAGCGATGCACTGAATGAATGGTAAGATTTGTTTTTATCTTTCTTATTGAACAGATTCCTGCAGTTTACTTTTTTGAGCATCTTACGGCATCTTTGGATCAGCCAACAAAGAAATTCCTTTTGGACACAGCATGTGGTCAAATGAAGATCCTGTTCAAAGTGACATGAAATCAGAAATATTGGCTATATAACAGGTATTGTCTTTTTCTATACCTCTGTTCTTCATTGTCAGTAGTCGCCATAGCTGAAGAGACACACTCACAAAGAAGTAAGAAATGTTCAAAGTAGGCAACAGATGCTTTATTAGAAGGCAAACCTTTCTCTTTTCTCTATTCATTTTATCCTAACACCAGCAGGTTTCCAAGGGGGAGAAAAAGCAGCTTTGATGCTTTTTTTTCCAACTGCTGAAATTTTTAAAGAGGTCCTAATTTCAAATGCTTTAGTGGAGTCTGCCTTAGTGCTCTTATGTTGCAAAATATTAATGCTTTAATAGTAGGATTATTACCAGTTCCACTTTATATTTGCTGTTTTCTCTGATTATTAATTGGTCGGACAGTCTTGGCTCTTGGCACTCACAGAAGTCCCCTCCTCCAGGACCAGACAATCCTCCTCCTGGGTGGCACGGAACTGCCGAGGCCCTTTGACCCGAGTAGCCTGGGAACAGTTCCCGGGTTTGTTCCGGTGCCCTATAGGAAAACACTCATTACCTTCACACGCAAACGAAGCTGCGATTGGAACACCTTAGAAAGGCTTGTTAGAGCGGTGCTTCCCCCTAATTGCAGTCACTCGGAATTCTGCTCAAACCCTGACTGCTGCACGGGGCACGAGGCAAAACAAGGCTAGGCCCCAGCTGGGCTGAATGGGCCGCGCTGAGGGCTGCCGGTGTCGCCCCTCGCGCTCCAAACGTCAGTGCCACGGGGTCAGCAAAGCAGCGGCCCTGGGCTCACCTCCACACCGAGACCGTCACGCTGCTCAGAGCCCACAGACTTCACTGGAGTGGCTCGGGTGTAATTCCGAAAAAATAGCAAGTCCAGCACATTGTTATGTTGCTTGGTCATGAGCAGGGCTGAAGAGGTGTAGGTTGGTTCACTAGCTGCTCTCCTGGTTTCCTCCCTTCCTTAAGGCAGTGGCAGGGCTACCAGGGCCAGCAAGACCAGGGCTAACTCGTCAATGGAAAAGTGGCCACTGGCTTTTCTGGCTGCTTTCTGTGTCTCCCTCCAGGATGGCAGCGGCTGCAGAACCAGAGCTTTGCGGGGCTGCCTGGCACAAGTGAACCCACAGGCTGACCCTCTGTCCACACATTTTAGGTAAGAGTATCTGTAACACCAGAGCTCATCCAGAACAGGAAAATAAAACTGATAATTCAGGAAACATGGGAGTGACCCAAATGTACAGAAATTTCAGACATTATCTTTTAAAATAGGATACTGCTGTTCAGACCTAGATACATACATAGAACACAAGACTCTATTAAACATGCAGATTCAGGCCAACATATAAGGCTACGGTTGCTCAAGAGGGAGACCAAAGCAGTCATCAGAAGAGGTGGCCAGTACAAGCTTTCTGAAAATCAAGTTGTGGGTGCTTTCTATTCACCGTGTCTCTGCGTTGCTAGTAAAGCAAGATGTATTTAGAAAGTGTTTTCATTAGACCAGCAGATCATAACTGGAAAGATTTCTTTTTTACTCTTCTGTCACAGATATATTCTGAAACTATTTGTTCTTATCAGAGGATTAAAAGCCAGCTTGACAAAATGCAGTATTATCTGTTGTCACGATCAGCAGCCACTGCTACTGCTGGTGCAAAAACTTTGGGAAGCAGCAACGTGCTAAATGAGAGTGCTGTGGGGAATGCAAGGCAGGAAGCACGGGGACATTGCCCAACCCAACTACTCCTCCCTCAGCTCAGCAACTCAGCTCCCTCAAGTCTTCCGAGGGTGAGCAAACAACATGCAACAAATTTTGGAAGGCAACTCCTGAATGATAGGAGAGAATGAAAGAGCCGAGCTGCAAGATGATGCACAGCAGGCAGCAAAAGCAAATAAAATGGATTTTTTAAAAATATAATCCACTGAGGTCAATATATGAACTCCTAGACCTAGTACATAGAAGGGGAGTGTTTTTTTTTTTTTTTTTTTTTAAAAAAGCTCACTTCGCAAAGGCCAGCATTTTTCCTGGTGTCTTTATTTGGATAAAAGAAGCCACAAAATCTCTAGTATGTGGAAGTGATGGAGACTTCACGTTAAATTCCAGCCACAGACATTCCACTCCACAAGCTACTGTACCTCTGAATCAGAGTTTCTGAAACACATACAGGGGGTAGGAATTTACTCAGACAGAAGACAACTGTTTGCTTCAGGCTTTGACTTTTGCTGGAGTCTCCCGTTTAAAGAGGAGAACACTTATTTTCTGATCTCATCTCTAAATGCATGGGCAAAAACCCACCTGCACATCCAGAAAGGAGAGACATGGGTTACTGCAGATACCAGGAGTGATGAATCCAGCCCCAGTGCATCCTGCTTTGTAGGAGCAGATCTCTCTGGACTGCCCCAACTGCGACAGCCTCTCACAGCTTTATCTAAAGCCCAGGGTTTGGAGGCACCCAGGAAGTGAAACACCAGACCTGAAATGCCAAAACTTCCAGGGAAATAATGTTCATTTGAAGGAGGACAGAGGTATTTTCATCCACTCTCCACTGCTGAGAACAAGCTTGCAGCACACTGCCAAGGTCCAAGATCCAGAGAGAAAGCGAGGCCCTTGCACTTACTTGATCATCACCTATATCAAACAATCCAAGCTAAAAGAACATCTCTCATGTAAATCTGTTCACAAAAAGAATGGAAAGACCTGGGAAGGTTAAAGGCTAGAGCTTTCAGAGCTTTCATTCAGACAAGGGAAAAAAAGAAACCACGTTCAAAAGTTTTATTCTTAGGCTATTTTCAACAATTCTTTTTTGAAAATCCCACTTTTATGAGAATACTCTTACTTTACTCAGAAAGTTCACAAATAAAGGGCTTCTTTTCCTCTTCCTGTACATACGTGTGGGTGCCTGAGAATTACAGTAAGAAAGTTAGATCTTTCACTGGTTTTTATGTACTCCCTTACTGCAAACCACATTGGAGAAGCCTGATGGGGACAATTTAGGAAAGTTCTGTTATGTTCCAATTTCAAACCTTTCTCTGCCCTCCCCTCTCAATTAGGCTGTCACATCAAACATTACAATAACTGTTATTATCTGCATATTCAAGTAATATGTTGAGCACTATATATGTACTACATATTCCTCCACATACACAAACACATCCACACACACAATTATATAGAGATCCAAAGAAATAAACACCTAATCAAATAGTCCAGAGAAAATCTTTTCTGTGTGTAAAGACTAGGCCAGATTGTATTTAGTTGCATCCTGAATCCTTTTACTTCTTCCCAATGAGTAACTACTACACGAATATAAATTGTAACAATTTTTTAAAAAAATTAACCCAGATATCCCCAAAGAGAAATGAAAAATATACTTTCCAAGGACACCCATAGAGAAGTTGTGTATTTTTGTGGATTTCCATCTTTCTGATATTATTAGCATTTCAGAATCCTTGCTACTAACAGGGTCCTTTGATCTCTATAACTCGGTGCCGCAAGATTTGCCCTCTGTATGTTGTGAAAACCTGAAAAGGACTGTTTAAGGAGAGCAGCTTCTGTGTAATTGCACATTAGCCATACTTAGAATGATTATGGCTTTCTAGACATCAGAATGATGGGTTATTAGCAGTATTTTAAGATTCCTAGGCTGGGAAAATTGCAACTCATCCCTGCACGGTAACAACACTTGAAGCTACAGTGAACATGAAGAAAAGGTGGGTTTGCTACCACATTACATAAATCAAAGACTGTTTCTGCTAGGACAACGTGATGGATGGATGCTCGCTCCCTCTGCTCTCTGTGCTACCCCTCCTTCTGGTACTGACCCAGTAGAGACCAAGTCTCTCCTGAATCACAGACTCAGCAGCAGGAGCCTTTCAGACACTGCAACACAACCGTTATCCAGGTACATGGGGACAATCCTGTTGCAATTATAAAACCTGCTATAGCCCAGCACAACCAGGCGCTTCGGACAAGCAGCCACAGTTCAGGAACGCAGTGGAGGACGGCAGGGCAGGCGACGTTCGCACAGCCGGCTCTGTGGTTTTGGAGTCCCACCTCACGCACACAGGACAAAGGCCTGGCTAAGATAAAATCCAGGCCCTCTCAACAGCAATGACAAAACTCCTTTCTCAAATCAATGAGAGCTTTGCCACTGCGCTAAGTCAGAAAACTTCAGGGGTCAAGATTTAATCTTTTAGTTGGAAAAGGAGTCTCACGTACATCCACATTTGTTCAGACACTGGTGCTTAAGTAAATACATACATGAACACCGGGCTCTTATCTATTTATGAGTTTAAAATATGACATTAACGGCGATGACTTCTGTTTGCTCCCAGAAAACTGGGTCTGCAAAAACGACAGGCTGTTTCTCGGAAACAAGGCCAGTATACAAAGACCACATGAGGTCTGGAAGAAATCAGTTTTACAAGCACTTCAAAGGGCGCGTGGGGCATGCCAGAGCCGCGCGCTGCCCGCGGGGTCCCACGAGTGGGTGTCGCAGAGCCGGGGCCTTCCTCCCGCGACAGATGGGGAGAGGGTCCCCGCCAGCACCCGCTGCCTCCAGCAGCACCGTCCTCCTCCTCCCAGCACCACACGGGGCCAGCGCAAGGAAAGGGCTGGTGGCTGAGGGAGCAGGATCCCCCCTCGGAGCAGGAACCTCCCCTGGCTGCCCGTGCGCAGGCCGGGCCGCGAAGGCTCAAGAGGAGCGTCGGGGAGCGCTTCAGCCAGCGCTGCGAGCGGAGCTGTGCGGAGCGCGCTCTGCTCAGACAACAAAGCTAGGAAGAGGTCACCTCTCCGCAGGCCGTGCCAAAGCAAGGCCAAGCAAACCGGCCCACCTCATCACACCGTGCACGTTTGGCGGGCTACATTTAGAATATTCTCAAAGGCAGCACTAAGCAGGGACTTTTTACATGACATTTATAAAATAGCATGATGTCTGAAAAGCACAATTCTTCTACTTTCTCCAGAATAACTAGGATAACATACATATATACGTGATGCATGATGAGTTACCCTGGTGGTGTACAACTACTGCTAGCATCGTACTCGCATCGCAGACCTGGTTATTCTTCACTAATTAATTTCCCTAATAGCAGAACTAGGAGGAATCAGAGTTCAAAAAAGATCAGCATCAAACAGCTGATGAGTTTGTCTGTGTTCTCTTGAAAGCAACTTAAAGAGGAACATTTGATCGCTACCAAATTTCTAAGGGGAATACCGTTTCAATGTTAAGACTAATGAGACTAGTTTAATCTCATCCTTATAAACAAATCAGCTTAAGCCTAATGAAATCTTATTTTTGCAAATTAATGCACAAAGGAAATAGTTCAGTGTAAACAGACTTGTAGTATACATTGTTTAGAGACTATTGACTTTCAAATTAGCCTGCTTTTCAAACATTTCACGTCAAAAATATAGTCAAAATGCAAATGTAGCATAAACGGCTCTATAATAAATGCTCATTCAACATTTATTCTTTCTCAAATCATCTTTTAAAGCTCTTTCATGCTAATGTCTAGAAGATGTGACATTAGAAAAATTGCTTTGACATGCTAAGGGGCTCCAAGATTAACAAAAAGAGAAGGAACAAGATAAAGCTTTCAAAAGACCTATTTCAGAGGAATTATTACTTCCTTTGAAAGTCTTCCAAGGTTGCAGTGCATTTAAGCTTGTTGGCATACATGTAAATGAAGGACTACAAAAGTATTCCACTAAATACAACTTGAATTAAACCTTCAGGCTAATGTTAAGGAACGAGGATAAAGGCCAGACCCTAGGCTGGCAACAACTAATTTAAAATAAGTTCGTTATTTGAGGACATCAGTAAGGGAAATTATTTAAAAAGAAAGGGGGGCGGGGAATAAACATATCGATAGAGGAAATTAGAAATGTAATTCCCATATAAAATAGCTTGGGCTGATGGACCCTGCTGATTGAGCACCTGGCATTCTAAAGGGATTTATTAAAATACTCTGAACCGCATTGTAAAATAGAAACAGTTTCCACTGTTGACTTCTTCATTCTCTTTGCATAAAAATGCACCACTTCTCCACAACAAAGTCTTGATTTCATAATGACTAAAAGGCAAGGGTGCTGTGGTTATCACAAAAAAAATATTTTGGCTTGTAAGCCTTAAGCCATGATTTAAACCTCCAGTCATTTGACATCCAAGGGAATGTGATTACAGCCCTTCCAGTTGCACTTTTTACTTCAAGCTCCATTGGGAAGAGACAGCATGTAAGAGAATCCACCCTACTGCAGAGTGTCCTCCTTTGTGTTTGCCCAGCTCTAAAAGCAAATTTGACTACAAGCCCAATGCTGCCATATCTTTTTAGACACAACTGTTTAAGGATTTTAGCTTAAAAACAGATTGTTACCTAGTAGTCACCAAAGTCTAGAAACAATATAAGTTTTTTGTCTTAAAATATTCTTTATACCTAAGCCTAGGGAAGGAATTAGAAATCAGGGCTCCTTACGTACTCTTGATTTGTAACAGACTCATCACATGGCCTTTGCGCACCCTCTTATATACACTTATTTATCCTACAGAAATTAGATTGAATAATTAAATAATTTGTGTCTCAAAAATGTTTGAAATGTTTAAATAGAGTTCATTTGCAAAGCCCAATGAAATAACACCATAGTTGCTATTTAAGAAATCCTGTTTGTTACCCTCTGCTCATAGCCTCACACTAGTTGATAATACAATAGTTGTATACCAGTTTCCCAGATAGCAGTAATGATGGTCTCATGGCCTCTTTTTTAATATTGCTTTGTTTTCTTATAAAATGCATTCAGTTTACATTTCATGGTGCTTGCAATGCATTTTAGAAAACATCAAAGGCTTTCAATTTTATCACAGCCTCACTACTAATATTCTTAACCTGTTGCATAAAAAAAATATATCTATTCTTGCCAAATGAGTATGTTTTCTCCCTTCTCATCATATCCTCAACCAGCCTTTTCATGCTGGTCACTCCTTTGAGCACCTGAAGAGATCCACTTGCTCAAGCAGCAGTAACACCGACGCTTTGACTCCCTGCCTGCCCTGCGTCCCTCACACCCCCGTACTCCAGTGGCACCACTAAAGATACTGTTTCCCAGAGCATGAAGACACAGGGCCTGAAAGCAGACCAGGATGGGTCAAAGAAAGGCCAGACAAGCCTTAACACGTCACACACTCTTGACCAAAGAAACTTATGCCAGTGGAAGAGATACCCAAGCATCAAACTTCTCTCCACAATGAAAATGCTGCCCGTGTCTGGCCCTGTGCAGATGGGCAGTTACTAGCTGGTATACTAAATAAAACCATTCAAAGGTCTGCTGCAGTAGCAGGGACCTTAAGTGCCTATTTTACCTCAGAAATTGCAACTCTGCTGCCATAATCCTTGTGGCAGATCAAGAAACTCTGCTTCAAAGGAAACGAGTCGCAGCGAAAGTGGCTGTGAGGGATTGCGCTGCAAGACGTCCTTCTCCTCAGGACCAGCAACTGTCCAAACAGACGCATTGGAGAGAAAATTGGGCATCAACATTTTTAATTTACATGCACACAGGCAAGAGTTATTTTAGATCAGCCAACACACGGCAAAATATTTAGTGATGTGTTTCTGGGAAGACACCATTTAAAAGAATGAAAAACAACTAACGGAGAACTCTTTCTTTATAGATTTGCTAGTGGGATTCAAATATATGTGCAACAACCATCAAGAAAATCTCTCCAATTAGCAGCCACACTTTCAACAACTATTCAATCACCTCATTACGTGCTTGTCAGTATGAAATCTCAGTTTGGGAAGTTTTGGAGGGGGATCTAACCATGTCAGTACTCACAAACACAGATAGATTATCAAGGTCATTTATTACTACGGTGAATTCTAGACCTGCAAGCCTTAATTTGTGCAGTTTTATATGCAAAAGCAAGAATACCAATATTCATGCACAAAGCTGGGCAGGCAGGGGGCCAGTGGTCAACACAACCATCTAACCAGGCTTGTCAAGAGATTTACATGTAAGTACAAACATCTAGTTAATGTTTCTGGAAAAAAAATATATGTGTGTATCTCCAGTATGGTAACATAATTCAAACTTTCAGAAAGACTTTGAAAAACCTTATGATTTTATTGTAATTTAAAGACTGGATAATAGTAAAGACTACAAAGTGATACGTCTTGCAGACACCTTAAAAACAGACATAGTCACACACAAGCAACAAAAAGAGAAAAGGAAATCTGCCTCGTTTTAATGTTATATTTTTAAAATCCCCCCAGAAATATCACTTGATATAATTAGGGAATTTTAGATGCATCTCTGTAGATTCCTTTTTCTTAGCTCACATTCTCTTGAGGGAAGGGAGGGAAGGTTCCTGAGATGAATGCAAGGCTGACAGCACTTGCTTGGGTTGCACTCATATTCCACCTGAACACGGAACCATGAAAAAAAAATGAAACCCTTTGATGCAGCCTTCCATTCATCTGCCTGCAAAACACAATGTCTGAAGCAAAACATCTTCTAAGCATCTAGCTTCTTATACTTGCAGTTCACCTGAGACTTTGCGGAACAGAGAATTAAAAGAGATCATCTCCATAAAAATATGCTTTGAATGGTAATTTTCATGGGACCAATATATTTTGTAATAGCAATTTTTATTAAAAAGTAGCCTTCCTTTTCCCGAGACTTCATGCATAGTGATAACATTACAGGAAAGTACTTTAGGTTCTGCCACATTACAACATTCACTTGCAGAAACAACTTATGCTGATATAAATATATTATTTTGTTATATTCTTATGATATAAATAAAAGTGTCTGATGGACGCACATGAATTGAGACAAGAGGAGCGCTTCAGCAAAAGGCAACCAAATGTAGCCTAATCAGTGCAGCTAAAATGTTCTGTGTCCCAACGGCAGTAATGACAAGGTTTCTGGAACAGTGTCCGGGTGCAAGACCCCCAGCATAGAAATGGAGCAAAAGGGTGGCCTCCTGCTTTCTCCACGTGCAGCTATCCTGCAGGGCCGTGACCAACCCCTGCAGCGAGAGCAGGCACGTCTGACAAAATCCAGATGCGGCCCCCACATGTAAGTGTCAAAGCTCTTACTCAGGACTGTTCTGGGAGTGGACAGGCTCCACATTACAACTCTGTTAGGTCTCAGGGTTAGGACAGACTTTTCTGCCACCTCCTGCAGTCACACCGTGCACTTTATCCTCGAGCCCCACACGGCTGTGGCCAGAGAGCAGCTTTGCAGGAGGTGCCACACAGCAGCTCAAAGACCCAACTCAGGCCATGCAAGGAGGCAACTTCTGAAACATCCTCACTTCATTCCTAGCTAGAGAGTTACAGATCTCTGCAAAGCAATGTATCCTTTCATCCAGGTGTCCCCAAATCCCTTGCCAGGCTCAAAAATCATGAGAATTTTGTTGCTGCTACTGCTTAGAAGTGAAAACTTCTCTCCCTCCTACATCTCCACCAGATACTTCATTTGCAGAGAGAACATACCATTTTTTTAAAAACACTCTCTCATAACTTTTCTGCTCTGGGGATTTTCCATGCCCCAGAACCATCCCTAGTCCTTTGCTTCATTGGACTAAAAATACTGGGTGGTGAGGGCCACGGTTCAGGCAATGTTGCAGCTACAAACAGCCACATTGAAAGCTAAGCTCTTAAACAGATTTTCTCACACACAAATGCAGACAGAACCAACTTCGTAACTCAGCAGACATATTTCCCAGTGTTATCATATTTTGACTGTAACAAATCTGCAATACTCTCAATGAAAAAAAAAAAAACAAAGCAAGCTGTTCACATTTTTGCTGTGCACACTTTTTTCTGTCAAGACTGTGAAAATCTTTGTTTATACCAAACAGATTTATTTTTCTCTGTTTCAATATATTCCTGAGTAAATCAATCTTCTAAGTAGAAAGCAACCCAAATCAGCAAAATCCTACTTTGCACCATGATTAGATAAGTTAGTTCTTTGCATTTCTAAGTTCCGATTCTAGGGTACACAAATAAGATCGGGGGGAACAACATCTTTATGCTTAGTTCCAACGTCATGTCAGTTATTTCCAACACAAGATGTATGGTCCTTTTATCTGTTGGGTGCTGCCTATTTTTCTAATTAGCAGTTTGAAAGAGGAAGCCAGAGTTTTGTAATGCAGAGGGAATGCTTTTTTCTCATCGCAGTCTGTTCCAAATGTCCTCTCAGCTAGCAGGAATCTTTGAAGTTGTTCTGGGGCTCTATTCCGTGTACCACAATCGCATATAAATGATGTTACTCATTCCTATATTTGGCTTCTACTTCCCCTGCTTCCTAAAGCTGCAATCAGTTAATTTATCCATGACCATATTTGTCACAGAAAAATTAAAACCTGTGACCCTAGATTAAAGCATAGTTAGACTGCATGTTGTTTAAGATTTCCTTATCATATCTACAGAGGAGCAACATCATCTTAAGCAAAGCTTTTGATTAAGCAAACCTCACCTCCCGGCACACGGATCCACGTGCTCACGCTGCCACACAAGGCAATAACTGCATTAATAGGTGTGGGACCTTCTCGACTCCCTTTTGCTCTTGGAGCCCAGGTGAGCAGCGGGCAGAACGCGTCCAGCTCCGCTGAGCGCCCGGAGATGGTGCAGCCCGCACGCCCCGTCTGCCGGGCTCCTCCGAACGCTCCGTGCGGCCCACGCAGGAACTCTGTTTGCACAGATTGCTCTAGTTTAGCACATGGCATTTTCAGAGAACCTGTGCAGAATGCTCATTTTCTACCAAAATTTAAACATGGCTTTTGCCTACCTCAAATATTTCCTAACTAAAACTTCTTCCTCAGGCAAATGTTATATTTTACTCCTAACTAAATATATGCTAATGCCCTTAGGAATTGAAATCTGCTTTACTATTTAAGGTTCAGAACTTAAAACTCCAAAATGCATAACAGTTAAATGCTGTATAGTTTATATCCCCAACGAGAAGTGTTTATACCATTTTGTGACTAAGACTGAATGAACTTGGCAGAAAAACCTAAACTACTTCAGGTTTAGAAGGGCCAATTGACGCATTAGTGTCCTGTTTGCATGAAACTATCATCCTGTCATCTACAGAACACACAGCAGTATAAATCAGCATGGATAAATATTATTCTGTCTCTGAGAAAACTGTGCCCACCTTTCCTCAATGAACTAAAAGCTTTATTGTAAAGTTTCATTGGAGTCAGTTTTGTAACACACGTAAGCGAGAAAGAACAAGTTAAATCCAGTGAATTAAAAAAAACTTTATAGGTTATGAAAAATATCTGTGAACGACCTTTTCTAACTTAATTGTTTTGAAAATAAAAGAAAAAAATGGCTTGGCATGAGCTCATTAAGAAGGTTATCGAATCACAAAGAAGCTTTATTGATCATGAATAAAATGGAGAAATCAGAAGAATTCATCAACACACATTAAGTATAATTGTTATTACCATAGTCCTTGTAAATATGTTTTACCGGCTAAAAACAGTGGAGTCTGATGTCCTGAGTTAAATTTCATGGTCAGAGTAAAATCTTGAGAATTTTTTAATTAGAAGTATTACATTAGAGTAGCTATTTCTTTCACCTTACTACACCTGTCTCATATAGAATATTTTTTTAAATGAAGAAGAAAGATGCCATGCACATCCCCGGGGCCCTCGGGCCTTCGAAATCAGCATTCGGCCTTCATCGCCCAACTGCCTCTGCTACAGCTGAGCTGCTCTTGTCCAAACATCCATTAAAAGACTCCAAACTGCAAGATGGAGAACTGACTCTGCAAGAGGAACAAGGTGCAACAGCACAAGGACAAAGCTCCTCTCTGCTACTGCCACGGCCGCGTGTGAGCTCCTGCAGATTCTGCACCTGCTGGGCTGTCCCACAATGGTAACAACTAACCTTCCAGCTTGATCACAGATCTTGATCTCTTGCAACACAGAAATTACCTTTTTTTCTTTCAGTAATGTTGAAAGTTAGTGGAAAGGCATTTTATGCGTTAAAACCTAACCTGGAAAAGCCATCCTTTTCATCCTGAAGCTCTGATGCTCTGATGCCACTGTTCCTCCCGAGTTCTGCATTACTATCCTATCAAGATGTGAGTCAAGCACACAAATGTTCTAAAGATGCTCCACAACAAGAAAAAAAAAAAAAAAGAAAGAAAGATCTTACTTTAGCAAGCTTGACATACGCAAAATGTTATGGGAAATTCACTATCCAAACCACCAAAACTAAAAAGAGGGTCAAGTCAAAATCTTGCCAAGACAGAAGCTTCGTGATGGCAGATAAATCTGCCGAGGGAATTCAACTTGCCATGAGTTCCTCACTCTGTAGGCTCACTTATCTGGTAAGGTTTCAAGTGCATTTCCTATAACATCTCGTAGTTTGGAGCATCTTGTCTTTCTTTGCTATTTCAATGTTACAAACACACATGTTCTATTTGTATGGGAGTCCAAAGCAAAAATATACTCCAAATTTGCATGGTGCATTGGAAGCTCTCATTCATTTTCTTTAGGAAGGGGAATCACCTGATAGCAAGAAAATTTTATTTTAAAATGAGCTTTTGAAGTATTTCATAAAATATTTAAACCATTAGGAAGGAATCTGCTGTCCAGTTATGTCTTATTCATTTTAATCCTTCAGCCATTTTGATAAGAATTTAATCACAGGAGGCATCCCATGGCTTTATATGAAGGACCCAGTTTAATTGGACACCAGATTTGTTAATATCTTTCTCTAGACTGCTTAAGCTTAACATGACTTCTTCCCTGAATTTTCTTCTTTATATTTTATTTCTAAGATGGCATTACTTTCCTTCACATTCCACCCTGCCCCCCCTTCTATCTTCTCCTGGTGCCAGAGTAAAAGAAATCCTTAAAAGGCAAAAAGATGTCAAGCAAAGGGAAACAAAAACTTGCTCACATCAGGTGATACACTGGAGAGTTCAAAAACATGTGAACAAAACAAAGAAGAGTAAAGAAGCAGCACACTGTACTTTAAAACTGAAAAATTTAATAAGCTACCAGAAATTTAAATAAGAGGAACAAAAGAAGGAGCTTTTTACTGCTAAGCTTAGCAAAAATATAAGGATGACTTGAGAACTTTTTTTGGCTTTTACCACTTTTGAGGGAAAACAAAACAAAAAAAAGAAACCAAGAAGAGAAAAAAAAATGTTGAAGAACAACTGGTCAAGTGCTCCGTGCCCATTGAGGCTCTCACTCTTGATTTAAATCTCACCAGTACAGATATTTCAGTAGATTCTTCATAGGACATGTTAAATCAGGTTGACGTTCAAATGACCTTTCATTTTTGGAAAAGAGTGAAAGCAACTGCACAAAATGACAACTAGAATCAAGTTAGTTAATGGAGTTGCTAAACCAAGTAGGTTGACACAATTACATTATGCACAGAGCCAATGGTAGCTATGGCAGAGTAGTATTTCTATTCACACTGCAAGATTATGCACAATACTGCATATAATAGCTGCAAAGGCTCATCTAATGCAAGCCATTCAGGAGTTTCAAGAGCCATATTCCACTGCAAGGAAGCAGAAGAATGTTCCTTAGAACAAACACCATAGTAATGAACAGCTATTCATATATCAGTATGAAATTATGTTTATCTTGTATGTGGGCACTGTACAGAAAAATAACTCATTACCATGAAAATAACATAGTACTAAACATATCTATATCAGCAGCTGTCAATCTGAATCTTTAATGGTCATTCAAGCCCCAAACACAATCCTCCTTTAGCTACAGTAATTCTGTGAAGCAACTGGAGAATCTTCGTCATGAAAAATGATGAAGTGATGATTATCTTTTCACTCAAGAGAATAACTTCCCAGCCTTTGCCTTTCCGTGAATGAAATAAAAAAAACCATCACTAGCTACAAGTAAAATAGTCTAATTTCCTACCGCGCCTACAAGCAAAGGACAAAAATAATGAAAAATCAAAGCAGACGCTTCTGTGGTAAGAAGATATAAGACGATTCACAATCCCATACAGTGGCACTGCTAAGAACAATCATATTGTAGTCCTCTAAGTCATTTTCTTTAGGATGACAAAGTCCTGCTGCTGAATTTGCAAAAAGGTAGCTTGTCCATTGAATGCAGATACACCATTTAAAATGACAGAATAAGCTCAGTATAAATGTCTGTGAAGACTGTTTGCATTAGAGCTTTGTAGAGATTTCAATTTCTACTTTCAGTAAATGAAGTGATTACAAAAAATGGCAATTTTCTCATGTATAGGATATGTTTGAGTCTTTGAATTAATTGCTTTGCCTTTGTGAATGCTGGGACACAGTCAGTGGCACAATCTAAAAAGGCAAATAATTATCCAGAAAGGGAGAGAGGCAGTTTTAATTACCACATAGAAACACACATACGCCATGCAAGAATGGACAGCAGGATGCACAGTCAAGTTAAAAAGCAATGAGAGAAGTGGGGAAGATAAGAACTGCACTCGACATCCAGGACACAAGGGTGCTGCAGCTCTGCTGCAAACTCCCCTGCACACGAAGGCATCTTCCTCGGCTCAAGGCCTTGCATCATTATCCAGTCCGTTCCCTCTTCACACTCCAAATTCGTTTCCTACCTCTGAGATTGCTGAGAATGAGGGATTTGGTATACAAAAAGCTGAAGATTTTTAATAACATGAGCCCTCTGCTGCTTATTCAATTTCATTTGAGTTTTGTGGGAGCCACCGTATGCACTTAGGCTAAATCAACTGCTCCTGCTGTGCACAGCACCAGTACTTACAAGATCAAAGCCTTGCAATAGGTGATGGAGGTTAGTAAGCTCCTGGAACATTCAAACTGAAATGGGACACATTTTTAGTGACCTTCTAAGCTCTGAAGTAAACTTCTTGAATATAATCTGCATCCACAACAGAAAGCTCACCCTGATGCACAGGAATGTCTTTCTGTAGCATATTATACCAGTCTTCCTATGGCTATAACTTAATACTAAAATGTGTTCAGGAAAGCAAAAGAACACTTCAGGGGTTGCTGTCATCAACCCTAAAGCAAGGGCTGTCTGCACACAGGGACGGACGTGCCTCGGTTGCAGGTCGCACCGCAGGAGCCGCGACCCGGGCCACGGTACCGAGCAGGCTGCGCCAACGCGCTGCTCCTGCGTACGGATCCCGATGCTGGAAACCCCCAAACAACTCCCATAATCACTACTGCAAAACAATTAATCATCTCTGAAAGCTTCTGAAAGGATCACAGTGTATTATTTTCCAGTGTATTTTTGAATGCGATGGAAAGCTGCTACAGGATGGGCTGTTTTCCGTATGTGATTAATTACAGCACCTCCAAGCTTGCAGAGCACAGAACGGTGACAAGGGCAGCAGCTCCGCACATCCCGACTCGCAGCTCTGCACAGACAGGGAGAAATCACTGCAACGCTCCCCTCTAAACACCAGCGGGGAAAGAGCTTTCCCAGTGCACTGCATACTACACACATATACCAACACAGACAAGTTACCATGACTAGAAAGTAACTTCTCCTTTTCAGGTCCATGAAATATACCTGTGTTTTCTATTGAAAGATTTGAATAACCTTTGATTAAACTGTGAAAATCAATTGTGGGCATGAAGAAGCTCCCTTTTTGTCACAGGAAGGGCAAAACTAGACACTTGGTCAGTAGTTTGATTTAATAAAATAGCAGTAAAATAGTGGAACCAAAAGGAACTGACATAACTAATCTTTTAATCCTGTCCTCCTCTTGTATTAATCCTGTCTTCTTCTTCAATCCATTTGTGTGTAGAATAAAGGAGGTGGACAATAAACCATAAAAATGCATATGTTGCCCAGCAGGGTTTCCATTTTGGCTATTCTTCTATGCTATGGAATTGAGATTTCCTCATTGTTCAAGTGAAAAGTGCTTGAACTCTTCTATTTATTTCATACGAGCTACAGCACTCACAGTGTAGCTTACCTTTGGCATATGAATGAAAGATAAAGAGATTGTGTCCCAGATAAAGAAACAGGTGGAAGAAATGCAGAAGCATCTTAAGCTAACATCGATCCGCAGATGAAAAGCCCATGTGTATTGGCACCTGCACAATAGATTGCCAAAGTTACCTGGATAGATGTGAACTATTTTTAAGTCCAGAGAAAAACCTTAATTTATAGATTGCCAAAGTTACCTGGATAGATGTGAACCTTAATTTATAGACTTGCCAGCAGTGAAAACTTTGGTCTATTAATCCTAGATTGTTATACAGAATACTTCATAAATATGTGGAAACAGTCTTGTCCACTTGGATAAAAACTATACGTGATAATTTTCATAAGATTCAGAAGGCTGCTTCTCTTGGCTATTACATCTCTGAATTCTTACTATTCTTATCTCCATCATAGCCCCACTGTATCAGCTGAGGCTTTTTTTTCATGTACTCCAACTTCATTCTCCTTCTTCCTAAAAAGATGCTCCATGGAATACTGTGCTCAGCTGACCATATTTCCTTCAAGATGCATTTGCTGTTGCTTGACTCCTCAATCAATTAATTGATTAATTCCTCAACCAATTAATTCCTCAATCCATTACAAATACAACAGCAAGGCAGCTGTTGACCCTGTCTTCAGTTCTGCAGAGAATAATGCAGATGCTCCACAGAACTAATAAATAATTAGTCAACCTTTTCCAAGAGCATTTCCTACTACCTTCTATGAGATGTTAATTCAATTTCGCAGTGCCCATTTTAAATTTTTCATATAGTGGCAAAAGAGATAGGAATCTTCTTTGATAAAAGCCAAATCATTCATTTTTCCTTCATTTTAGTTTCCAGACTGAAGCATGCTAACCTGTTAGGAACTCTATTCTAAACATACAGAGCCAGTTCCCAGGAAAGTTGCCTTCAAATCCTCAATTTTCCCTTTCCTCCTGCTACTATGGCTGTCACGGAACCAGCAGCAGGTTTTTGTGACAATTTGACATGTATGAAGCTAACCATAGAGAAAATCAGAATATGCAGCTATAGCATTTTCCCTCACAAAAAACAGCAATCTTTTTAATGCCTACTACAGTACTTTTGAACTCTCACAGTAGTGAGTAAACTGCATAAAAAAGCAAATCCTACACAAACATCACATCCACATTCTTTGCTTCCCCCACTATGGGCAAATTAAGAGGAGTTTCAGTATAATTAAAAAGCAAATTCAAATAGCTTACTAAAAGAGATAATTTTAGTCTGAAATTATGTTACAGATATATATAGAAGCAAGATCTTCTTACTGAAAGGTCATTCTAACTCACCACAGAAATTGGAATGAATGCTAGATTCTTCATTTAATTTTAAAAACTCATTTTTTTCTGCATTTTACCCCACAGAGACCCCATGGCTAACACTAGGCAAACGGGACTTCCCGTCGATGCGTCAAGTAATCCGAGGCGTCACAAATTCTCTTCCTTCCAAGAGTACTGAACTGAACGAGGCTGCACAACTGCCTTTGTAAGGTAGAGAAAAGGAGCTTGCATGGGTGTAAATGAAAGCAATATTAAAGGTACTATTACAGCTCTGCGGATGTCAGGAAGAGGAGCAACAGCAGCAGGAGAAAAGCATTTTAAAAAACGCAGGCTCACATAGTCAGGCAAGGTAAAGTGGGGTACATCAGCCTGCACTGCTGAAAGATTTTATTCCTGGTGGGTCATTAATATTTAGTTTACAAGCTTTACAATAAAATCTTGATATATATGAGTTTCCAGATATTTCTGGCTTTGTTACAGATATGAGCAATTGCCAGCGTTTTGTATAAAGGGCTAATCAGAATATACCACTATCCTACTCCAGCATATCTGTTTTATTGTCATGCTGTAGGAATATAACAAAAATTTATAGATTTACTAAATAAGTTAATAAATATAATTCCCTGGTTAGCTTTCCATGGATATTTCTCAGTATCTTTTACTACATCCACACACAGAATATCGCCACAGGAGTGACACTAGCAAATAATTAATTGGAAAGGAAAAAGATTGGGCCAGATCTTCAGTTGAAGTCAGTCAGCTCCATTCAGTTAAAATAGACTGCAGTGAATTTAAAATAATTTATACCAGCCGTATATCTGTCTCAAAAAGATGCACAGCTCTCGGCCTGTTTTATTGCTATGCCAAAATCTATGACATGTCTATCTTATCTCCCCTTCATAAGTTTTTCTTATACTTATGCATTTATTCTCCATTCAAGATTGGTGAAATCACCAATGATTTGGGTCATCCCATCATCAGACACCTTAAAAGATCCTTATTTTCGAAGACGCGGGGCTCTGTGAAAAGTCAGACTTCTTTAAAATCTCATTTTGTCACATAGGAGGCCAAGTTATGAGTGATGCTCATTTAATGCCAGGTTTTGGGCCGCAGACAGCGAGGCCGAGCGGCCCGGAGCTGCGTGCGGAGCTGCGTGAGCTCCCTCGCGCGCCCAGGGAGCCAGGCCAGAAACGGCGCCGGCACCTTCCAGGCCTGTCCCGATGCCACAGGGCACTTCTGAGCTGCTCTGGAAGATTTAGCACCCTCTGATTGAACTGCTGTTTAGAGTAACGTCTGCAGCTAAAGATCATGTTTGGAGCACAGTTCAAAGCGAGCGTACGTACTGTAAACTCTCCGAGATTATCCAGAAACCACTCGCTAGGCAATCCAAGCTCTCAAGCCATGTGTAGCTATTAGCAATCAAGCCAATCTCATTCTGATCTTATCGCTGCTGCTTCGTATAAGGAAACAGCTTACATCTATACATAAGGAAAACTGAAGTTCAAAAGCCCAAGTCTGTATATTGGCTGTTAATTATATGTACAGAGTCCTTACTTCCTCTTTAAGCATCTTCAAATATATAAATAATCAGCAAAAAGAGAGAGAATTCTTTGATACAGCAGCACAGAGGAAATGTATTCACCAGAAGGAAAAGGAAGGCAAGTCACCAGCAGAACAGAAGAAAATTTCAAAAGGATCGTAAAAAAACGTTCGGGTTTACGCTTTGAAATATGTTATGATTTCATGAGACTTAGAAGACTACCATAACAAGGGACTAAACCCATCCATAATTAAAAAGTTTTCCCCAAATAAAGCATTTTAAAAATTGCAAAAAAGTAACAATACTTAGTTTCAAAATCTACATGTCTTGAAAAACATAAACTAAACCAAAATGCTTCATGATTATAATATTTAAGGCAGTTGCTCATTTACAGGAACTTGTAAAAGCCTAGTTCTAACCCTGCACACAGCACCTCCTGCACCCACTTGGTAAGAGGGGGCTGCAGCTCCCCTGCGAGCGCTGCTGCGAGCCCCGTTCCCTCCGGAGAAGGGCACAGTGCCCAGGGCCACTGCTGGGACCCCACCAACTGACCCCCTGCTGGCGCTTCCTCTGCCTCCTCCTCCTCCCTGGAGCCACCTGGACACTGCGGCTTCACCTGGGTGGCGCAGAGTGAAGCAGGCATTAGAATGGATATGATGCCTGTTTGCTGCACGCCGGCTCCTCTGGACGCTGTGTTGTATAGAGCGATTTGCAGGAAACCCTCAAGGGCCTCGGGAGCCCTGAGCCTCCCTGCGGAGGCCACCGCCACGATCAGGGCGTCGCTCACCTGCCCGGCTCAGGGCTCAGCTCCTGCCCTGCTGATCAACTGCCTGGGCTGGAGACAGTCCTGTGCCCTGTGCTCTAGGTGACCCTGCGTGTGCAGGGGGTTGGACTAGATGACCTCTGGAGGTCCCTTCCAACCCTTATGCATTCTATGAGCATATGAGACACTTATGTCTCTCCGCTGAGCAAAGCTGCTCTTCAGCAGAGCTGTTTAAGGCTGACAGAGTTTTTACAAAGCTGTCTGTGTTTCACAAGCTGCCAGGACTGGATTTTTGGTTTCTACATTGCCACCCCAATCCATATTTTATGGTGCATATCCTATTTTCTTCTGTGTAGTGTCATTAATCTGCTCCCTAGCTGTGCAGAATAATATCCCCCAAGAGCAGGCTGCTTTCTGAATATTTTATTATCTCTCATTGTATTTCCAAACCAATATGTATTTACAAATTCAACCTCCTACAGGCAGAACTATATTGTTTTCCCTCTATGGTGGAGAACCACGGCACAAACACGGAATATAAATAGAAAAATCTTATCTAGTGTCGCTTGTGTTGAAAGACAGACCCCCAGCAGCCCAAGCTGCGCGCGACCAGGATTTGCGCAGCGCACGCGGGGCGAGGGCGGAGGCGCCGGGGGGCTTCCTCACCCTGGGAAGGTCCCTTCGGTCCTGCGGAAGGACAGGGCTCCCTCGCACATGGGGACGAGCCGCGAGGACGCCCGAGCTCGCGCCTTCCCTCAGCCCCTGCGGCCAGGGGCCACCATGTTCATACACGAAAATCTGAGAGCCTGACTATACTTCTCTGGGACATTTTGCAGGAGTCAGGATTTTCTTACAAGATTTGAAGCTGGTTTTGATTCATATTACAAGTACTGGCCCACTGAATGCCACTTTAAATACCATTTCTTACTCCTCAGCATGAAAATGTGGGGAAGGTATTAAACACCCATCATCAAAACTTGCAGGTCCAAAATTTGATGCATCCTCTCACAGCAGCTATGCATACTGCATTTTCTACTTCCAAAAACAAATGATTCAAGCAATATCTTCTTCCTTAGTTAAATTATGTGGTAGTTCCTCAATACCTAAATTCTGTAACTACATAGTGGGCAATTTTCAAAATTAGGAGGGAAGGGGTTCCACTTTGTTATATAATCAATAAATAGTCTTTTAAGAGCTGCTTTTATTATGAAAAATATTTTGTGGCATCCTTTACAAAACACTAGCTTTGTTATTCCAGCTCCCTGACAGACAGAACACTCGTTTGTTTTCTACTTGCTCTTTATGGTCCATGGTCCTGATCCAGGGGCTCTAGAGGCCTCTGGGAATTTCTTTATTGGTGCAAATAGATCTGGGATTGTCCTGACGCCATAATTATCTCCAGAATACAAGAAATATGTTACAAGAAACATGGGTTTACTGTAACCAGATCGCTTTTCTGAAAGGAATTGCCTCATCTCAGTATTTGTGAGCTACCGTCACATCTCTCATAGCTCCATGACGAGAAGCTAATAGAGTTCCTTGTCTTTAGGACAGTGCAGCTCATTCATAGAAAAGCCTTTCCTAAAATAATCTGCTTCCCATTTCACTCTCCAAAGCTCACCCAGAAACAGTCCTTTGTAACAGATAAGGAGCGAGGAAGTGGAAATCATGAAAAGACTTGGCACTTGGTTTTCGGCAATCTTGGAGATTCCTTCAACATTATTTACAAATCTGAGCCAACACCATCCACCAGCCAATACTTCAGGAAACTTGGAAATAAAAATCCACTCTATACCATCTTAAAAATACTCTGAACTGTGACCTTAGAACAGTATTTCTTTTTCGAAACCAGTATCAATACCAAGTCTTTATTTTTTAGGGAGATTGAGGAAAGAAATCGCCTAAACCAAAACCAAGAAGTAATTCCAAGCAACTTCCTTTTGCATTACTCCTCTTCACAATAATTAGTAGATTTTGAACCAAAATTAACTTAAAATTAACTTAATAAACTTAATTTTCTTAGTACCCTTTTAACAAGCCACCCACCAGGAACACTCCCTGCTCTCTTTGTCCGAGAGTATTTTCAAATGGAAAACCTCTTTTGAGAACGGGCTATAATTTGCTATTGATAACCCATAGCATCTTACATTGGCAGCTGTACAAGCAAGGAAAATTTATGTATTAAAATATTGTCAAACAGTAGCCCTCCACAGTTTATTCTTTTTAGTTATTAATTTAGTTAATAAGCGTCAAGGTCACATCTAAATAACAGTAGGAAATAGTAAATACTGCAAAATATAGCTACTAAATAATCCTTTTCCTGACTTTATAATATGCATAAGTATACTGAGGAAAGATCAAGCAATTCGTCTTCACAGGGATTTACAAATAGCTTTTAACAAACAGCTAAGCAAAAACAAGCACACATGTTCATTCTAGATGACATCACGGATAAGCAGAAAAATATAATGCAGCGAGTAAAACTAAGCAGAAAAAAAAAGCAAAAGAAAAATAAACAGTCTTTCCCAAGCTTGAAATTAAAGAAAAATAAAACAAATAGTATGCAATATTTAAAAGAAAAGTATCATCAGTATTGCACAATATGACAGGCAAAATTTACTATGCTACAAGAAATAAGGAAAGAAAATTAAACATACTTAAAATTAAACATACTTAAAATGTATTTCTTCCCTCTTCTATATATTGGAAATGAAAAATAAATAATAAATAAAAAGTCCACATGTGCAGAATGGCAGAAGGGGCCATTGCACACGAGAGAACTGGACACCAGATGTTTCTGTTCCATGAGGAAACCTTCAAAGCTACGCACATCAAAGTTGTACATTTTTTTAAAAAAATACAAAAACATAGGCTCAATATTCTTTACAAAAATAAAACTATTCTGTTATGATTACTAAGAGTTCAAATTCATGTCAGTTCAGGAAAATCCTGGGCCACCGAACAACGTCATTGTTCAAGCAAACTTTACATTCCGTAATTGTCAAGTATTGGAAAACTAACATACAATCTACAGTTTTAATATCATATATTTTTAAAAAATTATTACTTCTTACAAGACGGAGAGGAAGTATTGCAAAAAAAACCTCAAGTTTGTGCTAGTCATACACTTGCAAAAGGGATTATGCATATGATAAAGGACATTACACCTGCTTAACTGAATGACACTCATGTCAACATGACATTTCTGCACTTGCCATCATAGCTCACAATCTGTTGGCTTGCTATTTTTGACACTAATTCTGCCAGCAGTGCTAAGTTGCCCAAAACATTAGGGTTAGCCAAAAGAAAGTTCCTCGTGTTGTAAAAGAAGATGTGGGTACTCACAAGCCAGAGAGGGGCAACGGCAAACCGGCTGCGGGTGAAGGCAAAGTCTTTGTGCGAGCAGCACAGCCACGCGTCTCCGTGCAGTAATTTGGGTGCATACGAACCCAAAATTCAGGAGACACACACTGAATTCTACTCATTCTGGACAGCTGAGCTACTTTTGAATTACAACACAAAATTGAACTAGCATTAATTTTTAAGTAGCTAACAGAACTGAAGTATTAAAAGGGGACAACTCACATTTCACTTTCTTGGGAGAAGAAATCAGAACGCAAATACTAAAAACAGTGCCAAACACGGTGGGTTGAGAATTGAATGACTGTAGACATTTTCCTTAAAATCTCAGCCATTGGAGGCAGGTAGCTTGCCAAAGATCACCCAAGACAACCAGAGGAGAACTATCAACTGATTTCATGAATCTCAAGTTGAGGTCCTCAACAAACGACTGTCCACTTTGTCACGACTTAGATGGATACTGCGTGCTGTTATGATATGGATGAGCCAAAGCAAAGAAGCAATGTCATTAGTAACTAAAAATAACATGGTGAAGTCTTGTTTTCTGTACCAGGAAAATTCACACAGGAAGCCAGGTGGGACATTTTTCCAGACACATGAGCAGGACACACTCTCCCCAGTGCCGGAGAGCAGCGAGTCTCTGGAGATCCACAGGAAGGCAGAGGCGTGCAGACCGACAGGACGCGGCCCTGCGAGCAAGCATGGCTCGTGTTTCCTGCTAGAGTGTCCTTCAGGCCTATTAGCCCTTCCCTGCACGGGAAGGGCCAGAATCCATAGCCCAGTCCAAAGGCAAGAGGCAGCCGTTGCTGCTTGGAAAGGAAGAGATACTGTTGGGATGAAAGTACCTTCCAATGAAGCCGCTTTCTCTGGTTAAATGGATGCTCTGTTATTTTTCTTTTTTCCTTTTCAGTTAAATAAACTGCTCATCCTCATAAACTAGTTCATCCAAACATACGTGAAAGCTGAAAAATCATAATAACTCTCTCATTTTTCTCAATAAACATAAACCTACCAATTTGAAAAGGTGTTATGAGAACTACCAATTCAAGAATCTTGAGGGATCTGGGAAGCTGCAATAATCAAGCCCATTCACATCTTACAGGTACTATTTGCTTTATTTCATAAATTGGTTTTAGATGCAAAAAAGGTCTCGATAAACTTACCTGTTTTTCCAGTACATTCAGCACATATGCTAATACTAATATTTAATTAATTATAAAAGAATACCTAGCAAATTTCTATCAAAATAGTATTTGAGTAATAAATACATATACATTTTCCTTTAAAAAAGTTTATTTCTCTATTTTCTAAGGTAACAAAATAAAAAATAATTATATGCTTATGTAGCTGTAACTGACCCATAAATGTAAAACACAGTATAATCAATTAAGTCAATCAAATATTTTTGTTTTTGTAAAATTAACATTGCTCTTTTTATGTTTTTATTTGAAGTAATCCACACACTTATGAGAAATGAAAAATGTGGCCTTTATAGACAACACAAAACGTGACTTCAATTCTCTGCGCACTAAAACTTATGAGAAGGGTTTAATAAATAGTATACATAACACCAGCTCAGCAAGATTGATGAAGAATTAAATAAGGAAGTGCTTATCCAAAACATGAGAAGGAAAGTCTCCACATTTGTGCTTTGTCCACCCAGGCTATTCTTTGTCATGTTCTGCACACATACAGTATTTTAAACGGCCTGTCCATCCAATGCAAAATGAGTATGATTAATGGCTAATTGCTCTTTCTTGTTTGCTATTCTTCATATGCTATGATATCAGAGTTCCACAAGGGCAACAGTAGTGGGCTGGCCAAAAAGCCTGGAGGGGAAAATTAAATCCCCTTCTTAAGTAGCAGACTAGCAGTCTCCTCCAACAAAGGCTTTCCTTCCCTTGGTGGTAATGTGATTCATTTTTCCTATAAAGAAGAAGGCTGGTATTTCAATGCGTAAAGACAGCCATTACTGTGACATTTAACAAGCCTGAAACCTCTGGCTTTCTTGCTAACCTAGATCTGCCTTAAGGCTATCGGAGACAAAAGAGGCCTTCTCCTCCAGCAAGCATCAAAGACCTCGTAAAAAGCCAAGAATGAGTAGGCAGTCAGCTTCTGTGTCAGAAATGCAAAATAAAAATATAATATATGCAAATTTGAGGCGTGCAAGAAAAATCATGGAACATTGCTTGTGTGTACAGTTGTACTCATAAAACCTGTAATGCACTTTTTGAATTATTCAGCAAGAAGAGGCTGAAAAGCAGCAAAGAAGCTTATTATGTTTGCTTTGCTTCATAGACTATTAGGTGGACAAAAAGAAAAAGGAATTTAGTTACGCTTGCTTATCTCCTAACCTTATAAACTTGGGATTAACAGATCAAAGGAGGATTTGGTTCAGTTGATAGAAAATAGAGCTCTTTTATAGCTGTTTGGTCTCTCTGTCCCTTATGATCAAATGAGCTTAAGCAATTGATAAAATAAATGGGGTTTTGAATTCATGTGTTTTAGTATATACATTTAATATTTGTTATATTCCATTGTATATTTGTATGCAAAATTAAACAACAAGTAAAAGAGGATTAAACATTGAACATTTTTTGTATTCTGCACAGTTGGTCTAATAACGGGATCCAAAGTGCAAACACAGGGTACAGGGTTGACATAATTCAATTTGTGCAAAGATTTGGAGAGTCATGTGGGGCATCCCATATGCCAGGTTTATCAAAATATTTCTGATTCTTCGGTCTCTGCTCTTGCTCTGAGCCTGGAAACCAACCAGCAGGGCAGTCCCCTGCGGCACCGCAGCGCGCGGCCGCGCAGGGGGAAGCCCGGGGTGCTCGGAGGCTCCCGCTGCCCTGGCCAGGGCAGCTGCCTCTGCGGCCAGCAGCCCCGGGACACGCTGGTGCCTGCTTGTCCTTCCTGCATTTCCATCTGCATCTGACCCCACCACACTGAGAGTCACCTTAGGATGGCAAGGAAGATGCCAAAAGATGATGATCTTTCGTTCTTTCTTCGGGAGCTTTTATTTTGCAGCAAACTAGATAGAGTTTTATTTCTAGGGCAGAATCTGGATGATACAGAAAGAGCTTTATCGCTTAAAGGATTGCACATATTCATTGTGCAGCAACATTAGTTTACATGCACCTCGGAAACCCAAGGGGAATCATTTAGCTATGAACTACTAGAAGAAGATACACATCATAAAAGAAGATATACATACATAAATATCCCATCTGCATGTAAAATTCTTCTCAGTGACAATAAGGCCCATGCACTTTCTGATTCTGATCTTTTTTTTTTGTAATGGTTACTCACATGTTGAAAAATGTGTTTTTTTGACTGCAACTTTGGCAGAAAGTTAGAGTTCTGCTACTACAAATTGGTGTACAGGATATTTCAATGTAGATTGCATTAACTATCCCCCTAGCTTGTTTAGTTAACATAATAACTCATGGGACTTTCTAATTGCAAATTAAGGATTGTTAATAATAGTAAAACAGCTATAAAATATGGATTGCTAATGTATTATTTACTCTTCAATCCTTCAGTATCATTTAGCATTTTTGGATGCACCTACTGCATAATACTTCTACTCAGAGAACCCTTAAGCCAAGTCAGAGCATATAAAAACTAGGATAGGAGGATCCTCCAGGATAATTTCCAAGATGAAATTTATTCTGGCATAATGCTTCTTCATAAAAGAGATTTATAAAATCATATAAAAATACATGCAAGGAAAAACAGGTAGATAAAGTTCTTTTCACTTTGGAAAATGAGCAGTGTCTCGAGAAGAGATCTGTGATTGACTCTGGTTAGTTGATTGTGACTAACTCTTCACAACTGAGTTAGTAGCCTGCCTGGATTTTGAGGTTTACCCTAGGATATTTCCAGTAACATCTACATTATTCACCAAGAAATCTTTAAGAAAGTATGGACACAGTGTGCTAATAACTGGGCCAAAGACAGACGCCTGAAATTAGAATGATATAATGTTACTGAGTTCATAGATAGAGCTGGCAAGACCTCAGACACTGACACAGGCATGAAAACCTTCCAAGCCCTCAGATGCAAACAAACCCTCATGCACTCCTTTTCCCTGTGGCTTAGTTCAATGATCTCAAAATCAAAGGAAAAATTAAAAACTTTCGCAATACAAATCTGCCAGTGCTAGCAAATCCAGAATCTGTGGATCTAGTCCAATGCACGTCAGATTTATTTTGCCTGCAGTAGATTTTGATGTGCGCAGATCAGTCGCACAGCGCAATGTCATTCTGCACACCACATTTGCCAGGATCATTTGTTTGGCATCTTCAGCCATCCACTAGGATAGACAGCTAGAGGTCCCACGGATTATTCCCCAAAACGATAGAGAATTATCCTTTACTAAAAACAACTCTCTCCAGCAGCCTGGCTGGAGAGTAGGGCATCTATGGCAATGCTTTAACTATGTTTGTTTTAACTTTTGCTTTTGTACAGTAAACAGTTTGCAGGGTAAACAGTAACGTCTGTTTCAACTTCAGAACAGAGGGAAAAGGGGGCATGGAAATGCATGGAAAAATTCTATACCTAATACATAAGCTTGAGTACCAGAAACTCAAGAAAGGTTTTCATATCTGCAGAAGTATCTTAAATGAGAGGATAAAAGGTTATAACCTAAAACATGCAATTTTAAAGAAATTGTATCTTCCTTATCCATTTAGTTCTAAAGTTACAAAGAACAAATAAACAATATGAGTTGGCTACAGATTGTGTCATTTGATTCAAATGACAGAATATCATTTGCTTTTGTTGGAAATACAACAGACAACATCTAAGCAATACAATATTCTCTGGCTACAGCATAGAGCTATGTACAATTTTACTAAACAAATTAAATAGACATTGGGGGGAGAAAACACTCTGTTAGTGTATTATATTACAAAGGTAAATGTTAACACTTGCAAATATGTTTGGCTTAAGAAGACATACCAACTGTACTGCAAAAATACCTTCAGGATAACTAGTCTCAAAAATTTTGTTAAAAAAACATTGGTATTTGGAATCTGAGACAAAAAATAAAAGCGATTTCATTATAGCAACATCACTGGCAGTCCTTAAACATGAAAAGCCCAAGCAAGACCAAGGTAGCTGTCTAGAAGTCTCAGGTAGAAAGGTTTGGGGGAATGGGGGATTGTTAAGTATGTTCCAGCATTGGAGACCTTTGCGATAAACAATCGTGTTTTTTCTTGGGCTACAGGATCTTAAATTGCAAACACATGCATGTAGCAGGCAGCAAGTATTGCTGCTTTGCAACTGCACTGTAATGCTGCAGGTGATTAAGAATCACCTGTCCTTACTCTTCCTCAGAAGCCAACAGTTCTAGCAATAGTTTCTGCAAAGTGACGTCTACCCCTCAGCAGAGTGGTTTATTTCATACCGAGGTGGCTTCCTTCCTAAGAGCATTACCCCTGGCTTTCGAAATCTCAGCCTGCCGTAAGCTTAGGATCCTCACCTACAAGATCCCTGCACGCCGGGGCCGCGTGCAAGGTGGTGCTGATACCACCTGCCAGCGAGCTGACACAAAGCAGCCGCGCGGTGAAACCCCACACAGCCAAAAAGCACGGCTGAGGCAGAAACCTTCCCTGCTCAACGGCAGCCTTTTGACTCTATATAAACAACACTAATTTTAAATACTGGATTGAGCAATTTCCTGGATTTCTTTCTGCGCAGACCATTACCATACTGTGCTCTAAAGTTCACCCAATACACACTCACATACACAGTTACACTACAAAAACATTTTCTGCAGCAAAGCATCTGCTTGTTACTGCCACATAGCAGTTTTGCACACTGCAGCATGCCCTATCAATAGGCAACAATCATAAACAATCTAAAACAATCTAACCAGCGAAGTCTAAAACAATCATAATCTAAGAAGTTCAGTTATATTTTTGTAACTCTATGATTACGCAACAGCAAATTGCTTCATAACAGAATTTATAAAATTTCACTGCACTGAAGCAACTGCAACCTGTGGTGAAAAATAACAACCACATACACAAAAAAATGATATCTATTTTCTTAATATCTGGTTTTCACTCTAAAGCTATTGCCAAGAGCAGACACACACCCCACACATTTTATATCCTACAGTTAAAGTTCTTAGAAGTATTATTAGTTGCTGGTTTTGGCACTGCAACAAAATATACCTCCAACATCCAGGTAACTGGATATGGTATTAG
Source organism: Tinamus guttatus (assembly GCF_000705375.1). The sequence continues at coordinate 13,294 of NW_010581667.1, read as the reverse complement.
CCAAAGCAATTTGCTGAACACGGGCTTTTGTACTCAAAATATGTTACAGAACTCCAGTGTATCACTAATAAATACTATAGCTAAAAGTGATTAAAGGGAGAGGACAGACACATGTGAGATGCAATAAAAGAGAAAGAGAAACCTTCGTGTTATATTTTAACTTTTCATAGTCGGGAAAAACTTCACGTTTACGAGTTTCAATTCAAAATTTTGTATTAATTAAGAGGAAAAAAACTGTTACTTGACTAAAGACTCTGCATAAAGACTCCTCTGTGAACTCCTCCAGGAAAGACTCGTGTTATCATTCCCTCATGAACAATGTAAGGCAGGAAACAATAACAAGGAAGAAGGAAAATTGAGCAAGGCCACTTTACTGCTTGTTACCAGAATGTACTGCAAAAGAATTGCAAGCCTAAGGGGATCTTGAGAATTAAGTTATTTGAATCCATTCCCATACAGCCCCATGGTGGAAAGGACCCTCGTGCAGGTGGCTCGCTGCGGCTGTGCGGCCTGGGCTCGGCCTGCGCCGCCAGGCCTGCGCTGCCCTGCTGCGCGCTCCCGCCTGGACGGACGCCCCGCGGAGCGGCCGCGCCGCCAGGGCCACCTCTC
>NW_010581667.1:0-12603 GCF_000705375.1 Tinamus guttatus | reverse complement strand
GAGACGCAGCAGCAGCAGCCCCAGCTCAGCACTGCGGCCCCTCCACCTGACAAAACGCTGGAGAGACAGCTCAGGTGCTGATCACTTCAGGGAAAGGAAGAACCTGCAGTGAAACGAGCATGCAATGGACAGAGAACCGTGACTGAAAGCTAAGTATCATCAACCCCCGACGTTGCTGTGAAGCATAGTTTCTCCTTAGTTCTATTAATTTTCTACCAAAAACACAGAACAACAACAACAAAAAAAATCAAAGCAAAAACTTCACAAACAGAAACTACAGAAAACACCAAGCCAGGTAGTTTGCTAGCAAACATTTCATAAAACAGGGTTAGAATTCAGACTGATAGAGTCAAAGTCTAAAATCAACAACCTGAAACTCAACAGGGACAACCTCAGTGTATGTAAGGAAGAGAACTACTAGACAGAAGAGAGCTAGAAGGTAGTACAGGAGAAAACAGCGCAAGTAACAACCCATCACTAACTAAATAGGATGTACTGCAAAAACTTTAGCTTCTCACTTCATGAGTAGGATCCTTTGTTGATTTTGCTAATAGCTGAATTTACACAAGAATGCACTGAATTTGGAGGAAACAGGATTTACCCATTACCTACAAGTGCATTAAAACAGCAGCCGGCTGCATTGACAGCCTCTGAGCCACGAGCAGCCACTGCCCTTGCAGCCGCAGGAAGGAATCTCTGCCCAAATTCTTTGCATTCTCACTGGCATGAATTCCCAGCCACAGAAACAGCTTCTTCAGACAGGAGACTGCAATTCTCCTGCCTCTTGAACTAAAAGAGCAGCGTAACAGCGCGTCAGAGATTCCTGCTTCCTAATTGCCCTGGGGCAGGAAATGTTTTCTGACCTTTGCTCCAGGGCTGACAGTCCTGTTTGGGGAAACTGGATCCTTTTGCCCATTCAGTCTTGCAAGCAGCAGCAGCTGGGTGACATACGAGAGCCACCTGCACAGCCAACCCACTCAGTGCCCAGCTGGGACAGGCAGAGTCCAGAGCCCAGGGGGAAGTGGGGCTAGGAAAGCCCATCCATAGGTATTATCCATACATAACCATTTGGAAGTGTAATCTTGAGCTCTGCTATCCTCTGCACCATCTCCAGTTGGGAATCTTGGGCAGGGAGGCAAACGGATCTGACAAAATTAGACCAAGAAAAGGACTCCTGAATCAAAGAACATCCTGATACCAAGCATTTAGGATGCGAGGCAAACCTCTTCACAGAGGTGACACCCAAGAAGAAACAAGAAATAATTCTTAATCAAAAAAGAAATACTACCGGGTCCTAGCAATGAGTCAGAAAGTCAGTCCTAGCTTTCAGTTCATATATGTGAACTGTGCTTCGCAAGTGATAGTTTTTTCTGTGCATGAGACTGGCTGTGCATTATGAGAACGGCGCACCTTTCCCAGGGAAAAGGCAGCACGGCACTTCAGGGAGCGCGCGCACTCACGCGCACACACTTGAAAACAGCCCACTGGAAAGCGATCTGACTGCTGCCTTTTACAGGCTTCTTTCTGCCTCTGAAGTTCAGATATAAACTTAAGCCAGCACAGTCCCAAAATAATCATTATTCATGCCACTTATTTATAATTTTGAAAGCCTAACTCATGTAATTAAGGTGCTGATAATATAATTACTAGCAAAAAAAAAAAGATAGTGTCCTACTAACTAACAATTAAAGTTAATGTACTACATATCTCAAGGGTGCTTTTACAGAAAACAAAGATGCTTTTGCTTAACAGATGGCCAAGAAAGAGACTTTTCCCAAGCAATTTTGGGAACCCTACAATAATCTATGTTAAAACATGTAATATTCAGTCAAGAATCAAGTAGACATTCTCTATGTCTAAGCAGAGACAACATGTTGCCTAATGCAGGGAAAACAACTTCACAGCCAAATAATACACACCAAGTATAGCCACAAATATATCAAAACACAACTACACCAAAAATTAAAACATCAGTCCTCACTGGTGGACATCAGATCTTGCAACCACCCTCACTGGGAAATGTTGTCTATGCTAAAATGTGGAGAGAAGACCCTGAACACTCAGCAACACCTCTGTCTTTTACAAAAAGGAGAATTAGAGGCTCAACATAAGGCATGGGCCATGCTTAGGTTCTTTCCTTCAGGAAAGAAAGAAAGGTGAAGTTCCTCAAATCTTTTCAGCTGAAAACCATTCCTGATAAACAGGGCTGTATAACACTGACTGATTTTATCCTGCAGAATGACATTTTTACACTGAATATTTAAGTTCAAGATGGATGCCTTCTTAGGGAAAAAGTAGTTTAGATAATCAGATTTCTTGCATTCAGGAATTATTTCTGTGCTCCATCCAACTTTCTAGTCCCACTCCAACTTATGTGCAGCTATCAGCTGTTGGTGGTGAGGGGTTAAAGGCTATGCATCCTTTCACCACTTCACTAAAATGTGGAAATAATACTGTCTGACATCTTGCTCCTTCCCCAAGTACAAGTGACTACCTGTATTCCCTACAAAAGCTTTAAGAACTGTACCTCACTGCTAGCCCATTCAAGCAGTCTCTGCACTGCTAAAGCTTTGTTTAAATCTAAAAGTGTAACACTGCAATTACTCTTCATTTAATTATATTCAAATACTTCTGCACCTCTATTGACGACAATATGTTCAAAATTCCCAACTCCACAGGGTCCCAACTTACCCGAGTTCTTGAGAAAAGGCCGTCAATGAACACGCTCCAGCACGTGCTGACGAGACCAAACATCGCCACCCGCAAGCCAGAAGTGGCGGCGGCCATAAGCGGAGAGGGACAGGAGGTAAAGCCCAGTGAAATTTCTCATCTGAAATATTTGTCAGGAAAAAAAAATCCTTTATTAAAAAATACATTTTCAAATTTGTGACGGTTCAGTGGAGAATTATCCCAAAAATAATTTTTAAAAAGAAAGCATGTAAATTCAATTTAAGTGTCAGTTAAAAACATTTTTTTTTAATATTAGAATGTTTAAAGATGCTGGAAGCAAACCTTTCTTTGTTGGGGCTAAGCAAATGTTTCTTTCATCATAAGTATTTTTTCCTAATATTGCCTAAACTCCAGGCAGTCAGAAAGCAAAATAAAAATCTGTAAATGACTATCTCCTGATAAAAGCAAATTATGCATCTGAAGATTTCCTTCAGCAACCACATTCAAGTACGTGCTTATGTCTTACTGAAGATGGTCAGCGATAGCTTTCCATGTGAGCGGCGCTTTCCAAAGCAATGAAGCTTCTAAGCACTTTCCCCTCAGATTTTCCTAAGGGCACTCTCAAACTGGCTTTCTAACTGCTATTCATGTCAATAGAGTTCCAGACCAGCTGGGTATCTAACAAACCCGCTCAATCATTTCTGAAGTGCCACTAGCCTTCTAATTACAACCCAAAACACCTCTGTTCTTTTTAAAAATGCAGCCCTTAATCTCTTGATAGGTATGCTTTTTGCTATCTGTTCTCCTCTGTATCTTCTATAGAAGCAAAATAAAGCTGATCTAATACAGCACTAAACATGTAGCATCAGATTCAGATCTAACATACTGAAAGTCAGTGCAATGAGTAAATTTGCAGAAATAAATCCACTTTCTCCACACCCAAGCAGCTTCACAGATGTCTGCTCAGGATGACAGGATGATGCCAGCAGCAGCCTGCAATCTGTGTAAGGATTCACAACCCAAAAGATCGGCTGGCACCTTCCAAATAATCTGGAGTAGCTGAGCACAGACTAAGGCAGTTCTCAATTTTACTGCGATTTCAGCACTTGAGTCCGGTGCATTTCCTTGAAATGTCTGATTCACTGGCCAAAACTTCAGTGATGCCCCAAATGAGGGAAACTGCCTCTTGCTTGAATGAATGAACCTGCATCACAAACACCTCAGCCAAGAAGCTCCGTATCCTTCTGGGGCAGTTTGGTTTTCTCTTTTTTAATACTAACTGCAGTGTGATATGCTCTTCTGAATAAAATTGTCATACTACATGGTTCACTGCTCGTTGGTTATTGCCCCATAAATATCGATGCTAAAATCTGAAAGGTAATTACTGCAAAACTAGCAATTGCAGAAAAAGGTAATTATCATTTACTAAGGATTAAGGTAATAAATATATATATATATATTTTAAGGACTAGACTAAATGTACTCAAGAGGAACTGAACTGGCTAATTGCATTGAAAAAATACAGAATTTTGAATTCATGTAGTGAACCTCTGTTTATACCATAGAAGAAATATATATTTGATAGTAGATTGTGATGTAAAATATGTAGTACAGTCATTTAACCCAGAAACTAGAACAAAATGCAAGCCTGTAACTAAAATTTTTATATATTAGAATCGAGACTGAGAAGAAAAATGAAAACAAACCCTATAGAGAAAAGATGTTTTATCTATGGCTTAGAAAATTTTGGAGACCACCCACAAACATGACACTTATAAAACAAAAACAAAGTGACTGTTACAACTTATTTATTTCATAAAGATATTTGCAACGATTGCATCTGGATACATGCACACTCATAAAAAACAGCAGCTGTGGCCCATGGCCAATGAGTTGATTTTCTAAAGTCTTCCAGACCCCTCGACAAGCCGGGGGCTCCTCCCCACCGTTTTAGTGGCACTACTTTAATTGCTGCAACTGGAAACAGTTTTGTTTTCTACTACCTAGAATCAGAAAATAAACTCTATTGCCGATTCTGGAAAACTGTCAAATATTTACATAAAGAACCATTCAAAGCAAATAGTAAATTAGGCTGTGATTTATGCTTAACATAGTAAAATGATCAAAGACAGATACACAGTCTGAAATGTGCAGGGAACCATAAAATGTACTAGACCCTGCTAATATATAAAATTATCAAAGACCTCCCAAATGACTTAAGTTAATTCGAGCCCCTTGTTCGCAATTACACTGTTATCATGAAATCTGCCATTCGGTTCCCTACTATCACATCTATCCAAAGAAAGTAGCACACACTGGAAAATAGTTAGATTATTAAATCCTTACATCTTTTCTCTCCTTCAGAAGGAAAAAAAGTATATTTCTTTAAACAGATCATTCTTCTTTCATGTGAACTTGATGCTGTCTAATCTAATTCTTGATGTTTCTCCCATTGTACTGTTAGGTGTCCTTTGAGGAAGGAAAACAGCTTGTGTTTTGATAATAAACACCAAAAAAATAGTTGCATCTCTGCTTTCAAAGAGACAAGCTGTTTTTTATTTCCTCTGAAGAAGCTCATTACAATATGATGGACAAAATGTCAGAAATAATTAAGTGCAAGAGGTGAAAAATAAAAATATTTTTATTTCATTTACGGAGAGAAATAGATCAACCTTTGGAACTATGGCACATTTCTGCAGACCTTTCCTCCCCTCTCCCCCAAATCCTTGGTCACTTGACATAAATTTAGTACCAAATGAATTAGAAGCAAGGGAAAACTAAGGTGGAAAAGTACCGTAAATGGAAGTATCATTAAGGTGCGTTTTCAAAGTGAAAAGAAAGTTAAAGGAATTGCTGCAATACAGTGTGTGCACACACATACACACAAATATATATATATATAAAAATATCTACACGCACCCCCACTCGAGCTGCCTGCACCCCGGAGGAGGGCCAGAGCTCCCTGCAAGGCTCCCAGCCTCTGGACTTCCCCCATTTTGCACCGAGGAGGTCGCGCCTGCCCCCACGGCAGGGTCAGGCTGTAAACATCAGCCCATCAAGATAAGAAGGTGGAGGCAGATGATATTAATTACCTGTCCTTTCAAGTCATCCCTGTCTCACATCTGGTTTCCTCTTTGTAACATTCACCGGGGCCAATAAAAGCAGGGCAGGGGGGAAGAGAAGCCCCTGGAGCAGCTCTGCTGCCGGCGCGGCCTCGCTGCCCGCGCACACACGGGCGGTGGATCCACGCAGAGCCCTGGGCTGCCCCCAGACAAGACCCAGCTGAAAATGGGGAGATCAGCCTTAGCCATTGGCTGACATTCATTCCATATCTTCTACTATTTTTCATAAAACTCGGTGGCAGAAATTAGACTTTTAGGCACCTGGTGCTTCCCCAAGCCTGGGGCCAAGGCTTTTAAATGGATCAAATATTGAAGCTGCAGCAGTTCAACCTTCTGAATGCTTGGACATCTTCCCTTGCTTGGCTTTCGCTTCAGTATATACCATGTCACTCAGGCCAGGCACAGGCCAATTCTTTTTTCCCCGCTAATCAAAATATATAAAATAATCACTTAAGCTAAACTGCATACATTTGGTTTCACCTTGTCACAAATGGTGTCTCTACCATTTCTGCCACTAAGTATCTGTTTTGAACAGCAAAGCTGCCAATGCAGAATTTTCTTTAGTGTTGCTTCTTATAAACATCACAAAGAGTTAATAATCCTTGTGTAATCCCCAAAGTGTATACCTCTAACTGTACTGGAAACTATTTCATGCATTTACACATTCACATTTACGCTTTTTCCAAGAGAACTCTGCCTCATTTAACGGACAACATTATTTTATTAAATCTATTTTATATTGTGGGTTTTTTCATGGCTTAATATGTGGCAACCAGCTTATTTCCCATGTCATCCCTAACTGCTGTGTTTTTCTCCAGTGTACGATTTACAGAACCCCTAAGTGAATCTTCAGAGACCATCCCAGATGTTCTGGGGGAAATGGTGCTGTCAGTCACACCTGCACCGCCTAACTGATCCCAGCAATGAAAGAATCGCTTCTTCTCCACTCGTGCCACGCAGCCGCGCGGAGCAGCCACGAGGCTGGATGGAACATCCATGTTTTCAGCCTGCAGAAAGGAAGCATCAACCACCCATGAGCGGAGGAGGTAGAGCAGCCTTGACCCATGCTAAACTCCACACGATTCCTCCAGATCGGCTCCGGGGGCTGCGCTGGCCTGGTTAGAGGCAGCCCGGGTATCTCTATGCACATGGCAACCTGCGTGTGATCCCTCTCTGCCAAGAAAACCTCCGCTGCAGCCTCTGGTGAGACAACGATGCCGCTGCCTGCCTGTCAGCAAACCTGGGACAATAACATTTATCTCCCTCTGGCTTTTCAGAACGTGATGCAAGAATTAACTGCAAAATATTTTGAAGATGCAAGTATGAACAGAAAAAAACTCATCTTTTATAAAGCCCCTGCAATGACACTAGTATGTCCCTGATGTCGACCGGTTAAGGAACAGAAATACTGAGGCCACAGCCTGGAAATGTTCTGATTTAGCACTGGGATGACTGAACTGGAGCCACGGCCTGAGCGGCCGCACGGGGGCTGTGCCTCACCTGCAGGGCAGGAGCAAGAACTGAACCCACAAACGCTCAGGAAGTAGCACCAGAAAACGCCATCTAGTCTGGCAATTCTTAGCCTGTGCCTGGATACAAAGACTCAATATACAGGAAAAGCCGGACGTGAACATTCAGTTATACAGCACAGGCAATGACCTACTAGAGTAATGATATGTCGTTCTTGAACGATAAACAATAAATTGTTCTACCACACATGTATTGCCTCTGGTGTTTAAACAGATAAACCATGCAGTTGGCTAAATGAAAAAATCTGAAACAAGTGATTTTGACAAATTAAAAAGAAGAAATAAAAAAAATGGCAAGGAGGGAATTCAGCTCATATCAAGTCATACTTTTGTGAGAAAATACAGAGGCATGAAAGTTAAAGCAATGGATTAACATTTAAGGAATATGTTTCTCTGCAGGATGCCGCTCACATATGCTGGACTCCTTGTGTTTATAGTGATAGATGCAGGTTAGCCCTTCATCTACGACGAATCATCCCACACAGGCCAACACTGCATTTGTAGTGTGCCTTTAAACGTCCAGATAGGAAATGTCAAAACTGTTCAATCTGATTTTATAAAATGAACTTTCAAGACTTTGAAAGATAGTTTACACTTTGAAAAGAGATTAAAAACTTCTGTGTTGATCTCAAATTTTAAAAAAAAAAGTTCTCATGCTTTAGGGAAAGGAGCTGCAGCGCCCTGTGCACCCCCGAAACCCGGTCAGCGCCCGGCGCTCTCTGCGCAGGCTGCCCAGCACCTACCCAGGCTCGAAACGCCTGCAGGATTGCTTACAAAAACAAGCAGCACTATCAAATTGCTTAAATGATTAAGGGTCCTGAGCATAATTCTAAAATGATTTAGGCTGAGCTTTCAGTACGACTTCAGCACTTATATGCACAAATCTTTGCTGAAAAGATTTAATTCATACTCGTTACATAGCAGCATCTACCACAGCCTGTCTCTTAGTCCTCACCAAGAGGTGACTCTCGGCAGAAAGGAGCCCCCGTGACTGCTGCCACTTGCACTAGCGAGCACCACCTTCGAGAGCAGGAGCAGCAGGACCCCAGCAACAAGAGCTAGCACTAGTACCAGGCTCCAGTGTGCGAGCACTTAATGAAAGAAATCATTTTGAAATTCTCATTTATTTTACAGGTTCGTAATTTTCAGCCACCAAGGTACAAAATATGCAACTTCCAATCCTGTCATAATAAGTGCATCTCACCTGCAAGCAGCAGTATGACTTCCAGGCCTCCAGTCCACTCTCACCAGCTACTCCTCTTGAGAAACAACCTCAAATTTATTAAAAGAGGTGAAAGTACAGAAAGGAGAGCCTGCAGCCACTCTTGTATGTATGTCCAGGCCCATTTCTAATTGTTCCAAATGTTCTATACATTAATAGGCTGAGCCAGCAGGGTGACGATGGTACCTTCCAGGTGTGCTGGGCTGCTGACCAAGGCTGCCCACGGCATCGTCCGGGGCTGCCTTTGAAGCAGGAGCGGGTGCTCAGGGTCCGGGCGGCGCCGCAGGGCAGGACGCGCATGCCCTGCCGTGCAGTTAAACGGCAGCAAAGACAGCAACAGCCAAACGGTTCGTGTGAGCCACACTCACTGCTGTGAGAAACGGGGCCTTGCCTGAAAGCATCACACATGCACCAAACACCAAATATCAGGGGAAAAACGGTGTCATCTCTTTTAATTTTAGTGGCATCAGTAGAACTATGGTGATTAAAAAGGTAGTAATGTAGACCTACTATTACAGGGTGTTTCATTTAGCTAAGGACTTCAAGCTTGCACACGCAAAGTCGTTTAAAGCTTGACCTTTCCAGTGGCTTCATGTCTTTGAGGGCAACATGGAAACAGTCAATTAAAAAAAAAATAGTCTGACCAAGAATATATTTTTAGTTCTCTTTGGAGAGATGTATGTTCTACACACACTGATGTTGCAGTTATATCACCAGCATCAAGCAGAAATATTGAGGCTCAGTCCCAAGCTCTATCCCACACTTTCACTCTATAAAGCATTTAAAAAAAAAAAAAAATACACACTGTATTGCACTGCAAGTACAGTGCTCCCTGGGCAGTTCATTCTGGAGCCCTGGGTCCTTCTGCACCCACTTTGTGGACCCAATCAAGCTCAGCAGGTAGTAAAACAAGACAAGGATTCCTGCAATCATGACAAACTATTACTAAATCCCATTTTAAGGAGCACTGATATTGTAACACCAGTCATACAAGAATGCAGACACAGGAAACGCTTGATGTGAAAGAAAACAATATCTAAGCTAAACAGCAAAACAGGTAGGTCTCATTTTGATTGTAAAAGCCAATACCCCTTCCTGAATATTTTTGTTAGAAGAAATATTGGATAAGGAAAGAAAAGGAGCTGTTAGACTATAGTATACAGGGCAGATGAGAGCAATGATAGCAAGGGACAGGAATGCTAATGACTACTAATAATTAATATTTAGCATTTCTAAAGCCTTTTCATCTGCAGACCTAAAAAGCCCTTATTAGAAGCATGCAACAACAACTTTCCATTTAATAGAAGATGGAATGTGCAGAGTCTCTCGCCTTTACTTGTGTTAAGCAAGTGTATCCTGGTAGTGCCTAGGAATCTGCAAGTACAAAACCTGTTTTTCTAGATTTTTGCACCAAAAACCTGTAATATAATAGTTGCTGCCCCAAACAATTTACAGTAGAAATAGGACTATGAAAGGTAGGGGAAATATGTTTAACAGAGAAACAGCATTTAGCATACAGCCTTTTTGTAATTTTGGAGGGGTAATGGGAATCAGAAACATTGAAGGAGGGACTAAAAGAAACATAAATGAAGAGAAAAGGGAGACCAAAGGAAATGAAGGTTGGACTGGATAGCGTGAAGGAGAATAATTCAGAGGGGGGAAATGAGAAACGTGAGCAAGATTAAAAGAATGAGAGAAAGCTGGCAAGCAGGGCAGAGGAGGCTGGCCAAGAGGAGCGGCTCCTGGTCGCTGCGCGGGCGCGAATCGCGCTCGCCCTGCGTGCGCCGGGAACTCCTCTGCTGCAGCAATGACCAAGTGAATTAGAGCAGGCCCGAGGAGATTTCCGCTTCTTTGTGTATGCATTTGTGTGCATGACTGACCCCAAGGATAGGGGTCCTTTTATTCTCCAAATTAGCAGATGCTGCACTAACCTGAAAGCTTAAGACACTATTCAACTGGAAGAGGACAGTTTGATTAGACTAAGCCTCTACAGAGCTGTGACAACAAACAAGTGTGGAGGGCAAAAATACACCAAATACCCGGGACAAAAAAACATATCCTAAAAATTATTATTTACGTTACCGCAGTTTCTAAAAGATTCCATAATACTTGGCACCCTCACAGATACATTCGGTGACACAGTTCTGTGTTGCAGAGTTTGTAATCTAAGCATACATGGAAGACACAGGCAAGAAAGAAACTTGTGTACAGAGTAGGCAAGCAAATTGCTCAAGTCACTGGGCAAACTGACAGCCAAGAGAAAAACAGAAATAAAAGTTCTTAAGTCTAGTCAGACAACTAGAAGCAATCCAATTCAAACCTTTCAAGAAGCTACTGCCCGTAATAGAGACTAACGTTAGACCTTGTGAGGAATCCTGGCTTATTTCTGTCCAGAGTCAACATACACTAGTCAACTAGTCAACTACAAGTTAACATAAACTATAACTGCAAGTGAGTTGAAATCAGTCCACAACTAGAAATCAAAACTGACACTAGTAGTCGAGTAATATGCATGGGAGTACTATGCATAGCCCAGAAAGCCTATCAGTGTTTTCAGATAGCCCCTCTAGTCTCTTTAAAAACAGCTACATATAAGTATCTGACTTAAATCCAAAATAGCATCATAAGCCACTACACTCATTTCATGAAATCTGTTTTTTTTTTCCTACTAGCCTAATAGCTACATAAGCTACTATATGCTTTCCAAAAGGGTCAGATGTAAAACTGCTTATTAAGAAAATAAAAGGCCTTATTTAAAGGACAGACGGAGGGTAGGGTCCTTCCAGAAAAACCTTTGAGAAGATGGGACAGAATAATCAGCTGATCAGGAACCATTAATGAAAAACCACAGACAACAAGATTCTAAGATTCACTGGGCAAAGATGGGAGCATTTGTTACCTTTCTGTTCAACACCACCGACATCACTCTAACAATCCTGGGCTCTACAACACAAATAAATTACAGATGGCTGAGAGAAGAGAGCAATTAATTAAACCATGACTCATGAAAGCAAGCTGTCTGGCTTAACACAGGAGGATAAGGAGTCACCTGGGTGTGATGACCTAACACCAAACAAATGTTTGGTAGGACCCAGGTAAGCACAAATCAGAGCTCTGCTGCAGGGAGGACTTGTGGCTGAAGCCACTGCTAAGTCTAAATAGACCCACTGTCTAAGGTGTAAGTTATATTCTCTAAGTGTGCACTTAGAAAGGAAGTGCAGGTTTATCGAAAGGATATACTTCACCTCTGAGGAGAGTCCACCCAGCAAAGGTCTCCGGTTTGTGAGTGCAGATTACTCTAAGGGCAGAAAAATGTCCCCACTGCACAAGTCACCTAACTTTTCCTTGTGCCCACAAGCCACAAGATGTTCAGTCTTTGAAGAACAACAGAGAGTGATTTGGTCTTTTTAAGTGTTAGCCTTAGCGATCTCTACTCATCTTCTAACTGCAAGAGATGAGGATTTGGGTGACCCATTTGCTCCTCACCTGTGATGTGACATATGGCCACAGTCTGGTCACGTGCCCTAGCCACAATACATGATCAGCCTCACCACCAAACCATTCACCAGCCACACCTAGTTCAAGATGCAGAAGGTAGATGGATAATCACTGCAGCCCTTTCCAGATCTATCACGTATGGATCTGATAAACCAATTATTGAAGTTTGCCGGTATTCCAGTTGATCAAATTTTAGTCTGATTAAGTAAGGCCACAAGCCCTTAAAACCAGACTTCATAGCAAATCTTAATTCTGGAACAGACCAAAGCTCTATAAACAAGGCATTTAAAGGCATGTTCACTGTAGAGTGGGGCTCCTATTCAACAAGGTATCAGAATTTTCTTTAGCTATATATCTTGTTTTAATTCAACAAAGCATTTACTCAGAGGTGCAAAATACTCCCCTGAATTTGTTTTCATCCCGTTCCATTTTAAGGTGCTACTTATATGGTTAAGATAAGTATCATTCACGTGCTTGGTGGAAAGAAAGCTCCAGTAACAGGACCATGTGTAAAAGTACTTGAAAGGGGATAGATCCCACTAGAGACTCCTGGGCTCTGTAT
>NW_010581666.1:1917-16768 GCF_000705375.1 Tinamus guttatus | reverse complement strand
GGGGCAGGGGCCGCCCGGCCTCCCCATGCCCCCGCCCCACCACCAGGGGTGCAGGGGCCACCAGGTGTCCCCATGTCCCAGGGCCACCACCACCACCAGGGGTGCAGGGGCCACTTGATGTCCCCAGGTCCACCACCATCACCAGGGATGCAGGGGCCACCTGGTGCCCCCATGTCCCAGGGCCACCACCACACTGGGTGCAGGTGCCTTGCAGAGGGGTCCCCATGCCCGGGGACACCGTGTCACGCGGTGTCCCCGTGTCCCCACAGCTCAGCGCCAAGGCGCTGCCGCGGGGGCCGGGGAAGCAGTACGTGTCGGTGCAGGCCCGCTCGGCCCAGGCCACCCTGGAGAAGGTGCTGCTGGTGTCACCGCAGAGCGGCCACATCTTCGTGCAGACCGACAAGCCCATCTACACGCCCGGCTCCACCGGTGCGCGTCCCGCCCTGGGGGGCCATCGCTGCCATGGGGGTGATGGGGACGCGTGTCCCAATGAGGGGGGCCCCAGGACATCCCTGTTGTGGGGGTCCAGAGCTTGGAGTCAGGGTGTCCCCAGTGGCATCTTCGTCATGGCACAGCTTAGGGCTGGGGTCTTCCCCGTGATGTCCCGGTGTTCCCAGGAAGATCCATCTCCCATCTCCAGATGTTTCCATCATGACCACAGAGGTGGGGCTGGGATGTGCACAGGGACATCCCCATTGCAGAGGACCCAGCTCCCATTTGGGATGTCCCCATGGGGGCCCAGCACCCATTTCGGGACATGGTCATCACGTCCCTGCTCATCCTGTCCCCTTTGTCCCTTCCCAGTGCTCTGCCGCTTCTTCGCTGTGGGCCACCACATGGAACCTGCTCCCAAGACCATCATCGTGGAGGTCAAGGTGGGTCCTTGTGGCCCTGAGGGCCATGGGAGCAAGGACAGGAACGAGGACCTGGCCCGTTGTCCCTGACCATCCTGTCCCTCTGCAGACCGCTGAAGGCATCATTGTCAAGCAAGTGCCCATCTCCTCGCCCATGAAGACGGGCATCTTCTCCCTCAACCACAAACTCCCCGAGGTCATCAGGTGTGTGGCCCTCACAAGGCACCAGAGGTGGCTCGGGGACATTCCTGTCCCCATCTTCCTGCTCACTCTGTCCCTTTTCCAGCCTGGGCACGTGGACGGTGTCGGCCAAGTTTGAAGACTCGCCAGAGCAGGTCTTCAGCACCCAGTTTGATGTCAAGGAGTACGGTACGGCGTGTTGTGGGGTGGAGGGTCCACTGCAGAGGGCTGCGATTTCCCAGGAAGGGACTTTAGGGGGGAAACCGCAGTGCCCCACTCACAAATGCCACCCTTGTCCCTGTGTCCCTCTTGGTAGTTCTGCCAAGCTTCGAGGTCGTCCTGGAGCCGGAGGAGAAGTTCCTCTACATCGACGGGCAGAAGGATTTCCATGTGTCCATCACCGCCAGGTGAAACGGGGACCCCCATTGAGGATGATGGGGATGTAGGTGACCCCCACCCCAAAAACTGACCCTCTCCATTGGGGACCTCGCAGGTACCTCTATGGGAAGCCCCTGCACGGGACGGCCTTCGTCCTCTTCGGCGTGATGGTGGATGATGAAAGGAAGAGCATCCCGCAGTCCCTGCGGAGGGTGGGCTGGCCCTGGCCCTGGCCCTGTCCCCATCCCCTGCCGTCCCTTGTCCCCCATTCCTGGCCTCCCACCCCTGCCCCCTCCTGAGACCTCCTGCTCCTGTCCCCATCCTCATCCCTGTCCCACTCTCCTGTCCCCATCCCTGTCCCTTCTCCTGCTCTCCTGTCCCCATCCCTGTCCCCTGTCCTGCTCTCCTGTCCTCATCCCCATCCCCATCCTTGTCCGTCTCTCCTGTCCCCATCCTGGTCCCTGTCCTGCTTTCCTGTCCCCATCCCCATCCCCATCCCTGTCCCGCTCTCCTGTCCCCATCCCCATCCCTGTCCTGCTCTCCTGTCCCCATCTCTGTCCCTTCTCCTGCTCTCCTGTCCCCATTCCCATCCCTGTCCCCTGTCCTTCTCTCCTGTCCCCATCCCCGTCCCTGTCCTGTCCCCATCCCCATCCCTGTCCTGCTCTCCTGTCCCCATCCCCGTCCCTGTCCTGTCCCTGTCCCACCGAGCGCCATGTCCGCAGATCGTCGAGGGGGACGGGGAGGCCGTGCTGCCCATGGCCATGCTGCGCCAGCGCTTTGCCAACCCCCAGGAGCTCGTGGGACACTCGCTCTACATCTCGGTCACTGTCATCACCGAGTCCGGTGGGTCTCGGGGACGGGGTGGGCAGCGGGGACGCGCGGGGATGGCAACAGCGCGACATGGGGTGACATGTGGCCATGAAGACAATGGGGACAAGCACAGACCAAGGACGCGGTCAACAGGGACAACAGAGACTTTCGGGAGCACTGGGGGAATGGGGACAGCGGGGACACGCAGGGACACGCAGGGATGCTGGGTGACACCCCTGTCCCCGTCCCCGCGCAGGCAGTGACATGGTGGAGGCGCAGCGCACGGGCATCCGCATCGTCACGTCCCCGTACCAGATCCACTTCACCCGCACGCCCAAGTACTTCAAGCCGGGGATGCCCTTCGAGCTCATGGTAATGGCACCCGACCCAGGGGACACCCAGGTGCTCTCCTGGGGGACAGGGCCAGAGCGGACCCGCCGCAGCACTGGGGTCCCTGGCACGGAGCCAGCCCAGGCTTTGGGGCCGTGGGGACAGGGGGTCCGTCCCGTTTGCTGCGATGGGTCCCCACTCCTTGTCCCCGCGCCGTGTCCCCTGGCACCTCCTTGTCCCTTGCTGAGCGTTGTGTCCTGCAGGTCTACGTCACCAACCCTGATGGTTCACCAGCCGCGCGTGTCCCTGTCAAGGCCAATGACCTTCAGGGCCTCGTGTCCACCCAGAAAGATGGCACTGCCAAGCTCATCCTCAACATGCCGGCCAACAAGGACACTGTCCCCATCACCGTGAGCAGGGCCTGGGGACACGGGGGACTGGAAGACAAGGGGACGAGGGTGGCTGCAGTGGCCAAGGGGATGGTGTAGGGCTAAGAGGGCAGCTGGGGTGGCTGTGGAACCAGGAGAGCCGCAAGACCAGGAGGATCGAGATGGCCAAGTTGGCCTTGGGACCAAGGATGGCCGAGATAGGGTGACAAAAGGACCGGGTGGACCAGGGCAGCTGGAATGGCCATGGGACAGGAATGGCCGAGGTCACCAGGGTGGCTGAGACGTCCCGAGGGTCAGCGCTGATGGAGGCCGCTGGAGGCTCCATGGTGGCCATGGCTCCCGTCCGACCTCTGCCCCGGTGGCCCCGGGGTCCCTCGCAGGTGCGGACGGCCAAGGAGGGGCTGCCCGATGCGCGCCAGGCCAGCCGCGCCATGCAGGCCCAGGCCTACCACAGCCAGAGCAACTCGGGCAACTTCCTCCACCTGGCCGTGACGGCCAACGAGCTCAACCCTGGCGACAACCTCCCCGTGAACTTCCACATCAAGAGCAACAGCCCCGCCGTGCGCAACGTCGCCTACTTCACCTACATCGTGAGTGCCGCCACGGCCCGTCCTGGGGACCCCGGTGTCCAGGTACCCGCTGAGCCCTTTGCTGCCCTCCGCAGATCATGAGCAAGGGGCAAATCGTGCGCGTGGGGCGGCAGCGGCGCGAGGTGGACCAGAACCTCGTCACCATGTCACTGCCCGTGACGGCCGACCTCATCCCCTCCTTCCGCATTGTGGCCTACTACTACGTGATGCCGGGGGAGATTGTCGCCGACTCCGTCTGGTTGGACGTCAAGGACACCTGCATGGGCACCGTGCGTCCTGATGGGAAGATATCAGTGGTGGGAGGAGCTTGGGCATCTTGTGGGGCATGGGCATCTTGGTGGAATTCAGGCGTCCTGAGGAGTGCAGTCATCATGGGGGTCTTGGGCATCATGGAGGTCTCAGATGTCCCAGGAGGCTCAGGCACCCTGAGGGGAAGTTCTAGGATGTCTCAGTGAGAGCTTGGACACCCTGACGAGCTCAGACATCCCGAGAGACTTGGACATCCCAAAGCATCCTGGGGGATATTGGGCATCATGGTGGTCTTGGTCATCCTGGAAGAACTTGGATATCTCCAGGGGTTCAGGCGTTGTGGGGGAACTTGGGTATCCCAGGGGGTTGTGAACATCCCATGGGTTGTGAACATCCCATGGGATACATGAACATCCTGGAAGTTCAGACGTCTTGAAGGACTTGGCTGCCCCTTGGATGCTCATGGGCTCAGGCACCCTGTGGGGACTTGGCCATCCACATGGGGCTGACCCAGGGGGATCGTTGCCACCACATGGGGACAAAAGCAGAGACACCGAAGCCACAACCCTCCCTCTGTCCCTCCCGCAGCTGGTGGTGAAGGGAGCCTCAGAGGCCGACAACCGGGTGCACGAGCCAGGGACCTCCATGCGGCTCCGCATTGAGGGTGACCACAAGGCCCAGGTGGGGCTGGTGGTTGTGGACAAGGGCGTCTTCGTCCTCAACAAGAAGCACAAGCTGACGCAGTCCAAGGTGGGTGCCGCGAGGGCGTTGGGTGGGATGCGGGAGCCAGGCCGTGTCCTTGGCGTCGTGGCAGGGATGCCCATGGTTGATCCCGGCGCGTTGCAGGTGTGGGACACCGTGGAGCAGAGCGACATCGGCTGCACGCCGGGCAGCGGGAAGGACAACGTCGGCGTCTTCGCCGACGCCGGCTTGAGCCTGGTCACCAACGTGAAGATCAACACGCCGCAGCGAGCAGGTCGGGGACGCTCCGGGACGGAGATGGGCCACCCCGTGCTGGGGATGTGGCACCTGGGGGTCCAGGTGTGACACTCCACCGTCCTCACCCGTGGCTCTTCTGCCCACAGAGGTCCAGTGTCCAAAGCAACAAAAACGCAGGCGCAGGTCCCTGCAGCTCATCGAGTACAAGAACAACAAAAGTACGTGGTGCCTCGAGGATGCTGGAGTATCCCAGATCCTTGGGGGTGCAGGAGTATCCCGATTCCTTGGGAATGTTGCAGCATCCCATCTCTCAGGGGAAGCCAGAGCATCTTGCCTTCTAGGGAATCCTGGAGTATTCCATCTCTTCTGTTTCCCTGTTGGCACTGGAATAACCTGTCACTGAGGAATGTTAGAGCATCCCATTTCCCAGGGGATGATGGAGAGTCCCATCTCCCTACGGATGCTGGAGCATCCCATTTCCCAGGGGATGATGGAGAATCCCATCTCCCTATGGATGCTGGAGCATCCCATTTCCCAGGGGATGATGGAGTATCCCATCTCCCTACGGATGCTGGAGCATCCCATTTCCCAGGGATACCACCACATCCCACTTCCCAAAGATGCCACCTCATCCCGTCTCCCCGAGAGCCCCCCAGGCCCGTCCCCACGTCCCCGGCCGCAGCCCCCACCAGCGCGCGGTGGTTTGGAGGGCTCCGCACGGTGCCAGCTCCACGTCTCAGTGGCGAGTACGAGGACGGGCAGCTCCGCAAGTGCTGCGAGGACGGCATGCAGGAGAACCCCATGGGCCACGCGTGCGAGAAGCGGGCCACCTACATCCTGGAGGGCCCTGCCTGTGTCGAGGCCTTCCTCCACTGCTGCAACTACATCAAGAGCATCCGCGACAAGAAGCAGCGGGAGCTGCACCTCCAGCTCGCGCGAAGCAAGTACCGGGGCCTAGCCAGGGTTTGGTCGGGGCCGGACGAGCCCCTGAGCTCCGCGCGGCGAGGGGCCGCCTGCCCGGGCAAACAGGCTCCATGCGATGCCCCAGGCGAGGCGGACGAGCTCATCTTGGCCGACGAGGACATCACGTCGCGGAGCCTCTTCCCCGAGAGCTGGCTGTGGCAGGTGGAGCCCCTGACGGAGGCCCCCAACGACCTCGGGTGAGCGGTGCCACCACGTGCCCCACACCTTGGGGACCCATCGAGGCGCTCCTGGATGGCTGGGACTCCCTGCTCCAGCTTGGGGAGCACCTACGAGCCCTTGTTCGGAGCCAGGGGCCATCTGTGACGCTCTGGTGCAGCTTGGGGACCAGCTATGACTCCCCAGACAAGCTCAGGAGCCCCCGACAACCTCCTGGCCTGGCTTGGGGGCTGTCTAACGCTTTCATTGGTTCTTGTCCCCTCCAGCATCTCCACCAAGACGCTGCCCGTCTACCTGAAGGACTCCATCACCACCTGGGAGGTCCTGGCCGTCAGCCTCTCCGAGAAAAAGGGTGCGTTATGGAGCTGTGGTGCTGGGGACTGGGTGGAAAGGGGGCCCTCAAGACCTGAGTGGGTCCCCTGATGCTGGAAGGGTCCCCCAAGACCTTGGGAAGGGCCCACAGGCTTGAGAGCTCCCCCAAACCTTGCCAAGACTTGAGTGATCCCCCCAAACCATAAGGACTTGCTTGGGACTTGAAGGATCTCCAATGCCATGGGGAGATCCCTGGACTTTAATACCCTCCATCAAGGACAGGTGAGAGCCCAGCTTGTAATCTGAGCCCCTTTTGGCCGTACTACAGGTATCTGCGTGGCCGACCCCTACGAGATCACAGTGATGAAGGAATTCTTCATCGACCTGCGCCTGCCCTACTCGGTGGTGAGGAACGAGCAGGTGGAGGTCCGCGCCATCCTCTACAATTACTGGGAGCGTGACATCAAGGTCGGTGAGAGTCACGGAACTGCGGATGAACGGGACGGGAAGATCCGCAGCCGCCGAAGCCCCCAGCTCTGCCGATGCATCCGCGTGTCCTGCAGGTGCGCGTGGAGCTGATGCACAACCCGGCCATCTGCAGCGCCTCCTCCTCCAAGGCGCGCTACCAGCAGATCTTCGTCCTGAAAGCCCAGTCGTCGCGGGTGGTGCCCTTCATCCTCGTGCCCTTGCAGCTGGGGCTGCACGATGTCGAGGTCAAGGCGGCCGTGTGGGGCGCCTACGTGGCTGATGGCGTCAAGAAGAAGCTCAAAGTTGTGGTGGGTGGTCACCATTGTTGCACCGTGGAGATACAGTGCCCACTGGGATGTGATTCCTGGATTAGGGTCCCGGAGAAGGGTGTCCTTAGCTGGTCCAGCTTTGAGAATTGGTGTCTTCCCTCTGCAGCCTGAAGGGATGAGACTGGAGAAGACGGTGAAGATTGTTGAGCTGGACCCAAAAGCACGGGGAATCAGTGAGTGCTGCCCATCCCTTGCTGGGGATGTCTCCAAAATATCTCTGGGGTGAAACTCGCTGTCCAAACACGGATTCTCAAGGCATGAGAACAGAGGGACATCACACTGTGGATATGGGGCATCTCATGGGATGAAGGGCATCCTGCAATAAGCAGGACCAGGGGCATCTTGGGGGTGAAAGATGTCCCACAATGTATTTAGGGCATTTTGAGGACATCCTGCTACGGATTTGAGGCAAGACTGAGACAGCTCAGAGGGAGGAAGGGACATCCTACTGCAGATGGGCAGGGCTGGGACATCTTGGTAGTTCGGGCCAAGTTGGGTCTTCCCATCTCCAGCACGGCCTCTCCATCCTGCACTGAGACAGCTCAGAGGGAGGAAGGGGCATCCTACTGCAGATGTCGGGCAGGGCTGGGACACCTTGGTAGTTCGGGCCAAGTTGGATCTTCCCAGCTCCAGCACGGCCTCTTCATCCTGCAGATGGTGTGCAGGAAGAGAAGGTCTCGGCCGCAGACCTCTCCGACATCGTCCCCAACACTGAGTCGGAGACCAAGGTCAGCATCCAAGGTGAGAGCAGGGATCCAGGGGCGCGTGGGGTGCTGGGAGATACTGCTTGTCCACATCTTGACGTCGCCCTTCCCCGGCCAGGCAACCCCGTGTCCATCATCGTGGAGAAAGCCATCGACGGCGCCAACCTCAAGCACCTCATCGTGACGCCGTCGGGCTGCGGCGAGCAGAACATGATCGGCATGACCCCCACCGTCATCGCCACCCACTACCTGGACAACACGGCGCAGTGGGACAGCCTCGGCGTCGACCGCCGCACCGAGGCCATCAGCTTGATTCAAAAGGGTAGGGGAGCCTTTTGGGTGAGCAGGGCATCTCCAGACCCTGGCATTTGGAGCTATTGGTTGCACTGGGATGTACTCCCTGCTCATGCTGGAAGAGTTGGTGGCCCAAAACAAGCCCAGTTTGACCCATGGCCAGAAGCTCCTGGCCCCACACACAGGATGTCCCCAGGTTCTGCTCAGCTGCCATCTCCTCACCAGGTTACGCTCAACAACTCGCTTTCCGGAAAGATGACAACTCCTTCGCTGCCTTCAAAAACCGTCCGTCGAGCACCTGGTGAGGGTCCTGGCCTCTTCTGGTCACTGGGAGAGGGGACAGGGTGGTGGGAATGGGGTAAAAACCAAGGAAACCGTGGGGAGGAGGAGAAAGTGCAGCTCTGAGGTCCCCACGTCCCCAGGCTGACGGCGTACGTGGCCAAAGTCTTTGCTATGGCCACCAAGCTGGTGAACATTGAGTCTGATGTGGTGTGTGGGGCCATCAAATGGCTCATCCTGGAGAAGCAGAAGCCAGACGGGATTTTCCAAGAGGATGCTCCCGTCATCCACAAGGAGATGGTGGTATGTGGGCACCCAGGCTTGGCTGCAGAGCCCTTTCCCTGCTGGGTAGCCCAATCTCCAGGACCAAAGTCTTTGCCCCCGTGTCACCGCGCAGGGAGGGTACCAGGGCGCCGAGCCCGAGGTGTCGCTGACAGCCTTCGTCCTCATCGCGCTGCAGGAAGCCCGGGAGCTCTGCAAGGATCGCGTCAACGTGAGCATCTCGCCAGCCCTTGGGGTGGCCTCTGTGCGCCTACCCGTAGAGCAGCCACCCAAGAATCCACATTACCTTTCTCTTTGCCCAGAGCTTGGACAGGAGCATTGAAAAAGCCGCCGAATACCTGTCCCGGCGGTACCAGTCCCTGGCCAGGCCCTACACGGTGGCCCTGACCTCCTACGCCCTGGCCCTAACGGGGAAGCTCAACACCGAGAAGGTTCTCATGAAGGTCTCCAAAGGTGAAGCCTGGGGATGGGGGGAATGAAGGTGGTGGTGGGTCTCAGGGGGCCATGGGGTGAAGATGGACCCCCCAACAACCTCCCGTAGATGGTAACCGCTGGGAGGAACGCAACGCCCACACCTACAACATCGAGGGCACGTCCTACGCCCTGCTGGCCCTGCTGCAGCTGGAGAAGACGGACCTCACGGGGCCTGTTGTCCGCTGGCTCGCCAAGCAGAACTACTACGGTGGTGGCTATGGCTCCACACAGGTGGGCTGGGGCCTGGGATGGGGTGGGACAGAGACCACCCTGTGACCCCTCTGGAGAGGTGGGTCTGAGCCTTTGTGGGGGACACATGGACATCCAGGGCTCTCTGGGGATCTGGAGGGACTTCCTGGGATCCCCAGGAACCTCTTCTGTCTCTGAGGGACTCACATGGTCCTGGGTAGTCAGGGATCCAGGTGGGGACACCTGCTGTCCAGGGGACCCGTCTGTTTCCTTGGGGTCCCTCAAGCTTCAAGGGCTCCTTCCAAGCTCCTAGGGACCCCCTCTGGCCCTCCAGTGGGCTTTGGAAACCCACCCTGGGGACCCCCAGATCTTACGTCCCCAACCCCACTGGTGACTCCACCAACCCCAAAGGACCATCTTGATGTCCCAGGAGCTGATCCAGCCCCAGATAGCATCAGGGCTTTGCTGGTCTCAGAGACGCCCCGGGGACTTGGGGACACCCTGGCCCGTGTCGGCTGGTGACACCGCTGTCCCTGCAGGCCACCATCCTGGTGTTCCAAGCTCTGGCCCAGTACCAGATCTCCATGCCCCAAGAGCAGGCCCTCAACCTGGACGTGTCGGTGCTGCTGCCCCGGCGCGCCAGCGCCATCAAGTACCGCATCGAGAACCGCAACGCCCTGGTGGCCCGCTCTGCCGAGGTATGGCCACCGTGACGGTCCCTGGCCCTGCTGGGTGTCACCGTCACTGCCACCATCCCTGTCACCAGCATCCCAGCGCTTGTGGGCACCTGGACAAGCACAGCGCAGTCGCTGCTCCTGTCCCCTACTGTGGTGGCCAAGGGTGCTTCTGTCCCCTTGTTGTCCTGTGATGATCCTGTCCCCTCCATGTTCCTCTGTCTTGGGATGTCCCTTCTCTCCATATCCTGGGATATCCCTGTCCCTTCCATGTCCTGTGACATCCCTGTCCCTTTTGTATCACTCCACATCCTGCACTGTCCCTCCTTGTCCTTCCATTCCTTGGCTCCAATGACATTTCTGTTCCCTCCACGCCCTGTCACTGTTGGACCCCCTGGGGACATCCTCATCCCTCCCAATGTCCCCTGTCCCCACAGACCAAGTGGAACGAGGAATTCACGGTGAAAGCGGAGGGCACAGGCAAGGGGACGTTGACGGTGGTGACCGTCTACAACGCCAAGATCCCAGAAAAGGAGAACAAGTGTGACAGCTTCGACCTGCGGGTGCAGGTGGAAGAGGTGAAGACGGGTGAGTCCCACTGTGTCCCTCCGTGTCCCTCAATGTCCCCTTGGGTCCCTAGAATTCTCCCTGTCCCTCAGGTGACAGGATAAGGGTGACAACATTGTCTATCCCCACCCTGCAGGCAAGCAAAAGGAGGGGATCATCCGGTCTGTCAAGATCTCCATCTGCATGAGGTGGGGGACACGTCAGGAATACCAGGGATGGTGGGGACATTGGAACATCAGGGACATTGGAGATGAGAAGGGGGATGTTGGGACCAGGGATCACAACGCTGGGGACAGGGACATCAGAGATGGGGACATTGTAGAGAGGGAGGGGGACAAGGTGGTCAGGGAAAGGAATGAGGACATCAGGGATAGGGACTGTGACATGGACGGGACAACTGGAAGTTGACTACAGAGATGGGGACACTTTAGAGGGCTCTAGGGAGAGGGATGAGGATGGAGACACTGTCCTGGGGGGATCACTGGAATGGGGATGTCAGGGATGGGGTCTTGGAGATGTGGGAGACCTTGGGGACAGGCGCCATCTCCCACAGGTACCTGGACAACGTGGATGCCACCATGTCCATCCTTGATGTCTCCATGCTCACGGGCTTCACTCCCGATCTCGATGACCTGAAACGAGTGAGCACAAGGAGACTGGGGACACAGGCATGACCTGTGTGGTCATGCCCGCATGTGCCAAATGTCACCATGTCCCCATGTCCAGCTTTCAGAGGGGGTGGACAGATACATCTCCATGTACGAGATCGACAAAGCGCCCTCGGACCGTGGCAACCTCGTCATCTATCTCGACAAGGTGGGACAGGGGCAGAGGTGGGGATGTGGCTGGGGTGACTCAGAGATGGGAACGGAGTGAGGAATGGGGACACGGGGACCAGGGACAGGGTCAGGGACGAGGCTGGAGATGGGGCCAGGATGGGGATATGGGTGGGACATAGGGGTGGGATTGAGAATATGGATGGGGACAAGGGCATGGGCAGGGATGGAGACATGGCCAGGCTCCTGGTGCCCATGTAATGCCATCATGCACTGACCCTTTCCCCGTCTGTCCCCAGGTGTCCCACACGGAAGAGGAGTGCTTGTCCTTCAGGGCCCACCAGGTTTTCCAGGTGGGGCTGATCCAGCCGGCCTCGGTCACGATCTACAGCTACTACAAGATTGGTGAGCCCGTGTCCCCCCATGGCCCCCCGAGTCCCCTCATGTTACCCTGATCCTCCCGAGCCCCCCAGGGCTCCTCCTCTTGGCCACCTCCCTGCAGACCATTTCCCCACCATGGTGCCACCAGAGCGTCCCCATGTCCCAGCTGATTTTGCCCCTCGATATCGCCCCCCCTGCTGACGTTCTCCCCTGCCGTGTCCCCGTCCCCGTGTCCCCTCCGTCTCCGCAGACGACCGCTGCACCCGTTTCTACCACCCGGAGAAGGGCGGCGGGAAGCTGAACAAGATCTGCCAGGGGGACGTGTGCCGCTGCGCCGAAGGTGGGACCGGGACAGGGGACACCGGGATGGGGACAAGGGTGATGACGGGGCATGACGGGACGTGTCCTTGTTGTGATGGGACACATCCCGGTCATGATGGGGACACAGCCTGGTTGGGAAGGGGACATCTCCTGGCCGTGATGGAGCCTGGTGGCAGCCACGTTCCCCGCGTGTCCCCCCAGAAAGCTGCTTCGTGCAGCACAAGGAGGACGTCGCCATCACCGTCAACAAGCGGATGGAGGACGCCTGTGAAACAGGAGTTGACTATGGTGAGACACAGCGTGGGGGACATGGTGGGGACATGGGAGGTGTGACAACATAGGAGGACATGGAGGAGATGTGGGAACAGGAGGGGACATGGGGACAGTGGAGGGGAACACAGAGGGACCTAGGGAAAAGGGTACATCAGGGCAACACATGCCAAGGGGTGGCCTTGGTGACAATGACATGGGGACGTCCCCATCCACAGTGTACAAGGTGAAGCTGCTGGAGGTGAAGGAGTTGCCGGCCTACGACAACTATGTCATGAACATCCTCTCTGTCATCAAGATGGGTATGAGCACCCCGGGGTGGGGACACTCGGGGCACTGGGGACACCTGGCTGGTGTCACCCAAGGGGTGCTGGGGGCATGCAGGGCTGGGACACCCAGGTGGGTTGGGGTCACCCAATACTTCTACCCTGGAGCAGGGACACTGTGCGGGTTAATGTCACCCAAGGAACCCCCAAGGGTCCTTGGGGACAACCAGGTGGGTTGGGATCACCAAGGATTCAAGGGACACCCAAGGGTCCTTGGGGATACCCGGGTGGGTTGGGGTCACCCTAAAGCACTGGCACCATCCATACAGAGGTGGCAATACCAAAGGGTGATGTCACCAGTGCTGGGGGGGAGGATGACCCATGCCATCACCACCCATGGGTGCTGGTGGCATCAGGGGTCCATGGGGAGAGGACAACCTTTACGGGGAGAGCCGGGCCATGACCGTGGAGCTGGGCCATGTCTGTGGCACATGAGGGACATGTTGGGGGTGCGGGAGGGGACGTGAGGACACTGTCACCCACCGTCACCCGGGCAGGCACGGACGAGGTCGCGGCCGGGAGCAAACGGACCTTCGTGAGCCACCAGCAGTGCCGCGACACCCTGAAGCTGGAGGTGGGCAAGGACTACCTCATCTGGGGACTTGGCAGCGACCTGTGGAGCACCGGAGCCCAGTAAGGACAGGGGACACGGGGACGCGGCACAAGGGGTGGGGACGGGGGGGTGACACGGACGCGGGTCTGGAGGAGCCAGGACGTAGCAGTGGGTCCAGCCATGGCCTCCAAGCTGGAGATTCCCCGGTGTCTCCTAACGGGTTGTGCTCTGCCCCCGTCACCGCTCCGGGGCCACCCGTGGGCGCCGGGCTGCCACCCAGCGGGTGTCCCTTCCCCGTGTCCCCCTCGCAGGTTCTCCTACCTGATCAGCAAGGACACGTGGCTGGAGCAGTGGCCGGGCGAGGAGGAGTGCCAGGAGCCCGAGCTCCAGGCCAAGTGCCAGGACTTCGTGGAGTTCGCCGAGACCATGACCCTGTTCGGGTGTCCCACGTGACGGGGTGGCCCCGCCACCCCGGGGCCCCCCCCACGAGCTCCCCTCCTTTTCTTTGTTTTTCTGCTACATAAAAACCCACAAAGCCGCTTTCTAACCGCCCCGCTCTGGCGTCGTGGGGACATTGGGGACGTTGGGGACGACGCGCGCGGCGCCGCTCCAACCCGGTGGTTTCCGGCCCCGCGGCAGCTTCGCTCCCACGGCGATTTCCGGCACCCATGGGCGCAAGCATGGGGTGTCTCAGGCCACAGGGGGGGTCCCGGACGCCTGGGTCCCTCCCTCCAGGTCCCTTGGGATCCCCTTCGCCACCCCCAAGGATCCCCAGGGTGGACAAGCGGGTGGATTCTCGGGTGGCTCCTATGGGGTTGTGCACAGGCATCGGGACCCCCAACGGGGATTCACCCCCAAAATGGGGCTGGGGACATGAGACCCCCTGTTGGGGAGGGGGGTGTCACCTTTTTGGGGTGGGAAGTGAAGGACAGCTGGCACCACCTGGAGCCATAAATAATTTTTTTAATATAATAAATTGCAATAAATAATGGGCATTAAAATGCAATAAATTAGCAATAGCCTGGCAATAAATTAGGGGGACTCCCCCCCACCCAGGCCTGCTGGAGGGGGATTGCAAGGGGGTGCCTGGGGCACCCATGGGTGCAGGAAGGCATCGAGGGCAAGGGGCTGCGCAGGGTCCCGGGGCACCCCCAGATTTCTGGATGAGGGGGTCTCAGGACCCCAAATTCTGGTGGCTCCGGGGTCCCATGGGGCCCCACGAGGCTCCTTGTAGATGAGTATCCAGCCCCACGTCCCTGCGGAGGCAGCTCTCCGGCTCCAGATCTCCATGTAGTTGGGTCTCCAGCCCCACATCTCTAGAACGGTGGGTCTCCAGCCCCACATCTCTGGGCGCAGGGCTCTCCAGCTCCAGGTCTCCATGCAGGTGGGTCTCCAGCCCCACAGCTCCAGCAAGTTGGGTCTCCAGCCCCAAATATCCAGAGACAAGGGTCTACAAGGTCCCTTGGTGTCCCCAAACAGCCATGCAGGTGGGTCTCCAGCCCCAGGGGTCCACAAGGTCCCTCGGTGTCCCCAAACGCCCATGCAGGTGGGTCTCCAGCCCCGGGTCTCCACACCGCGGGGCCCCTGGACGCGGTTCCTGGGCAGGGGGACGTGCCCGTCACTCGCTGGCGATGCGGATCATGCCCACGAAGTTGCCCTCGCGGTCGTCCTGCGCCAGCTGCCAGCTGTCCCCGGGCAGCTCGCCGTCCAGCTCCAGCCTGAGGACGTCACCGGCTTGCAGGTGGCCCACGGCCTGCGGCAGCTCCGGGCGGGCCGCTTCCAGCCCCCGGTTC
>NW_010581665.1:68282-84837 GCF_000705375.1 Tinamus guttatus | reverse complement strand
TTAACCATTCTGTGATTCTGTGAATGAGTTACAGGACTTGATGCACAGCTTGTGACACAGTAGGCTGTTCAAAGAATATTCACCTAGAGGCTATTCTGAAAATTAGCCCCAGACATTCATACCAACAATTCAAATCCCTGCACTTTTTTCCTCATTTCCTTTCCAAACTTCGTGAATTCCTTAAGTTTCAGGTTATTTTGACCCTTCCCCTGTCCTGCCCTGTGCTCCCCGCCTTTTTCTTCCTTTTTTTTTTTTTTGTTTTTTGTTTTTTGTTGTTGTGTATGTGAGCTATTTTCAGTTATGGCTGGAAAGAAACAAAGATTTGGTGTATCTGTATTTGACAGATAAGCAACCATCACTTCCTGTGTTCTAACTTACCTTAACAGAAGGGAATCTATTCTTAGGCTGTAACTGGTGCTGGATGAAACTCAGGAGTCGAAGGGGTTAGTCCTGAGTTTTGGCCTGATGTGTCTTCCACTGCAACAAAAAGTGGACTCTAACAAGTACATGACTGTGAAACTGTAAGTTGTGTCAATTAGCTGATGCTTCCTTACTTAACTAGCATAGGAAAGGAAAGCTGTGAATGAGATGCTTAAGGTAGAAGACCAAAGCAGGAAGCAAGTCAAGGAAACCAAGAGTAGGAACTAGAGCAAGCTACTGCTGCCTCTCTAATTCCTGATGTGTTATAAGCTCTCCCACCTTTGTTTGATGCAATAACTTAGGTAATTTCTCATTGTGCTTTGTCTCTTTTAAAAGAGTTTTCATTACTGATTTGCCAAACAGTGGGCTTGACCTGTCATCTTGCTCGTAGGTCTGAAATTGCATCTCTTGAATTGGTTTTTGAGTACAGATGCTCTCTGCCAGAACACCTTGGTAGAGACTAACTTTGAGGCTTCAGGAAGCTCAAAGACCTGCTGGCTAGCTAAGTTATTAGTGTGTAGCTTTGCTTACTTTATAATGCAATTAGAAGTTGTTGATACTTTTCTGGTGGCAAACATCATGCAGCAATGATGTTGTGCTATGAATAATAAACAAGCCTTATAACACTAATAGGCTTCTAAAGCTCATTTAATCCTTGCCTAGGTTTCACTGAAGTCTTGTGAACTCCTCCCCGGGCTACCTGGGCTGTACAATGCCTGCTGAGCACAGAAGTGCTGTGGGCCGAGCGCTTGGGTCATGGACAAGGCGAGCGCTAGCTGGGCAAAGGGACTCTTTTCTACATATCCATTACTGCAGTCACTGGCATACGTGTTATGTAAGTACAGGGTAGGGATTTCTTCTAAATATAACGAAATATTTACATTTTTCCTATTACATGACTTCAGGGACATGCAGTTTGTATGAGGGACTTATTAATGTGTTGTTAGTTCATGTCCATTTTTAAGCTTTTCTGTTATAAATGAACCTTAGTTTTGGTATTGTCAGTGTTTCACTGTAATGTTGCACACACCAGTATCAAAGAATAAGGGTTAACACTGTAAGCTACAATTGTCAGATTTTTTTTCTCTAACAAGCTTCTGATATTAACTAAATTCCCTTTTATCTGATGATCTTCATGTGCTTAATCACTGATATATCAAGATATTTTACAAATAACTGTTACTAGAAAATATGATGGCCATTAAATGTAAATAGGCATGCCTTAATAAAACCTGCTTTGTTGGAAAATGTTTGGTTTTCAGTTTTAGGTACAAATCAGAGCTTTGACTATACCTTTTCTGCAGTCTGTTTTAGCAAACAGAATGCTGCTTTCAGAATCTGTAATGAGCACCATTCCAACATGTGTATCATTGGGTAAATAGATTTTCAGTGTAAAAGGAGACATCTGGAGTTTAAATGTCAGTTGTCTCAGCTATAGGAGGATTTTTAAAAAGGGAAGAATGTTTGTAGTAAATTCTGTGGGGTATGCTATGGTGCCCTGCACCAGGGAAGTCCATGCAAACTTTGCCATTGACTTTTGGGGAGTTAGACTGTGTTTTTTGCAGAGGATTTAGAATTCAGCTTTCAAAGTACTATGCACAAAACTTCAATCATTACGGTTTCTGGTCTTTCCTTTCCTGAATCTAAATGGCGTATTAAAAATATTTTTATTAGCTGCTATTTCCATGAACTTATGTGTGGTAATGGTTTTTGAAAATATTCTGATTTTTAAAGGTCCTTTCTCCTTGGTGTGCCAAAAAAAAAAAAAAAAAAAGAGTAGACTCTAAATGAAAAGACTCAATTCATCAGAAAATCTACTCTTGAGAGCCAGAATGTCTAGGCTACTGGTTTTTAATTAAAAAGAGGTGAAATTTATTTCTGTAAGGAAAAAACGGTCAAGAGGATTTTTGACATAGTGTCTGTAGCAGTTAAGGCACAAGACTAGTTTCATAGCTTTGGGAAGAAGGAAAAGAACAGTCCTGTAAGAAATCTTTGCTAGTGCCAAAAAAAGTCAGGGAAAATAGTCAGTGACTCTGTCACTCCTGCTTATGCACACAGCAGCACTGTCAGTTTCAGATTCTCTATAAATATTTGTTGCTAATTTATTAAGTTAACTACCACAAAGCAAACGTGGAGTGTGGGGCATTCGACGTGATCAGCAGTGTGGAGTTTTTGTTGGGATGTCCGGATGGGCTGTGGACTGGCCATTGTCAAACTGAAGGAGTAAAGCAGGCTGAGTTTGTTACATAATGTTGGGCTGGCTTTGTGCAGTAGAGATGTATGAGTGAGGCATCACGAACAAAAGAAAAGACAAAATATTAATTCCTAGAGCTGCAGGTTGTTTGTGTATGTATAGTAGTGACAGTAAACCTTGCATTGGCAAGGCAACATTGACTAAAGCTAGATACCCCAATATTTTCAAAGCCTTCAGAATTTTTCAGAAATCTTTAACCTAGTTTTATTCAAGTTCTATATGCAAATTTTAGTGGGGGGAAGTTTTTTTTTTGCTTAATTGAAATGATTTGGGAATTTTAGCTTACAACTAAATTTTACGTTCCAGTTTGTGGGGGTTTTTAGGGTCTTATCCTGGTTTCCAGCTTCAGAAGTTCTTAGTTTCCTTGGTCTTGAATTTAGGATTTGAACTAAATGGACAGAGATATTTGATTTGAGATGCAAGAATTGTTTTAAATGTAGGTCAGCTTAGATTAGTCTCTTTTTAAAAAAAAAAAAAAAAAAAAAAAAAAAAAGAAAAAAAGGGCTCCCTGAATCTTCATTGTTTTAAAACAAAGTGCTCCTTTCTCCTTAGTTAATGTATGTCCTGTTTCACAATGAAAAATACCGAAAAGGTAGGAATTCATTTTGTGCAATTTCCCCAAGAGCAATAGAAATTTGTCTTGAAATTAGACTGGATGTGTGATTTGGAAAATGGGTTAGTGCTATATTTTACAAGGTCACTATGAGCAGAGGTTTTAACACTCAGCAATGCCCCACTGAACTGTCTTGTTTCACCTTAGCCTCTGCTGTTTTATATATACACATATACACGTGTATATATATAGACTTATAAACACGCATATATATGTGTATATAGAAATATATATAAAACAATGCTATATATGTATATAAACTTTTTTAAAGACCACCACCATAGTTTAAAAAACTTGTTTAAAAAAAACAAGATCTTAGCCTTGACAGTTAATCAATAAGCAACAAATGAAAAGTAATAACACAACTTGAGAAATACTGTTTTGATCCCTAGCCTGAAGCTAGGGCTTGCCGGTGTGTTGAGATCAATCACTCTCCCCTCTCTGATTGAATGTTCATCCAAATCACCAAATCCATAAATGTAGAGTATGCAGAACAGTACGTGGTCTGCAGATGGTGCCCAGGGTGGTGGTGGGCAGGTCAGGAGCCTTTTCTGGACTACTGAAAATGCAGTAATGCCAAAAAAAAATAAATGGCATAAAAATTGGAAATGCCTGAATAAGGCAATCATTTTTGATAATCAAATTACAAGTGGTCCATGTGCACTCCAGCTGATTCAACTCAGCACTAAATCTTCTCAGGCAGATGCAGAATGATGAACAAAAAAGTGCCTTAAATCCTGTTCAGAGTAGTTCTGCTATGTGGAAAAAGTGGATGCGTTTTGGTGTTATGGAGAAGAATTTTTGATACAGCATCATTCTCTTTTCCCACTGAATAAAGAACCCGAAACCCATCTTTGTGAAGGTGATTTTTTTTTTTTTCCTTTGTCAAAGGACAGGGAAAAGGGACAACAAAACTGTTAAACTAATGTTTGGAAATTATAAATTCAGCATGAGAAGAAGCTGTACAGGCTGTCTATTGCATGCACCTCTCAGCAGCTTTCCTTGAGTAGATGGCTACTGAATTGGCTTTCATGGCCTTGCCCTTTAATACCTGTTCCTGTGCACAGTCTCATTCTTGCTGCTTATCTCAATTACTCAAATTAATTAGGATATAAACACACCTAGAAAGACTGTGAAACCTCATTTATGCTTGCAGTATAAAACAGAACATTTGGCCATGGTAATTGAAATGATAAAAAGGTTTGTAAGATATCAAGAACTCTTCGAGTCATTCCTCCCTACCTGGGTTTAATGACATAGTAAATGCAGGCTTTTCTGGATGTGATTATAGTTTTAAACAATAAAGACAGAGCAAACTTCATCATCGTATGTCAAGAAACCCTCCAGAGAAGATAAAAGTGCAGTTAATAAACAAGATTACTTTCCAATGGCAATTGCTTGGTAATAGAAAATTCACTTTCTAAGCTTCTACTCCAGGATGGTAATCAGTTAATCAGTTCAGCCCCATCTTCATTGCTGGCAGCAGTTTTTTTCCCATTGGGACAAAAGTAAAGGTAAGGTTTGTGGTGAGGGAAGAGAGGAAGCATATAGGAAAAGTGCTTTAATTCGTTTGGGAAGTGGTGACTTTAGACAATTAAGCACCTGCAGCACTGATCCTGTCAATAAGAAGCACAGATAGCCTGGAGTAAATCTATTTAACCCTTTCTCCTGTAAAGGAAACTTCAATGCAAAGCAAGAAATAATTTGTGCCCTCTGAGAGCATGGGTCTGTTGCACTTTTGTCTTTGAAGAATTAATCTGCCCTACAGTTCCAGTGTTACCTGCCTTCTGGCAGTCCTAAATCGTTACTCTTGTGAATATTCAAAAGTCTCAAAAGTTTTAATTTTCTTTTGTACAAAATATTTCATTGATAAGATAATGGTAAATGAAATACTGCTGTGGTCTTTATTTTGCTGTTATATGCAGGCTGTATGTTTTCCTCCCCTGAAAGCCTACTTTGTAGTAAGCTGAAACTCCTAACTTGACAATGAATATTCAGTGCATACAGCTCTTCCACCCTATGAATGCTAATTTTCAGTTTTTTTCAGCTATTCAAAATAATTGAGTTTTTATATTTGAAATTGGAATGCCTTGACATGTCACTGGTTTATGAAAGTGTATATGGTACACTGAAATGGTCTATTAAATACGTACTTTCATATACTGAATATGGTACATGAAAGTATATACAGAACTCTTCCCCTTTATAATCTGTAGAAATGTTCACTTTTTGCCATGTATTTATTGTCTTGTCTTAGCTGTTTAATGCTCCCAGGTGCTTTGAAAGCAGGTTTGATAGTGATGCTCAATTGTTGCTGGAATTAGTATGCACCAGCTCCTTGCTTCACCCCTTTTGCCCAAGATTAAATGCCTTTAGGGAAGAAGAACTTGTCTTTTCCCCTTGGTAAAAGAAACAGTGTGCTTCAGAAGGCTATGTTTGTAACTGAAGAGGACTAAGCGACCAGTGTATAGTGAAATTTCATTCATTATTAGGAACAAAATTAGGTCACTTCCACTTCCTATTACCAAGGTGATTGATCTAACAAGAAAAGAAAATCTCCCTAGGTTATTCGGAAAATGTTTGTCTGATCCAGCTACAGCAAGGAGAGGAGGTGGAAGGTGCATTTGCTGGCTATTAGAGGCTCATGTTCTGTCAGTATTTTAAAGATGAAATGAGAAATGATAGGGTTGCTGGCTTAATGGTAATCCAGGTGATCTTAAAATCAATCATGGAAAAGTTGTAAAATAAATCAGTTGTCAAAGTATTAAAAAAAAAGGCAACATAGTCTACAATGGCTGGTTTGATATTACAGAATTTATAGGTTGTCAAAGCAGCTAGATCTTTTGGAAATCACAAATACAGCTGGTAACTGGCAAAAAATAATTAGATTTCTATCAAGTCTCTGAGTTAGTATCACTGCAAATTTTCTTAAAGTCGCACTAAGCTATGTTAGATACTGTATAGATTAAGAACTAGGGTTTTGGTTTTTTAGTAATTCTATTATTTATTACAATAGGAATTCAGAACTGTGTAAAATTACCCCACTGGTTGATGAAGAAATCCATCCAGGATGTCCCAACACAACTTATTCTGTCTGTGACTGTCTTGGAAGACAAAACTTAGTGACAGCTCTATTTTTATTGCTGTTGATAACATCCAAAGACTGAGTTGTGAGACTTAATTTGCATATCTGCATAGAATGTGATAATTAAAAAGATAATTTAAAAGGCGCAATTGCAAAATATTCATGTTAATTACTGTGCATTTATGCTAATAGTTATTTTATAGCACAGATTAGACCACTGATTGTGAAAACTTGGCTTAAATTACACAGTCTGAAATAACTCTGCCTTGACATACTGGATATATTTAGATCTTGATTCCCCTTTTCACTGGGTTTTGTGT
Organism: Tinamus guttatus; assembly: GCF_000705375.1. Next base: position 78,145 of record NW_010581665.1, on the reverse strand, counting down.
CAGACTCTTACAAACTGAACTTGCAGTGGGGACACTCTTTTCTGTACCTAAAAACAGGTGTTGGTTACTACAGTTACCAAATAATCCACTCGTATAGATTGACTGTAGCTTTTCCTGAGTGCCTCTTCACAGAATGCTGCATGTGAACATGAGGGAACAGGAGGAGAGGAGAGGGTGAACCCAGCTGTGTGCAGAAGCTCTCGCTGGTGCCTGACATGGCTGACGGGAGACAGTCCTGGTCTGTGGTGTGACCTGTTCATCGCTGGACTCAACTGGATTGTGAAACATGGTGTTGCAAGGTAGAGTCAAGAGTCTCCTTTTTCTGGAAGCCAGCTTGTGATGGTGGTTGCATGTCTGGGAGGAACAAATGTGATGTTGCTGCCCAAGGCAGCAACCAACTGTTGGATCCCAGCATACCAGTAACTCGTGATGTTGCTGCCCAAGGCAGCAACCAGCTGTTGGATCCCAGCATACCAGCAACTCTTCTTTGCCTAGCATAAATGAAAATCACTTACCTAACAGTGGCTATAATCAGTTACATGTTTCATTTTTGCTTGTTCAGCATGAATTTAGGCCATAATGTGTGCATTGTGCATTACTAGATGGAGTGAGACACCAAAGTTAGCAAATATTGATGAAGCAATTATTGTTTCTATATTATTTTTTCATAAGATTTGTAAATAGGGCTCTGAGTTCATAAACTAGAACATACTGTAGATTTCAGCACAGCCGCATAGCTTGTGTTCTTGTGTTTTGGTGACATACATTCCTCTTCCTTCTCTGAAACTATTTAGCAGGTGCTAAAAAGGCTTCTTGTAGGGTGTGAGGTAAAAACTGACCTGCTGGCAAACATGCAAGGCACTTTCCAGGAAAGCACCATGGCAGATTGACTCCTAACAATTATTTTGAACTGCTTAATAGATAGTAAAATCTGTTCTGACTTCTTCATACAGTGTTTTAGCAGTCATTTGTTAAAATTTCTATTTAAAAAATCATCCTAATTCAGAGATGGGAACTCTGCAATCAGTGCAATAGCACAGACAACCTTGTGGTACTCTTTAGGGCTATAAAAGGCTCCTGCAAATGCAGAGATTTGGAAACTGGCTAGAGATTTTCTCAGCTAGCTTCCAATGTATTAAAGGAAATCTCAGTGTGCAGGGAAAATTGTCCTATAATGCAGCAATCAGATGATTCTTTAGAGTTTCTGTATTTATCTTCCTATGCAGCTAACCCTTTCCACTGATTCCTGAAAGCTTGTTTGAAACTAAAACTTTTTTCCTTGCAAGTTCTTGAGGACAGCAGTGTGTGTGTACTTCACACACAGTCCTGTTTCTCTGTGTTGTGGTGATAGAAAGCACACAGACTAATAAGAAATGTTATTTTTAGCTTCATGAGTCATTCCTACATACAGTTACCATAGCTTCTGTGCACATTCTTACTTAATTTGGTTTGCCATCCCCGCTGGTCCAGTACTTACTAGTTTCAATGCCATTTCTCTTGTGAATAGCTGTTATAGGAATAGAGTTATGGAGGGCCAGGGAAATTCTGCAGTGCATTTGTTTAATTTACAGGTAAAGTAGATTTCCAGCTGTGCATTCAACAAGGAGTTGGAGATGCTTTTAAAGGCTTCTGCTAGCTGTAATGGCATCTCAGCAATTCCTTGCTGTTCTCCTGTCTCTAGGTTATGATCTCAGCAACATTTTTGCAGGTCATGTTTGATGGAATGATAATGACTTGTTAGATACATACAAGTAGAAGATACATCCGTGAGACCATATTCACAATAATATTGCTTCTCTAGGATTAGCAGAAGTACAGAAAACAGTGAAAACTTACTTTGAGTAAGAACAGTCTTTTCTGTAGTTATCGAGTGTCATCATTTTTAGAGTATATTTTCACATTAGAAACTCTCTGATTTAAACAAATGCTTTCATGCATTTTTTCCTCAACTCCAGCTTTACTTGAAGTTAAATTGATTTGTATAACATACTATTACTTTTATTAGATTGTAAAATATGCCCTCTCTCAAAGAAAAAGTTATGCCTTCCTTATTCTTACTTAGTCGCCCCTAAACAAAATGGAACCAGGGGTCTTGGTGAGTGTGTAAATCACTGCCCGAGAATAACAAAAAGGGCTGAGGTAACGTGGGCAGTTACCTATCCCACAATAAAGAACTCTAATGAAGATCGGTTTGTTTGAAACTGTAGCCATGTAAGGAGTATCCTACAGAATGCTTTTTATTCTCACTTCTCTCTGTCTTTATGAACTGAGTCCCAGATCAGTTATAGGCGCTCGGGCATAGAGGATGAAATGTAACTACTGGTGTATGGGAGATCTAACCAATTACACAAAAATATGAACAAAAGCAGCACAAGAACAAAACTTATTCAAGCATCCATTATAAAACAGTTCCAATTTCCTTGTTAAATGTCAAGTACAAAATATATATCTTACATGCAAATGACACTAGAGTGTTGTTGCTAATATACTCCTGAAATTACATTTTCTTAGCATGACCTTTCTTGCTAACAATAACTTACATTTTAATTAAATCTCTGGCCATTTTGATTTCATGCCAAATATCCCCATGCCATATATTACTGAATCTTCATGTCAGCAGAGAAAGTTTAAAGGTCGTAAGCTTAAGTACTTTCTTGAGTTAAACTTTTTTTTAGAAACGTATGAAAAAGTTATGCGTAGTGTCCCTGCTGGTTTGTACAAACAAGGCTTTTCAAGGTTATGAAAGGAACTTTTGCTGAGCTCTACATAGCAGAATCACAGCATGGTATTTGGGAAGGCTCTAAATCTAGTGAATTACTTTTGTTTTTACTTTCCTAGCAATTTTGTCTAGTGCTGCTTCATGAGGAGGGAAGGCTCCTTTTTGGCTCAATGATGTCAAAGCATATTCCCGTTTGCTTTACCAGGAAAAATGAGTGAGATAAATTTATATTTTAAGATAGTGGGGACAAAATACATTCTACTGTAATGGCATGGTAAAAAAATGCTTTGGAGCTTTTGAAGCTTTTTTCCCTTTTTCAGAGGGAAGCAGCAGCACATTAAATGTTCAGGAAGAGTCGGCTTTTCCATGTGTAGATGGCACTTTAGTTGTTGGTTGGTGTGTCTGATGAAGCAGAGTGGCTCTGGGAGCCCATTCCCTGAAGGAATGGGATAGGGAAGGTCTGCAGTGAGAACCTGTCTGTCCCTGGGCCCCTTTGAGCACACGTGCCCGCAGCCTCGTGGTGTGCGCACTGCCACGCGCCCGCCATCTGTTACTGCCGCTGCTCAGCAGAGCGTCTCGGAGCACCTCTGAAACCACAACGTCCTCGATGCTCTTGGCAACATCCTGTCTTGGTCTTGTCTTGTTTCATAATGCATGCTGAAAACTTCCAGCTCTGAGCTTAGTGATAACAAGTTGGTGGTACAGGACACCCGTGGAGTGTGAGAAATAAAGATGTATTTTGAAATCGGCTTTAGCAGCTCAGCCCCCCTGTTGGATTTCGCAGTATTTTCTAAAGGAATTACTAAATACACAGAAATATATGGGTCTAAACTTTTGTCAGATTTACTGAGGTGCACTTGGAAAGCTGCTTGGGAAAAGACTTTCTGACACTGACCTCTCCCATCAGCAGAGAGTGAAAGGCAGAAAGAATTAATTCCTAGAGACATAGGAGCTTTGCTATAATTACTTCCTTGCTTGTGGAAAGTGGTGGTTGCCTTGAATTAGGTTAAAATGCTACAGTTGCTGTTGCTGCTATAGTAGTATGGCAAATCAAGAAAGCAGTATAAAATATTTTAAAAGCATAAATATCAACTTCAGAGTTTAGAACAGACATGAAGTCTGGATAGAGATTTTTTGATATCAGAAGACCTTATGATACAGATGTTTGAGTCTTTTTCAGTGTCTTGGTATTAAAAGTGTGAGCTTATAAATACCCTATATCACTGATTTGATGGATGCTCTGAGGGGCAAGTGACTTTACAGTGTGAGCTTCTTGCTGTGTCTTCAAGATGCTGATTAAGCTGCATTTGTAACTCATGCTCTCAAAATCTGGAGCCTGAATGGTCTTTGTGAAGGAGATATCTGACTTGAAGTATTAATACTAGAAGATGTTGTAGCTCCCAGTAAGAATAGGGTTTCCAGAACTTTTGGAACTCTTTTCAGGACTTCCTACACTCAAATAGTATTTAAAAACACAAGTTTTCTTACTTGTCAGATATCAGACTTCAATAGCATGAGTTTGTGCCTGGGTGTGTTGTTGTCCTGTAGAACAGTAACAAAAGCATAGAAAAGCAAATGAGAGAAAAGCAGTGACATAACCACAGCTATACCTTAACTTATTATAAAGGAGACATCAGCCAGGCGAAGAACATAGGAAATGAAGTGTATCCTACTGAGCTGTGTGTATCTAGAAGCAATTTTTAATCAGAGTGAGCACTTGCTTCACATCAGTGCATCTCTAAATAGAGTAAGAAACAACCCCATGGCAGTGTGTTTATAAAAAGAGAAATAGCAGAGAAAAACAAAAACAAAAAGGAAAGCCAAGAGCACTTTCCCGCAGTTGCATCCAGTCATGTGAATAGAAGCTTAACAGTTTAATTATGTTTGTTTGTGGGCTGTATTTTGTTTTTCTTGAACTTCCAGAGAAATCTCCCATCACTTGTTATTGGGGCTACCAGGAACATTTTCAAGAGAAGTTTGGCCTTTGACCAAAGACTGAGACATTTCTTCAAACTTCTGCAGCCTGGGACTGAAGCTTGCAAGAGAGGAAGTGGCAAACTGCGTAGAGCTGTCAGGAAAGTTAGACTTTGCTCAGCAACAGCCTGTTTTAGGACATTTGCAAGTGACAAAGCAGTGATTTGAGCAGTTCCTGTGTCCCCAGATGAGGCAGCTATGTCTCATAAGGTTTTTGGAACAGAAATGGAAGAGGAACAATTTAGGTTGTCCACTACAAGCAGCTCTAGAATAAATCCCAGAAAACCAAAGCAATTTCACAGTCATTCTGAAGAACAATACAATAGCAGCATGTGAAAGAATAATTTATGTGAAAACCTGCAGTGATCTAAAACTTCTGAGCATCTTGCAGCTACAGCCCTATAAAGCGTTCACTTGGCAAGCTAAAATTTGCCTGGCACTAATTGACTGTACTGATTAGATCTTTAAAGGTGGATTTAACATTTTCACCTTACTAGAAAAGAGGGAGAATCTGAATTTTTGTTATGCCACGCTAGCTCTAATGTTACCATGTCACCACTTCCCTTTTGATTCCCTGATGTGGTTGAACAGAGAATCGAGGGATAAAGGGCTGGGAGAAAGGGAAGGAAGAGGTTTTGTAAACTGCATTTTCCTGCAGCTAGCAGTTCATATCAGGAGTATTCCGAAGTCTAAAAACTCCATTTTCAATTTACCATCTTTTGGGCTATGGTTTCCTTTTCATGTGATGCCCAGGAAAAGTAATGAATCGTGGTCTGCATCATATAGCTGTCCTGAATCCTTGGCCATTTTGTAGGCTACAGCCCTTGTGCTTCCAGGCACAGAATAACTATTCAGAAAATGTATTTCGAAAGAAATAAGGAAATAAATTGCATTACTGTAGAAGGGCCATTTGTGTTTCAGGTGACTGGAAAGAGCAACGTGTGCATATTTTAAAAACAAAACAATGAAAACCCTTCCCCAACATGGGTGAAGCATTGTAGAGGAGGGTGTTCCTGTGACAATGTTTAACTTTGCTGCTGTTTTATAAGTCAAGGGTTAATGCTCTGTCCTTGAATGTAGAAACAAAAACGTCATGTAGTGCTTTCCTCCTGACTAGCTATTCCTGTTTCATAAAGGAAGCGATTAAAATGCCAGTAAAGACCAATGGCCCATCTAATCTGGTGTCCTTGCATGGTGGGAATTAAAGCTCAAACCTTCTTAAGAAGGTGAAGTAAATTCATAAGGTATGCAAAGAAACATTTGCAGCTTATGGGAAAATGTTCTATCTCAAATGGTGATCATTTTGTTAGTATAGTAACAATTTTCTGGCAAGAATATTTGTAAGTCTTGAAGCATAGGGAACACTTATAGATCTACATAAATGCATAATAATAGTGCCCTTAGCCATGAGATTTGATAGACCCTGTAATTTAATCTTAACTAGTGTGGTGTATATGCAGGTGATAGTCTTCAATATGTACAACCCTAGTACTTGCCACAAAATGTCATGCTATAGTAGTTTTAGTAGGCTTCAAAATAAAATAAAAAACACACGAGAGTCACCTTTCCATACAAATAAAGACTCTATCTGTAAGAAAGTGAAGTATAAAAAGAAGTAAGGACAAATAATTTTTTTCATTGCAAGAATCCTATGCATATTCAACTTTTGGAGGATAGAAAGAGTATGGACTGCTAGGACAAGATAGACATAACATTATTTGACTCAGGATTGTACTTCTCATGCTCCATTGTGTTTTTTGACTCCTCTTCTGGTGCCTAATACCAGAATTTTGCTCAGTAATGTTTGCCTTATGCCTCTTTTTTTCTATTTCTGTTATATAAAATCCAGACAAATGTAAACAAGACTTTCAAACAATAGTGGAAAACCTAACTCTTATGGGGTAAATGGATGAATTGGAATATAAACAAACTTGCTCTAAGCAGAAACTTACATTTATGAATTTATGAAAAGAAACTTTTCAACATTTACCCACTAAATTTACAGCTGCTTCTTGAATATACCAGTTACTGTTCACATCTGAAATCAATGTTTGAAACTGATGCATGGAAAATTCTACAGAGCTGTGAAATCTGACTTCCAAAAATCTTGTAGTAGTACTCAAGGTGATCTTAAGGGAAGCACATTTTAATAGTTATTTTTCAGAAGCTTTTACCTATTTTGGTATATCGGTGTCAGTGTCTTCAATTTTCTTGTGTACAAGACTTCAGTGTGTGTATGTCCAACATGAGAAGGTAAACCCGCTTGGACACAGTCCTGTGCCACGTGCTGTAGGTGTGCAGGGGGTTGGACTAGATGATCTTTAGAGGTCCCTTCCAACCTCAACCATGCTGGGCTTTCCACAAATAAAATGGGTGGTTAGCTGTCTAGCTAAGGCATGTGTACAATCTCCTGATTATGCACAGATTGGAAGATCTTTTCCAATCATAATGACATTATGATTCTATTATTAGAAAATTGGCTTTGTTATGGAAATTATAGGGGAAAAGAAGTCTTTTCCTTTTCCCTAAGACAGTAATTGTGTTAGAATTCTCCCTATTTTGTTAATAGATATACATATTGGTAAAGTACTTCATTAGCCCTTCTGGCCTCAATTTAGCAAACCGCTTCAGCATGTGCTTAATTTTAAATTCAGGAGTAGTTCCACTGACTTCAGTAAGACTACTGAAATGCTTTAGTGTACATGTTGAAGCCTCCTGCTAAGCTGCAGTCAAAAATACTGAAAAGATTAGGTGTGTTGGGGTTTGAGGAGACATGTTTTTAAGACCAAGAACAACCATGTTTTAATTATCCCTATATTCCCTAGCATGTTTCTGCAGTAAAGTCATTTTACAATGCTACATTCTGCTAAGGAATTTTAGCCTAATGCTTATCCACTGACATTAGTAAAGTCTAAACAACAAAAATTATCCTATATGTTGATTAGAAGATTATAGTCTGAACTCCCTCTCTTTTTAGAGAAAAAAGGAAAAAAAAAATACACATTACATATGGCATTTGTTTAGTATTGTGGGGAAAGATGTGAGGCTCAGGACAATCCTGACTATATCTTTATGGGAAGAATATGTAAGCCCTATTAAAAATGAATGTTGCTTATCTTTTGTTATGACAGTGGTAGTGGCTGAGTTTTCCCTTTTCTGACTTAAGGGGGCACTTCAGCAAAAATGTCATCTTGTATTTTTGGTCACCTATTCAGGAATCAAAATTGCTCCTATCTGCAACACTTGATCTTCCTTTTGTGAGTGCTCTCCTTTAAGCTCATTAATAGTTTATGTTAATGTATTTTAAAGAGCAAATTTCTTCCTTGATCCTTGATGCTTAACTAGGATTATATTTAGAAAATCCATTTCCTTACTAAGTTGCTTTTACACGTAACATACAGGAAGTATGGCATGCTGCAAAGCTGAACCATCAGGTCAGATGTAATCAGTAAGAGCTGAATGCTTTAGATTAGTTTAGTCAACTGTTAGCCATCCTACTTCAGCTGTGGCATCTTCCATGTGTCTCTGGCTTCAGAGAATGTAAGCCTTATTTTACACTGTTTCCAAAACTGATCTTTTGAATCAAAAGTTCTTTGACTGCTCAGACACTGCTGAGGTTGAAAGAATCAGAGGGGAAAACCAACCAACCAAACAAAAAATCACACACAACACTACACTTTTTTATTGGCACTCCCTGGTTTCATATTTCCTCAGTTTGGTGGCAAAAACAGAATGAGCAATATGCAGAGTGGAATGGGTGACCTGTACATATACCAACTGACATAGACACAAAAGAAGTTTCATGATCCATGTTAAGTTCTGATTTATTTGCATGTAGTTTTAGAACTTTTAAGTATGCTTACATGGAACAAAGTCTTTGAGTAACAGTAAGATTATATTGAGAGAGCTAGCATTATAGCTGAGAAATACTGGATTCTCTGAGACAGGATGCGAAAACATACAATTCTTAAATATATAAGATATGTTAGTTCTGGCTGCCAGAAGGCTGAGTAGCAAACAGGAGGAAAAAAGCCTTTACAGGAAAGGTGATTCTGCATTTTCTATTTTAATCTAGAAGTTGAAATGTGTTTTATCTTGATCCATATTAGGGTGTGTCTTCAGGGGATTTAAATTTGTGTTTCCTATTGTTATATTGTTAATAGTTAGACATTAAGACCTTCTTTCACTATCCATTTAATCATCTCTGGATCAGCGAGTAGTGTACTTCCTAAAGAGACAAATGTGCCAAGTCCCACCTAAGCGGTGAGCCATGGCTTGAGTCTTCGGCATTTTAGGTAATACAAAGACTAGGTATTTGGCCAGATGCTGCTTTTTCTGGAGACAATAAAATGTCTTCAGATGTAAAATCTGAATAAATGCATTTGAGTCGGTCTCAGAAGTGGTATAGGTTTGATTGTGTCAAATTTGTGAATCACTTTGAAGGAAAAAAAAATGGGACAAGCTAACATATATCATGGTATTGGCAAGCTTGATGTGGTATATGTAGAGAAATTCAGATACCTGGAGAATGTAATCCGATCTCATCATATATCTGAGAGATTGGCACTTAAAAAATGAGGAACCCTTATGGCTCCAGTCTTGTGAAGTCTGAGAGCAAAAATGATTGAATTTAGGAGCTTCCCCCCTCTACTCTCTTCCCTTCATTTTGCATATCTGCAATACTAGTAATTTTGTTAGGGTAATATGGATGTACTGAAGACCTTTTTGCTATAGTATCAGAACTGGTTCCGTTACGTTTAGGAGTGAGAAACATTTACAAATGTCCTTGGGGTAAAAGGACATCTAAGTAATTATTGTAATTGCGCAGGAATTGCTTATAATTGCTGGACTTCCCAGAAATGATTTTCGGAGGAAATCTGGGTAGCCATTTGCATTACTACCTCCTCAGATCAATATTATCTTAGTCCTAGAACATGGATACCCACAGGACAAAGTAGCAAACTATTATCATTTCATTAACAATTTCCCACATTCATGACTATTACTCAAATGATTGATGGCTGAGACTGGATGTATCTTCAAATGCTCATGAAGAACTGATACATTTTTTTCTTCTTTTCTTTCCTCTTTTTCATTACCTTATCAAATTTCCTATGATTTTCAATTTTTATTACATTAATTCTTCAGTTGAATAACTGAATAATTTCAG
>NW_010581665.1:25987-68017 GCF_000705375.1 Tinamus guttatus | reverse complement strand
AAAAAAAATGTATTTAATATTTTTGTTGCCTACACTACAGCCATAGCTAGCATTAAGAGGAGCAGGAGTTTTGGAGCCTTATCTTAGGCTATTTCTGATTATTTTTTATTCATAGTGATTGAATTAGGAATGTGGGTAGGCTCAAATTTGATTTAAAGTGAAGGAAAATAATATCAGATACTAATTCGTAGACTGATGCTTTAGCTGTTCAATTGTTTTAGCATTTGGTTTAAGGTCAATGCTTGATTGTGTGTAGCTGTGACATGTGGAGAACTCCCATCCAAGTCTTTAGTACTTGTTGTCAAGTAGTTGGGCCAGGCCGAGGTGTTCCTGTTAGCAGGTGATGGTAAGAATATCAGGTCTATGATGCTAAAGAAACACATGTGAGAAATGAAAGGAGGTTTAAAAGTAAAATGAGATATGTGAAAACTGTAATGTTACAGTTAAAACTAACCAATGATTTCATGGTTTCAGAGCGTATCCCTTAATAAACAAAAATGCTGCCATCCATGAATGGATAACTTTCTTGGCATGGGAAATTATTAATTCCTAGCCTTCAATACTATGAATAACCTCTCTCAGAGGTTATTCTGAAGCACCATCACTTACCTGCACTGCTTCCAGAAAATGCACTGCACATTTCATGCACTGTACTAGCCCTTCTCTTGCCCTATCTGGAATGATCTTAAGGACTTTGGAGGGCTTGAAAGGTACTGAATGGAGTAGGCATACCTGAGTATAGATACACTACCATCTGGGGAAATCTTTATGGGATTAGAATTTCTCTAAGAACTGTACCAAAATTTTCATCATGGCTTTTGTTTACAAATGTGCATTGTGTTTCAGGCTCTTTACTTCCTAGTCCATTAAGCTAAAATCCTACTCTGCACCCATTAGCTTTTGGAGAAAGGGGAGGGTTGTAGGCATGTACAGAAACCTTTTTAATTTCTGTCATCTTGATTCATTCTGAATCATTCTTTGAATGTTTGTGGCATGAGAATGAGAGGTGTGGAAGGTTAATGTTATTGCTAAGGCTACAGCTCCAGGCTCATCTCTTCTGATCTGGAAAGAGGAATCTGAGAATGTGTTCTGTCCTTTGTCTTGCCTGTTATACTGTGAGATTCATTAAAACATATCACATTCGTTGCTGGTCACCACAGGCATCAGTTTCCTTATACTGCTGCTGAATGGGATATCCATGAACAACCAACAGTTAAGGAGATGGAAGAGTTAAATAAAATTGAATATATTAGTGAAGGTGTTAGGAAAATTAATTTGATGCTTAAGACTTCTGTGTTTGTCTGCTAAGATATCTAGGAAATGTTCAACATGTTATCCTAGCAATTTACACTTTTTAGTGTGACTTATACATTTAAAGCAGAGTTCCTGCTGTTCACTTTATGGTTTTGTTTTTCATTGTTTTGGTGTGATGACATTAATTTGTCTTCCCATCTTTTATTCATGGTAAACATGCAGAATTTCTTAAAAATATATTACCCTATGATTTCTGAAAAATCTAGCATACAATTTTATTAAAGGTTGGAGAAACATACACATATATTATCAAGACAAAGATAGCTGTTTTGAAAGAGGATAGGACAATATTTGTATATATTTAAAGCCACATTCTTATTTTTAAATTAAGGCAAAGGTGTGTGTGAACTACAATATACAAACCATATACAAACTGCTGCTTTTCCCATTCATTCTAGACCACTACTTGATATATGTCTTCAACAGCTAACACGTGAAGGTTTCTTCGCAATGTTCAGGCATCCTTCTTTTTGACAGCTGGCAATACAAAGACTTGACCCTTTGCAAATTGCAAATATTTGACTGTACAAGTATGGACATAAAGATCATAAACATGTCTATAATAAAAAGTGAGTTTGCACAGGGAGACTAAAAGTATAAAATACTACCCTGTGTTAAAGCTGATTTACTATTTAAATGTATTTCTTTAGTTTTGTTTTCAAGAATCATTAGGTTATCAAACATGCAACTACTTTAATTTCTAGTAATTGATATATTATGTCAGTCCTGTATAAACCTGGCATAAACTGTTTCGATTCATGATGATTGCTTTCTAATGCTAATGATCACATTTTTGTATTGGATGGTGAATTTTTGATGGTCTTTATAAGTATAAAATCTTGGCCTGTGTTTCTAAAACATTCAGTTTATTTTTAAAATTATTCATGTACTGCCCGTATCCTAATAACACTCCAATGTTGCTCACATTCTTATAATTAGAAAAAGGAATCCTCTGATGTCCCTGTTTTTTCAACAGTCTAAGTCCATTAGATGATGAACATGGGATCTTACACTTAAAAGTGTATGAGTGAAATGAAATAACCTTCTCTGTTTTTTTCCTATGGAGTGTCAGAACTCTGGATGTCTCCACTGTGCTCTTTCTTGTTGAACAAAACCATGTGCCTGATCCTTTCAGTATATTTGTTAAAAGGTTTTTTGGAACGAGGATAATTTAGTTATCCTATTCACAAAAAGATATGTGTTACCATAAAGGTTGCAAAAAAAAATAAACCATGTGAATAATTAGATTGCTGAAACATATATAAATTATAAGCTTAACCTATTTGCCTTTACCCACGCACATGTATGAGATGATGCTGCATCCATATGCAGTCGAAATGTTAGGTGGCAGCCATAGAATATACCACTATATTTTTAATAATGAAAATTGTCGTTTTGCACAGTCTCATTGTAATCTCATCTTGTATCATTATATTAAATATTCTTGTTTCTGTTTTGTTCCTAATCTGAAAATCTTAAATTGCAATGTAATACTTATTACTTCCTTTTATTTTTAAAAAGATCTAAGTCAGTAGGTAATCCTAGAACAGATTTTGCTTGTTATACAATATTGCATTGGTGCTTTGCTAAGGCATACATTAACACAATGAATATGCAACTGTAATAACAAAAAAAGCATAGCAGACTTGAGGCAAATCCTTCTTAATACTCCTTAGTTTATTTTGTCAATAAAAGATTAATGTTAGTCTTAAAATTCACATGTTGTGACTCTTAACAATTTCCATCGTTACTAATGATTCACTGTTATGGTAAGGCAATTCTCCAATATCACTGTCTGTTTTCAATAAAATTCCTGCAGTGATTGAACTCTTAAGTGGGAAAAGTGACCAAAACTTCACCAATAGAACACAAGTGATGATCAGTTTAGAAAGTCACATGAAATCTTGTTTACTTGTCTGAAGTTGCAGATTACACACTAAAAAATTCTCCTTTGCTCTGTGGATTTTCTTTGCATTTTCATTGCTGTTCAAATAGAAAGGGTTCATAAAATTGAAGGGACCATCACAGAAGAGTCAGAACACTGGAGGGCCATATCTGGTGCAGTAGTATTTAGAGGTTTTTTGTTTGCTTCTTACTGTGTGTTTGTTTTCCTCAGTCTGTTTTAGGTATGAAAGATTGTGATCCCTTTAATTCTCACCCACATAGTCATGGGTAAGGCTATGAGTTTAAAGATGTTTTAATTGTACCTTGGATGCCCGAAAAGCCGTGGAAGTCAGAACACCTTGAGATCCATTAGGGCTGGCTGTTTTGTCCTTGTGCAATTAGGACACTAACTACATGATTATTAATAATATCTATGCAGGTAAAATACTAGCAAACTAGGTCCTTACGCAGAAATTAGGGATTTTTTTTAAAAAAAAATCAAATCGTATTTCAGAATTTCCACATTCTATTTTGTATTTCAGTTTATCTGCCAAAACAAGCTTTATATACATACATATTAAGTACAGTAAATATTGATTTCATTTTACAATTTGACAAGCCAGTAATAAACAACTCGGTATAGCATTGTAAGTATTTCTTCTGCCATTCTATTTTCATTTTCTTTAAAAGAAAGATGGGTTCTCAGTGGTGTACAAATACATGTTTTTTTGGGAAGACAGTTTAGGTATCAACATGTGTGGTGCATGGTGTAAATCAAATGAGTATACGTGGTCTTAAGAGTGACTTTACAAGAGCATCAATTCCTTGTTAAAAAGGCTCAGAAAAGTTCACAGCAACTTAATTTACCACCTTTTATTTTAAGATTGATGAGTAGAGAAGCCATGGCAGAGCTGTTGTATACATGCTGCTTAGACTGGAAAGCTATTAGGTTTCCAGAAATCTTCCTCAAGTCTCCTCTCTCTGGCAGCACTGAACACTCAAAGACTGTTTCAACATTCACACGCTTTGTGTGTGTCCAGCCCTCCAAAATACAGCAGACTTTCTCTGAAACTAAGTAGTATAAATCATTTCATGATTACATTCTGTAGTGTGATTCTTGCTACAATAATGCTCAACACTGCTGACCTAAAGATGTGACCAAAAACATCTCTTGGCTTCATGCATGTTAATTCCACCTTTGAGCTGGAGTCATGAATACCAGTATTACCACCTCCATTGCAGTGTGCCACAGTATCTTTGCCTTTGCCCTACAAGCAAGAGAGGGAACACTTTTTAGATAACTAAAAAGATACAAAAAGATACAAAAGATACTATGAGATAAGTGGGGGCAGCCTTAGAAGATGGAAGAGAGCCCAGTGCAATGATTTGTGCTGCAGCCTGCTGTTATGGCCTGATTAACTGACTGGAATATGTGGAGGCCTTGCTCACCCCTCAGATGCCATGAGAAACATGGTACGAATCCATGGATTACAATTTACAGAAAAAAGCATAGTTTGAGGCTGTTGATCTGAACAGAAGCAAGAGTCCTCCACAAAGAGCTGATACACAGCCAAGTCCTCAGCTAGTGCTGAACCCAATCCATGAATGCTGACACCTGAGGTGTCAAGATTGCAAACTATGACACTTCTCCCCAAAATACGCTACAGTTTTGAACAAGACATCTAAAGTGCAAACTTGTTATAGCGCAAAAATGCTTTCATATTAGTAGATGGCACATTGTGCTAGTGTATAGGTGTGTGTGTATATATATGGAAAAATCTCTACCTGATTGCAGTTTCTCCAGGAAGATCAAATATTTTTCCTGAAATACTCTTTCCACTCTTCGGGGGCGGGGGGGAACCACACTTCTAGTTTTCAATAAAATTTATCCTTTACCTATTGTTGTTAGGTCATGATATTACATCTTGCATGTGAGCTTTAATATTTTTTATATGATATGTTTTAGTTCTGTTAATTTCTAAGATCTAGTGTAATGCTTATTGAAAAGATATGATTTATAATGTCATGAATCAGTAGCTCTAAAGCAGAAATTCTTAGCTTTTATTTAAAACTTAATGTTACCCATATTCATCTATATGCTTGTTCTCTAGATCAGATACTCTAGATGCTTATATGGGCTGCATCATTCGGGTTTATTATGAGTATTTCAGAAATACATTGAGAATTATTGCTTTTATTCATAAGCTACTACAGCAGCTTATAAGCACTTAAAGGAATAATGAAGAATTATTTTTTCAACTTGAGTAAATTTGATGTTGATGTGTATTGATGCAGTGATTAAAACATAATTCAGTTGTGTTTAGCAATGCCAATTCAACCTTTTACTATAGGTGAAGTTTCTTATTAACTAGTTGTGATCTTAAATTAGTATTTATTGATTGGAACCTGCTCTTTAACTGATGGAGCTGAAAAATATCATAACACAAGTGTAGACTGACTGCCCAAGCCAGAGAAGTACAAATGAAAGTTTAACATCTGCACAGTTGCACTTGTTTAAGTTGGTTTTACTGAAGGAATGGTTGCATTGTCCCTTGGCATGTTGTGGACATGTTCCTGGTGATCAGATCAGCTTGGTGACACGTGCCTGGCTCACGGGGGTTCTAGGGCCTGTCTGCAGGCAGCACATGCTTGTACAAGGGCTTTTATACCTACTAGGGGACTGATGAAGTGCCTCTAGAATGTCCTGAAAAACAAACAAAAATAGTATCCCAGAAATTAATCCTGTTTAATTACAAAGGAGAGTTTACACTTCAAGTGGCCAAATTGACCAAGTGGAGCTAATAATGGAGCTAAAAACAGCACATCTAATGACAAAACCAATTTAAATCTAGACACAACGAAAGGACGAGGGTAAGTATGGCTGGAGCCTCTCTATTCAGAAATGGAGAGGGTTTAGACATGTGAGTGTTTACAAACAAGGAAAACATTTCTGTGCAGGCACTTGTATTTCTAGTGGTGTGCCTGGTTGTTGTCAGGTTTTAGGATGGTGTGTAGTGGTAGTCAGCTCTTCTGTTATGTGCCCTGGGCTGCTGCGTCGAGTGCTAGCTGTAATTTGGAGATGTAGTGAGTTGAGTGTCTGGGGTGAAAACATGCTGAAGGAAGAGCAGGACAGGTAAGGAAAAAAGAAGTCCAAGTATTTTATTTCAGAAGTCTTTAAAGAGGGAAGGCGAAGCACTTAGAGGATGAAAATAGGACTCAAACCTGAAGTAAGTACTACTGCTGTGACCATATGGAGTTGCAGCCATTTATTTTTTTTCTGGTGTCTTTCTCACCATCCTGCTGCTTAGGGAGCAGAGAAGTGGCTGCTGCAAGCTGCTGATGAGAGTGGGAACTGCGTGCCCAAACACCCTTGGGGAGGGCAGCGAGCTAGGTTTCTCTCTCCAAGGGTGGGTTTCACATCTTGTGGAAGCCCCTGAACGCCAAACCATGGGCCGTCATTTGCAGGTGGGAGAATTCTAGCTGCTTCTTTCCAGTTAGTGTTTTTGGTGTTTTTGTTTTGTAATTTGTCTAATGCTATGGAGTGCCTTGGACAGAGATCTGCTTATCACTAGAATGAACTTGGGTGCTGAATTCCAGGCTTTGAATTTTACAGACTAGGGGTTGGAAATTGTGCTAATTGGACCTCACAGTTCTTTCAAGGCCTTTTTCATCAATTTCAAACAGTTTAGTTCTATTTTTTTTTCTTAAAAAAAAATAAAAAAAAGGTGGTGGTGGGGAGGAAAGTTTGGACTCTAAGTCTTCAAAGAAACACAGAAATGCACTGTAAACTTGCACAGACTGATGTAAATGCTTTCCTAAGGAATGAAAGTGGAAAAAGTGACATTCAGTCCTTTTTAGCTGATGTTTCTTTTCGTCTGACTAGCTTCCCTTAATAATATTGCCTCCAAAATAAAAATAAATGTGACATTGGTAACAGTATTTTTAAGTAATAGTAGGATATGATTTGTTCTTTAAAAATATTTTATATCAAAGGTTTTTCTGAAGCATCATGAGAATGGATACAAGAAATAGGGCTGTGCAGATAATTGAAGTCTTAAATGTGTGGTTTTATTCTTGTTTAGGTGGTGGTTTTTTTATAACATGCCTTGTGCTCAGTGTCGAACCAAATATATGTAGGAGTCAGTGACAGCAGCAAAAATGCTAATTGATAGGATGCTGGAAATTACTTTGTATCAAGTGCTAATCAGACTTCTTTTTCACTTATCTGTGTTACCACTCAATAGCTGACCACTTTTAGGTCATTGTGAACGTGCTGGAAATTTGTTGTGCTTACAAACTGATTTTGACAGATGTGGTCTGCACAGAATTTGGAAAGCTCAGATTTTCCACATAGGCTTTACTGGATTCAAATCTTTCCATAATCACCATAATAATCACCATAATAAGAATAATAAAATCACCATAATAAGAAATGAGAAGAATACATATGCGTAGGATTACAGCTTTTTTAAGGCTTTACTGGATTCAAATCTTTCCATTCACCATAATAAGAAATGAGAAGAATATATATGCGTAGGATTACAGCTTTTTTTAAACTTTCTGAAGACTAAATTTGTCCAGGTTATTGAGAAAAGCCACTGTGTTGTTTGATGTGTCTGGTTCTGATTGCTTGGTGGAGGGCTTTTTGACCATTATGGAGAAGTCCAAATAGAGATATGATACTTGTATGTGTGGTTCTGGAAGAGTTAAAAAAACAAATAAAAGCCAAGTTCCAAAGTTATGGTACATATCATGTACCACATTTACACTGTGAACAGTGTTAGTGAATTAGCAGATCTGTCTAGTTAAATGAATGCAGATCCTTACACCTAAGAACCCTTTGGAGGGAGGGAGCAAAAATATTTTTAGAGGTTAAAGTGGCTCTGTTAGGTTTATTTTTTCCTCTGTCCATAAATACTTGACATTTTTGATTAATGCTACTTTTTGCATTACCAATTATTGTGATACCCTAGGCAAAGCAGTGGAATTTATTTGTGTATGGAAAACTGCAAAAACCTTGTAAGCAATAAGTGGGGAAACACCAGCCAACGAGAGTCTGAGCTTGAGAAATTCCATTCCTAGAGAAGAATCTGTAATTTCAGCACCTTTGCTGGTACAAGACTTTGAAAGAGTAGGTCTTTCTGTTGAGGAATTAAAAGTGAATCTAGGATATCTGTAATGAACAAGACTTGGTTATGCTGATGTATTTGCCATTCTCTGCTCTGCATCGTGTTTTATTTCTGCTGTGTCCCTCAGGGAAGGTGTTGCAGGAGGTGGCCTGGCTGGTGCCAGGACTTGTGCTGGGGCCAGACAGAGGGTCATCCCTACAGGACACAGTGAGTAGTTGGGGCAAGCAGCTTGAGCACCTGCTGGCATTAGCTGAAAAAAGAGGATTCCAAAACCTGTAGGTGATGGTTAACAGTTCATAACTGTCTAGTTTTGGGGGGATTATCTGTTGAGCTTCTAATACTGATCCTCAGAATTAGTTAATTGCAGGTTGTTAATCAATAAATCACTTCAATCCTAATTTACTTTAAAATACCTGAAGTGAGCAGTTTTTCCTTGTAACAGGTTGGGATGTAACCAATGAACGGTTACATTTACAGACTGTGATACGTAGGTAATTTCTAAGTAAGCAACTTTTCTGAAAATTTATAATGTTATAATAGAGTCTCTGCCAAAAGTTAGATAAATGTCAGAAATACTTTGGGAAACTCAGTATCTTTTACTAGCAGATTAAAGTAAGGTGCTTTTAAGCTTTTGCTAATACTAAACAATAACAGAAACAAAGAAATAGGAATGCAATGCGTCTTGCATATTAAAAAAGAGAAGACTGCCTAAAAGCTAGCACATCAAAATGTTCTAGCTGTCAAATTCATAGTTACATACTGAATCTTGTATCTTGGCTCATTGTCTTTGGTTTGTAATTTTTTAATTAGATGATGATTTTTTTATTAGATGATGAATCCTAATAAGATGAAGACATATTTTTTAATCAGAAATTAGTTTTCAGGCCATTAGCATATTTACTTAAGTAATACTGAATGCGGCCCTTAGCTAAAAATTCATAGTAAATTAACTTTTCTCTTTATGTAAATGATATTTTAGAGCAACTTTAATTGTCCGTAATAGAACACAAAATTAGTCTGGAGATAAATTCTCATGGGAAAAAATGTAATATATTTATATCAATCAACTTAGCTGTGTCAATTTGACTTGAAAGGAATATATAAGCCTGGAAGTCAGTTCACAAAAATTTTGTACATTAAACTTGCATCAGGGGAATTGCAAGACCACTAAGCCAAGGCTGAATATTTTTTTCTTTATACAGTCAGATTTTTAAAGTTTATAAACATGTTCAACAGCTTTGTGGTTTGTTTCATAATGTGTTACTTTTAGTTAGGTTGCAATACACTAGAAAACAAATTAAATATGTATTTACTTCTTGTACGATGCCTAGAAGTTTGAACCAAGGAATTATGAAATATGTTTTAATGACCAGTGGTGCATTACAGGGTTACAGAAATGAATAAAGTGCTGGAGGTAGCATTTTACAAGAATCAAGGAGGATTTTAACTCTTTCGCCATTAATCCAAAAAAAAGTAATGCCTCCAACAAAGTAGTTTAATATTGTAATCTTTACTATTATACTCATTACAAAAAGACTTAAGAAAGGCTGCTTGGTACACAGTGCTGAAAAAATGTGGAGCTGCTGGGGAGAATGATAAATACTGAAAGCTGATATCAACAATAATTACTTCTATAACTACTGACACTATTTTTCACTTCATTTATGTCTCACTGCAGATCATGACTGCTTCATAGTTCCAGATGCAATTAGTATTGTGGGCATTCTAGAAAACATTAGTGCATTTTGGAGAATAATATCAAGTGAGATGTGATTATTATTAAGTCACAGGTGTACATCAACCTATTTGATTTCTCAAAGGAGAAAGAATAGCTGAGCTACATGTATGAAAAAACATAATAAAAGGCCCATATAAGTAATTGGAGGAGAGGAAGAGGAGGAAGGGAAGAAGAATGGATTCAGATGAAAAGTCTTGGCTTATTAAATTGACATAGGTGGTAATGTCACCGTCCTCTTACAGGCCAGCACTGATCCAGTTGTTTGCTCAAGAAATACCAAATTTGGGTTCAATTCACCCATTTGAATGAGGGTATTTGACTCCTATCTAGGAACTTGCTATAAACATGGGGGAGGACTTCATTTGATAAATTAGCTTTTCTCTGTGAAAGTTTATCAGCCTTTTTCTCATTGTGAAATCTAGTGCAATGAATCTGTATTTTTTCTCGTGTAAGAGAACAGTACTATCTTCATTTTCCAACAGAAATTGGCATATTTTAATATTAAAAATCCTGAGCTAAATAATTTTCCTGTGTATTAAGCTCGTTAAGCTATATCAGACTCTCAAATCCATTAATTTAATGTGAGTAGTATTGCCTGCAGTAATGCTGCTAAATCTATTGCTTAAAGATAGCATTCGGATAAGGAGACCTTTTCTTCACAAATTACTTCTGAAAAGAAATCACTGCCCCTATAGAACTTTAATCTTCCAGTTGAAGGCAGCAGTCAGTAGAAAGAATCTGATGTTGCTTAATACCACTTTTATGAATATTAATATTCAATAAAAAGATTCTTTTGTTTATTCATTAATACTATTAAAACATGTTCAGAACTCCAGCTGTTGAAATTGTAGTTTTTGTTCCTCTGTTCTTGTCAGCAGACTCCCGTATTCCTAAATCTGATTTGTTCTGAATTTTAATAATGGAAATTACTGTGAAACCCTAGCTTAAGGGAGAAAAGAATTAGTGAATCTGAGCTGCGTTTGCCCTAAGCTGCGCTTGGAGAACTATACTGTGTGTCTGTGTGTATGATATGAGAATTAACATCTACAGTAGCTGACATTCTAAATTGCATAAGTCTGCTAGAATGTGTAAACAGAAGTACAGTTTTTGGGTCCCTATGTGAACAGAATCTAATTTCACTGTAAAAACCTCACAAGAAACCTTCTTTTATAGGACAAAAAAGAAACCAGCCTTCCTTCACCACTGCTTCTTCTGGTAAATAGCACAGTGAGCAGGATCTCTTAAGCAGGATTTACCTGGATGCAACTAACTCAGACCTGACATTGTCAGAGTAGATTTTTCTCAGTGTAGCAGGAACTGGAAGAAAGTCCCAACTTTGCAGCACCCTTGGGCTCGCCTTCAGTGCTGCCTGCTCCCGGAGAGGGGGGCCTGAAGGCACAGCTCGGTGGGGATACCGTTTGCCCTGTGCCCAGGGCTTCCTTCTGACACAACACATTCCTAAATCTCATGGCATCATTTATCCTGACATCACCAACAGCTTCAGCTCCCATGGAGGTTTGATACAGTGGAGCTAGAGCCAGCCTCTATCACATGAACAGCTTGCCACCTTTTTTATGTACAGCTCTGAAACAGAGGTTTTTATTTCAATATTGCCTTGCCTTGCAGCAGCAATTGCATTGTACTTTATGTGGGCTGCCAAACCCTGGTAGGAAGGAAAGGATGTGAGTTCAATCAAGAGTTGTATTAGGTGCCTGTGAGACCACTGGCTGATTGTGCTTGTCATGATTTTTTTGTCAGTCATATTTTAAAAGAGTTTTTATTCTTTAGATTTTTTTTTCTCCTCTTTTGTTGTTGAATTGTAGATGAGCAAAGGGACCACTTTCTTCATTAACTGCTTTTGAGGGAGAGATCATAAACTGTTTTGAACAAATTTGCTGTGATACATTGTAGGAAGCACAAAAAGAAGAAACATCAGTGGTGCAGTATGATACATACTACAGTCCTGAATGACTTTTCTTAAACCTCTGGAGATAATTTAACTAAGAATTCTTAGTAAATGGTCTCTCCAGTGTCTTAGCAAAATCTCCTTAGATGATTTTATGTTCTGATACAACTTTTTTCCCCACATGAGAAATGTCTTAGGATGCAGTGACTGCATATAGAAAAATGGAGCATTTCTAAATTAATATGTATGTTGATCTGCTTAATTTAAATAATATTGATTTTCAAAGCTGATAATGCTGTTCTTCCAAGCACTCTGTTCATGTAGTAAAGTATTCTTGAGCATGGCAGGATAATCACTATTAGCAGCAAGACCTGTAACTGAGCTGAAACATTTCTAGAAACATCAAAGTTTACATGCTGCTGCTTAAGATACACTTCTGCTCGTTACCTTTAGAGTACAGTTTTGCTGAAACAGAGCATAGGAAGAAAAAATAGCTGGTAGAAAGGAGAAAGGGAGAATCTAATGAATTTGGACTTCTGTTTCAGTCTAAGAATGAAAAACAATCTTATTTTTGAAAATGGTATATTTTGATAAGCTTTCATTTCAGAGAATTTTTGTACCAAACTGTGGTTTTCTTTCTTAAATATTGCAGTCACTATCAAGAATTTCTTCGAGCTTGTGGATGCTAATTCCTAAAAGGTAAGATGAAACAGATTTTTTTATTATTATTATTATGTCTTGATGCAGTGAGAGACTTCCCAAATTCCATCTTGTGTATTAGGGCATTCTGAATGGTCCACTTGGAAACTCTGACCTGATAGAGGTAAAAAGGTATTACACCATGAGTGTTACACAGTGCATAGCAGATGCATGTGTTTGCTGATATGAAACAAGTGAGGCCCGACCTAGAACAATACTGCAGCTTAATTCTCTGCTTGTAGAGATTACTGTTTTTATGTCAAAACTGAGACATTTACATTATGTAGATATCTTCCAGAAGCTAGGATGAAGTAATGAAAAACAATTTCCTATCCAGCATGACTGTCATGAGGAATATAACAGGTGGTGATCTACTGTTCTGAGATGAACAAATTGGTGTGCTCACCTGCAGAATGCAGATAAAAATGAAAAAGAAGATGGGAAGTTAAATAATGAACGAGCATCCAAAGAGGGGAGAGTGATGGCAAGCAGCAAGATATTCTGCTTTGTAATTAAGTTAGAAATTCTAATCACTCATTAAAATATAATGTCTGATGGAAGAGTTTGCTATGAGCAAAGGTTTTATCAGCATCCCAGAGCAAAGTTTTAGTAAAACTCAAGCAAGGACTTTAGATACTAAGATAGGAACCAAATACGCCTCTGGGATTATTACTTCACTGTTAAGAAATTTTTCCTTAAGCTCCTGTGGAGCTTTTGGTACTTCAGTTTGTGGCCGTTTCCTCTAGTTCTCTCGGTGGCCACCACTGAAAAGAGACCAGCACCATCCTCCTCACTGCCTCCCTTGAGGTACTTATAGACACTGATCAGGTCCCCTCTCAGCCTTCTCTTCTCCAGGCTGAACAGGCCCAGCTCCCTCAGCCTCTCCTCACAGGGCAGATGTTCCAGCCCAAGCCTGTAGGCAAATAAGCCCGTGTTTGATTCCAGAAACCAGGGGCTAAATAAGACACACACCAAGGATAAGCATTATTTCAAAACTTATTTGTTGCTACTTTCTCTAATGTGGATCTTGAGGATCAGTTGTGCCGTTTCATACTAGCGTTTGATAACTAGAGACTAAAGTGGAATTTCCTTAGCCTGTAGTGGTATGTGAGGTGTCCTAGCTCCTGATTTATCAGGTAGTTCTTTGGGCATTTTCCTTCCCCGCCCCATGCTGAAGTCATACTCTGAGACCACAAAACCTGCCCAGATTCTGTTTTGGCTGACAATGCACAAGACATGTACATGAACTAAAATCAACTCCTTTTTTTCTTTGAAAATAACTTTCCAGATTATGAATGCTACTTGTAGACTATTTTCACACTCCTTTAACACAACAAAGCAGAACAGAAAGCAAACAAGAAGTATTAAGTATTTTTTTGTGCAACACAATTAGAATAGTATGTGCCCATGTGCTCTGTGGGTTTCCTCTACTTGTAGTAAGTTAAGGAGTGAATTACGGAAGCAGCAGCCCAGAGCTTCCTTCCTCTTCAAGATGAGTTGGTCAGATTAAAATTTCTCCTACCTAAAACTCATTTGGTCATTCTTAAATGAATGTCAAAAACGTGCAACAGGTTACATTTCACAAGTTTTCTGGGCCCAAGCCAATGTCTCATCAGTGATCATAGCATGTGTACTCTCCTGTAACTGCAGATTACATGCTTATTGGTAAAACCTGTGAAGAAAATGCAATGCGCATGTGGCATAGTTTTTTAGGTCGAGGTTCTAGCTCCATATAAGCCAGTAAAAAAGTTCAGAGGACAGTTCAAAGGCAGTTAGCACGTGATAAGGAGCCCTTTCATGCCAGATTTGTACTCTTTAGCACAGCTGTTTCAACTGCAAATGTCTCTTGGAAAAACTTCACAACAGCTTCCAACCTTCTCCTTTTTACTCTTTTTATATAGGTTGCCTGACAATTTTTTTTACTCTCTCTCAACAAATTAGTACCTTTCATCAGAAAACAGCCTTGATTTCATCATTTCAAATGTTGTTAATAACTCAAAGAGAATTTTGAAAAGAAATATGTATTCTTGAATTATAGCAGCTGTCTCCAAATCAACTGTGATGGTTAAACTTAGCTTTTCTCATGAGGTGAGTCACTTATGGCTCCCCATCTGGATTACCCATCAATGAAAACTACAATTTATTTGTCAGTTGGTGAAAGTGCATGATTGTTTTATTAACTAGGTAAATTATTTACTGATATGTGATTATTTGTATTTACAGATGAAATACCAGTGTAAAAATGACCAAAGTTTTGATTTGATGATGTTTTTTGCTGGCAAATTGTTAAATTCACTTTAAAAATTCACTTTGAAAAGAGAATCGTGCACAGTATAGATTTATTACTCAACAGATGTTCATCACATTGCTTAATGCTTTATTTCATGGTCTGTATTCATCATCCATTCTGAGTTAAATCTACACCCAATTCTTTCTAAACATCTGGTGTTCTTTCTCTTCCATGCTTTTAAAATAATATTTTTTGGAGGCAGAATGTTTCTTCTTATAATGCTCTTAATCCTCATGGGTGTTTGGAATATAGGCAGGAGAACAGAACTTCTGTGATTAAATGTAAAGATCTTTGCAAGATTGTTGTGTTCTAAGATAAATTTGAGGGTTTTTTTTTCCTGTAATGACATCATCATCTGGCAGCCTTTGACATAAATCTGCTGTTGCTGGGAGCTTGGGCTGCATGTCCTTGCAAAAGGAGATTGTTCTGTGAACAATAGATCTGTGTACAGACTTCAAGGTAAATTAAAAAATAAACTTAGATTTCTTTTTCGAAGCAGGCATTAATCTTGGAGATCTTGATAATGGTATATTTTCAAGCCATTCAATGTATTTTCACATTAACTATTTGCCACATGCTATATCATATTGATTTGCCTTTGTCAGTGCATGTACCTAATGGGGCTGCTGTTGTAACATCATCTGAATGGCTAATGTAGCATTACTGAAAATAAGGGTTGCATTTTTGACATCTCAATAGAAGCTTTTTTCTTTTTTATCATAACTATATTCTTAGGAAACTGCAACACAAATATGAAAACTTCAGTAGTTTGCCTTGTTGATACAATAGATACTGGGCTAAAAGAATGGACTTTTTTTGAAAATATAGATTACATTCACTTATTTACAGGTTTGTTTTGGCAAAGATTAACTAGCTGTTTTTAATGACATGTAGTAATATCTAACTTTAGACCATAAACTTATCAAATTAGTTTCTCTTCAAAAATATCCTTGTAGTTTGATTTGTTGGCAATAAGGAAGGGTCACCAAAAATTGTTGTGCATTGGATGTGCACACATATGGATGTGATTTATGCTGAAGCTGTAACCCACTGCATATTCTAGTCTTCTCAGTGAAATTGCTAATCTATGCTAACTAAAAAAAAAAACAACCAAAAAAACATGAGGGATAATATATGCCTTTTTTTTCTCTAGATTCTAGAATGTTTTCAGCTACAAATTTGCATGCCAACAATGTCGTAAATGCTTGCTAAATCTACAAGGGCACATTTTCCTTCCTTTAAAAAGGAGAGAAAAAAAAGGGGGGGGGGAATAAAAGAAGAGAAATAGAGACCTAGGAAGTTCAGTGCCCTAATGATCTAATGCAAAGATATGGTCATTAAAGCCAGGGAAAAAAAAATTAAAGCAAGCACTGTAAATCAGCTGCTCTTCCTTTGATACACTGATACTCTTTCATTGCTTTTGTAGCTGTGTAAAGGAAAAGCTGCCTACACCTGCCCTCCAAGGAACTGCTGGCTTTGCCTGGAGAAAACATCACATCTGCTGAATTATACAGCTCTTTCATTCTCCAACCCAGGTTGCTGGTGAAAACTTTACTTGTACTTCCTCATCTTTAATACCTCCAGCATTTCCTCTTCCCCATGAAAGAAAATCTCTGTGTCTCTTTGCAGTATGATTCAGAATAGAGAGAGCTATTCTTACGGTATGCCTGATATACTACTACTATTAATGCTTAAGTTTGGGGCAGCAAGGTCTCCTGTTATAATCTCAGCTCTGCCTGCCTGCTGTGCTGTAGTTTCTTCTACCCCTCTGTAGAGGTTTGTCCAACATGGTGCTAAAAGTGAGCTTCTAAGTAGGTTTCATCTCCAGTAAAGAAAGAGAATAAGGATGGCAAAGCCCCCAACTATTTCTCAGTTTGTTCAAATTAAAGAAAAGGTTCAGATGTGCTACCATAATCTGTGCAACAGCCCATTTATCCTGCTGAGAGGCCTTCTTGGAAACTTCAGCTTAGAAGCAACCCCCGAAATTACTAAATCTCTTTTTTTCCTTTTATCTGTCTTTTCCCTTACTAGTTCTACAAGGCAACTTTCCTCAGTTAAGGACATTGTCAGGTTCAAGACTAGAAAATAAACCTTTTAGGACTTCCAGGTACTTGGCTTCCTCTCAGCTCACCATCTGGAAAGCACACAGTTTGCCTTTTTTGTTAGTATATGCTGTCCTGCTTCAAGATATGAATGTAGTGGAGGCTGTCAAATGCTGTCTTCAGCACATGAATGTTAATATCCATGACAAAACATGGATGGTGCAGCTAGATGCCTCATGAACCCTAGAAAATATTAAGTACGAAATAGAATCAATTTATCAGTCATAATATGTTGAATCAATCAGTCAAATTTTGAAATTCCTCCTTATCAGCCTCATCTCTGAAGTTATCTAAAAATATAAAGAGCCTACTCAGGACCTGTAGAATCTGCCACGGGGTGGTTTTAGCAGGAAACAACAAGACCTGGTCATAGGAGAGTGCCTGCCAATCTTATGTTCAAGAGCCTGAACGCCCTGGACAATGAGTAGCACAAACTTTGGCTTCAGAAAGTGCAAAAACCTAAAGCAGCGGTTTGAGAGTTTTCATGCCAATCACTGATCATAAAATGCGTTACTGGCACATGCAAAATTCCAGTGTGTCATTTGAACAAGTTTTAATTTATCAGAAAAATACAGCTTTTGACCATTTATTTGTTACTTTAAGAGCAATACCATTTCAGTTTGGTGTAATGAAAAGCAAATTCTTCTCTACTTCTATTGGGGAGAGACTAAGCAGAGAAACTACAGCTGCCTCTGTCAACACGATGACTTAGGCACAGATGATATTGCAGGGTTCCTGTGCTGACTCTGCCCCTCACTGGCACGTGCACATCACAAGTAATTACCTGGCACTCAGTACCTACAGCCAGCTTTGCTTCATGTAATCCCCCCATGAAGGGATTCTTGGTGAAGATACTTGTGAAGGCTCTTCTCTTAACAATAGGCAGATCATTTTGTCTTTGCTTCTGCGTGGAATCTCTAGTGGTACTGCCGAAATCACCATGAAATAAGCAAAGTTATACAAGTGCGAAAAATGATAGAGATGCTATAAACTCTGGGATTTGTATTCTACTTTCTGGAATGTATTGGTGCCTAGGTAGATAATCTGCTGACAGAAATTGGTAATTAACTGAAATAATTAGAATAGAATCAGATGGAAAACAGAACTAAAAAATAAATGGATAAATAAAGCAAGCATTGCCTCTGAAATATATGAAAGCCTCTGAAATATATGAAAGCTCTTCCAAAACTTGATGATTCCAGGACCCGCCTTAGGTGTGTGTCCTCTGTGGTAGAGAGGATCTTTTTAAGGCCAGTTTAGAGGCATAAATATCAGCTTGCTCTCAGGCAAAGGAAGAGTGAAAAGAGGTGTGTAAAAAAGATAAGCTAGGACAATATGTACTGCTGTTTAGTATGCAGAGCATGGAGCTTATGGTGCTGAAAGTCAAAAACTAATACAGAACATGATTAAGCACTTTCTGCTTGAAAGGAGAACTGAAAAGGTGGCAGTCTTTTTAGCCACTGTCCCAGGGAGCCTTGCTCTTTGGGAAACATCAACTGTGACTCTTATTATTATAATAAAATTGGTCATATTAAAGGCTTATATATTTTTGCAAAAAAAAAAAAAATGTACTTTGAATTACGTTTTCTTTTTTTAATGTTGTATTTGATGAAGCACCAGAAGCCTGGGAACAGTGAAGTCTCTCTAAAATTTTCATTTTGGTAGTGTTTTGTCAGCCAGAAGTACATAGAGATTTACATATATTTTTCCAAGAGCTTTCTATTTCTCTGACAAGCTTTGAAATAGTAGTTGACATCTTTAATAAGAAAATGCAGCCAAGAAATGGAATAGCAGAAAATTAAAACAGCCATTAATTTGATTCTAGTTTTGATTAGAAACAAACAAGCAGATACTGTTATGAGTTGTTATTCAAAAGACTGCCATGATCATGGATTTAATTCTGGTCTGTGATCAGATATTAGAGATTATTCATGATCAACTGTTACCAGTTCAGAGTTCCACTCCCGAAAAGCACATAATAGATACTAGGAAGAGAGAAAAGTAACTTAATGGTTGATGTGCTGTTTTATAAAACAATTTCTGAGTAAAGTTGTTTTTCCTCTACAGAGAATAACTAATCTTTATTTTGTATGAAATAATATTGGATTTTCAAGTCATCTTCTGTGTTGATATTTTTATTTATTTCTAAATTAATTGGGGTAATTCTATTAATTTCACTTTCATTGTTCATATGCAGATGTTCAATATGCTGTATGCTTTGATTGCTCAGATGCTCATGTTTTCTGCCTTGTTAGTTAGATGACTATGAATTTAATTAAAAACTTTTCCATTCTAGAGCTCACTGAACTGTCCTAGGTCATCTGTAAATCTTTCAATTCATTCCACTATTCTTGTAAAACACTTAACCACTGATAACAGCATCTATTCAAGTGGCTTGGCATACTGATTTTCAGTTGTCTAACTTTATATCAGAGTTAAATGGGCTGAAAATATTCTATGTAAGCTACATCTGCCTGATATAGACCATGTTTTTCAGAAAATGATGGTTAAGGTGGGAAGGCAGTTCTCTGTAATGAGTCATCTGCTTTTTAGACTGAGAAGGAAAATATTTTGGCTAAATTTTCAACATTTCTAAATCTTTTTGTTACAGGGATGTGAACAGAAAATCTGTTTGTATTAGGGATATTTTGTATTATTCTGGAAATTAACATCTGATCAAGTGAGATGCATTTCCAAATCATGTGGGATATAAGTGTTTAAAGCTGAGTACTTAGTACAAATCTGAACCCTATTGATCCGTGCCTAAAATAGGGAGAACAGTGCAAGCTTTCCTCAATTATAATGAAAAAGCTAATTATTTGGTGAAGGAGGATGTGCCAGTAATGGTAAAAGCCTTTGAGGAAGCTGACAGTATGATACTGAGAATGGGTTTAAAATGCTGTGCCACGAGTAAGGATCTTGTATTGAAAAATGACATAGAAATGTGATGCCCAGGTTCAACACAGCTTTCAAAGCAGTGTCTTCCTCAGTGAATGGGTGCATGCTTGATGGGCATGGTTTGAGCAGGGAGGGAGTTTCAGCTATGAACTGGGGTAGAGGTGACAGGGAGAACTGTGATAGGTCACTATGCAGTGAAAAACTTTGTGCAGCTAGTGTTCTTAAAACCTTGGCATTTCCTTTTTAAGAAATCTTTGGAATTAGTAGTTTGATTTTTTGCGAGTGCTGGAGTATTTTGGGAACTCGGAGGAAGATGATCAGATCCAGACTTGCAGCTGGTACTGCCTTAGAAAGCCTTTCAGGGCATGGCAGTGGTCATCCATATTTTTAAAATATTTAAAATCCAAGGGGCTATTGAAAATCCAAGGGGCTCTTTCTTATAGGAATTTTATGGGAGTTTCTAGTCTTTATGATTACAGAGGGAGGCTTGGAAGTGACATGGCTGGTTCTGAGAGTCAGCATCAAGCTTGGGTTCCTTTTGTGCAAGTTCTGTGGACACAGCTGAGAATTTTTAATATTTAGGATTGTTAAAAGTTGGAAACATCATTTAGGGATTTAATTTGCTCCCCAGTATCTTCTGTACTTACATGTGAAGGAAGCCTTCAATACAGGCAATTTGAATGTGAAATTTTGCTTGTTATAATGACAAACTGGGTAATGATGCTGAGACCTAGCCAAGACATGAGACAACTAAAACCTAAATGGTGACTTCAGGGGCTGTGCTCAAAAATATCCCTCCCCTGGATACCTTATGTTCAGTAGCTGCGATGGAGCCTTCATGGACATCACTGAAGTTTCTGGTGGCATTGTAAATCCTGTCTGTTGGTGGCTACTGAGTTAGTGAAACTCATTACATTTTCTTTCAAAATAGATGAGCTAAGCATGTAACAGTTTCTAGGTGATAAATCGAACCCTAACTTGGGAGGTTTCCAAAAGATTTCTAAGGGCAGAGTGTATATTACTGACCAACTTTAATTATGGTTTTTAATTCTATTGAAGATGACTTTGAATTTCTAAACCCTGATGTCCTTGTACTGATCTGACCCTTTTATTTTTAAACCATCACAGAATGGTAATTTTTGATAATAATAAAAGGACTAATTAAGATTTCTTCTCAAAATTTGTTCAGCCATATCTCTAGTCCATATAACTTTTCTATGTCTGTGTGGATGAGTACAGAGGGGCTTATTTTGGCATCTTCTAAATTATTTATTGTTTGTTTGTCAAGGGGCCACAAAAAGGATACATCAGGATGTTATTTATAAAATTATGAGGTAACTAATGTATTGTTTATGAACCAAAGTGAAATAGTACGATGCGGAAAAAAACATTGTCATTTTAATGGGTTTTTCCGTGCAAGCTGGTCATCTTTTCTGGCCTCCTAGGAAAACAAATGTGGTATTTCTACTCCAATCACCTGATCCCTCATTTTATTTTACTGCTGTGACTAAACCAATTACAAGATGTGATCTAGTTGTTGCTGAGTAGCTGCCTTGCCCAGCTGGTGTAGCAGCACTTTTTTTTTCTTGAATTTCCTTTCTAGCTTCAGGTTATTGTTATTTCTTTGTGCTAAAGACAAAGGAGAAATCCGGAGTTGCTTGATGCCTGCCAACACAGGTTTAAATTAAAACTGGGAGCCTTTGCACTGGCATGGCTGCCTGTTCAAAACTGCTCTTGTCGTTGGAAAGGAAGATTCCATTAATAGCATCATTTTGGGAACCTTCTCAAGTACTTGCCTTAGGAAAAGGGTTCCCCTTTACTAGTGGTAGGTTTATTATGGAAAAAGGAATTGCAGTAAAATCCATGCTTTGCCTCTACAGTCTTATACTTTTTACTGCTATCCTTTTGTGTTTAGATGATCTACTTTTTGCTTAATTGTTTAAGTTTTCACTGGACATGAAAGAATAAGACTTGCATTCTCCTGAGCGTATAAATTTAGCTCAGAAAATGAAATTGCAGTTTTTCTCCCTTTTCTCCATGCCTTGGTCCAAATTTCTAGCAAAGGTACACTGTGACATGGAATATTGAATAAGAAGAAATGTCTTCTAATTTAAAACACAGTATTTCCTTGAGCTGAAAAGGGCTAACAACCAAAATATGCAAGCGAGGATGCTGCTAAGATGATTTGTATGAGGCACAGCATGGTGCTACTCTAAAATGATAACCATGAGGGTGAAATGCAAGACCCATTAGTGGGAAATGAAATCTAGCAGACTAGGCTAAATTTTATAAATGTTTACCAAACATGAAAACTTATGAAACATTCTTAAAGATAGCATGGTGCAAATCGGAGTTAGAAACCAGCATATGCTTTCTCTTCAGTGAGTATCACATAGTTTTGAGTCTTAAATTAACATGTGTTTCTCCTCCTGCATGTAACACCTTTTTCCCAAATGGCTACCTGTTGAACCACTTGTCAAATTTATTTTTTGATATGTCTTTTTAAGTGATTCATGATAGTGAATTCTCCTGGGAAAGTCATAATATAATTGTTTATACTTTTTGCCTGAATTATTCATTTTCTTTGCTACTACAGTGATTTGGGAGCAAAGGCTTAGCTATATTTTTAGGAGTTTTAAAAATAATTGGATTAGAAATCATGCACTGAGAAACTACTTATTATTCTTAACACTTCAAGACTTAAATAAGTGTTTTAATCAAGCAGTAAATGGTGTATTTCTCAGACTAATTTCACTGCTTTTTTTTATCACAATTTGTAGGCACTAGAGCTCAAGCCTTTTCATTAGCCGAAACAATTTTTTGTAGCATTTTGTCTTCTTCCCCACAGTGAGATATAAAAACCAAGCATTAATGTCAGAGGCAAGCCGTACTGTGCTGTCTAAATAAATACACAGAATGAGAACATCAGTAAACTGATGTGATTATAATTAATCTAATACACCTGCAGAATGTCTTCTCCCAATCACTCTTAATTGATTGCCATTGATATTTGCCTGAATTGTTATTAGAAATACAGCCTTTAGTGAAGAAAACAGCCTGGTTTATATTTTCATTATGCTTCCTGTGTCTGTATTGTACTGCACCTGCCTGCTCCCAAAATGCTTGTTATAGCTGTCATATACTTTTATGAGGATGGGAGCAGTATTCTGGCAAGCTAACTTGACTCGAATTGTGTTCAGATATAAAACATGAAGACCCACTTGTGATTGCACAGGTAGTAAGTCTAATTTGATTAGTGCTTCAGTGACATGGCCTATTATGAATGTGTCATTTGTCATTTCTCCTAAGTACTCAGGAAAGAGTCATTTCCAAGGAAGGCATAATTGAAGCCTGCAGAACAACCAGTGCCTTTTGTGCTCGGGGAAGGAGTCCGGGAGATGGTACTTGGGTTGTGATCAATACTGGATTTAAAACAAAAATAAACCAGGAAAATGACAAGAGAGGGAATCCTACCTTGTGAAGTGAGTGAAAAATCTTCCCTTGAGTTCAGTGGGAGTATGATTTTCTTGCTACATTTTTGGTAACTGAGTGTCAGCTACAAAAAAAAAAAAAAAAAAAAAACCTTAAAACTCTGCTGTTAAATAGCTAGGCCTTATTTTCTGAAAATGTTCTCCTTCCCTGAGTTGCTAGGCAACTAGGTTTGAAGAAAAAGGCAAAATCCTGAGCTGATGTGGAATGAAGTTATTTTTCTGTGTGTGTTTGTGCATATACACACCCATATATTTTTATACAAAGATTTCAGGATTTGCATCAGGTTATATGGGCCAGTGAGACATAGCTGGGTTATGCACACAGAAGCAGGGTGGTTATAAATGATTTTACAGAGATGACAAAAATTAAAGGTTCTGACAAGGTCAGTTCAGAATCAAAACTATCTTAACAAAAAAGTAACATGGGTTGGAAATTTTCATTTCTCAAGCATCCTGCTGGATTGAAACTGTGTTTAGTTTTATTTAGTTGCCAAGTTGTATTTAAAAAAAAAAAAATGTTTCTGAAAGGGGTCCTTGAAAGGCTGTGAAGCTGGTGGGGAAGAAGCAGAGAGGCAGAGGCCCTGCTCTTTTTATCCTTTTACCTTTGATAGAAGATCGTCTCTGCCAAGAAATGACATTCAGGTTAGCATCAGGGTAATGCTAAAGTAATTCTGGAGTGAGTGACTCATCAGTATTTCTGTTGTCTGTTGTTTGTGATTGGTTTCATAATATATTCATGATATTTCTTATTGTCGTAGCTGTGAAGACTGAAGATTAAATGTGAACCAGGATTGAATTTCCTCCTAAGTCAAGGAACTAACTTAGAGGATAAAACTGGACTTTGCAAAGCAGAATAAGGGAATTCTCTTCCAAAGTCACATTGAATTTGAGTAGAATTTTTATGGAAAACTATCTTCAATTTTCTTTTGAAAGAGTTCCCTAAATATTTAATCTGAAAGCCAAAAGCATCCCTAGATGCAGATCTTGCGTTGGGAGCAATACTAACATAAAAACCAAATCAAGTTTTGATTACCATCAATGATGATGGCATGCTATTCCTAGAATCGTTAGTTTTTTAGAAGAAAAGAATTAAAGTTGGAATTTTTTCTTTATTTTTTTCTCTAAGTGACTAAGGGTTTGATTATGCATTGTGACAATTACTGGGGTTTCTGTTACTAGCTCTTTGTAACACTATGAGCTTTGCAAAGAAGTCTAGGCTCTGATTCTATTTAAAAGGGATTTTCACATTTAAGTCATTTAAATAGTTTCAGAATGTATCATGAATGGATATGAGTTTATTTTTGGAATTTATGGTAAAACTGGACACTCAATTAGATTTTGGTAGTTCAGAATGATTTTAGAAATCATTTGCTTATAGAAACTCCATAAATGCCAGAAATAAATCCTTGCAACAGCTGGTAGCCCTAACATGGGTGAATGGACTGTATTAAGTGAGGGAGAAAATGTCGAATTTCTTAGTAGAATGAACTCTGTTTGCTCAATTTCTCCTGAAACATTTTGTATATATTTAAAATATACTGCTACTGAATTAGAGTTGCTTTGGCATATAATCCGTAGGCTGTGGACTGGGAAAGAAGGTGTGGTAATTTGTGCTTGGGAAGTTGGGAAATCTCCCAATGGCTTCTTGTTCCCTCTCCATGGGCTCTCCTCTGCTGGGTGCAGCTGGGAGTCACTTGGTCCCTGCTTGCATGAGATACCTGAACCAGGAGAAAAAGTTAGGGGAATGAGCAGATTGGGGAAGAAAAAGCTGTAAAGAATATACTCAGTTTGTAACATTTTCTCTTCAAAACCTGAGTGAGGTTTTGTATTTTTCTTTTTTATAAATTATCTGCCATTTTCTCTTATCTAGCTGTTATCAGAATAGTATACTTTCTTGAAGCCATGTGTCTTGCAGTTTTAATTATTGACTATTATATAGTTCTTTGAATATTTTAAAGCTTGTTCAATCCATTAAAGCAACAAATGTTAGTAAATTGTGGTCACTGATTGGTATTAAATGGCATATGCAGAAAACATCCCATCTGCCTCTATTGTATCATTCCAATCCTTCCTTCCTTCATGTTGGCATTACAAAATCTGTAATAAATAGTCTGATCATTTTGAGTGACATTTAGGATCTTTATTGGGAAAGACATTTCAAGTACATCTGTCGTTTGACTGGTTTATAGTTGACAGTTGTAACAACTGCTATTACCTTCCAAAAGGCTGCATTTGGAGTGTTCTCCGTATTTTTCTTTTCATTTTCAGGGCATTTGTTGTTGACATTTCTATCACTTTTTGTTTCAAGTGCAGACTTCTCTCCCTTTTTTTAATCACCGTTTAATTTTATCACTGTTATGTTGAGTCAAGACATAATCCATCATCTCTCTCACACCAAATCTTGATCATAGTCTCTTATTTAATCCAGTTGCAGGCTTTATTAGCCTTATGAGTTTTGTCATTTTATATCTCAATGGGAATAGTTTGTTCATTACTCTTGAGCTACCAGCTTCTATAAAATAAACTGTCGTGATACTCTCTAATCATTCTACTGCTAATGTTTTGGTCACATTTTCTTCAGAGTCTTCTTTTGCTTTGTTTTCATAACTGTTGGTTTGATGTATGCACATTACAATATTTTTTTCTCCTCTCTTTGAGATGCCCTCAGGGCAAAAAAAGCATCTTTTAGTGAAAGAAAGTTTGATCTTTTTGCCATTGCTGAGAGTTGTAAGATGCTCTAGACGCTAACTTAAGCTGTTGTGAAATTTTTACACACCTCTAACTTTTTCTATCAGGTGACTCAACTATCAAGTCAGTGTGGTGGGCCATTTTCTTTTCCGTTCAGTTTATACTATGTAAGAAACATCTGAGGAAAAAAAGGCCTCTTGTTCCTTCTGTACCCTTCTTTCCATCCCCCCCTTGGATTTGCTCCTCTTTGCTGTTTTTAGTGTGCTCTTACCTGTGCTTTGGGTGGCAGCAGCAGCAGTGGACTCTGTTTTACCATCTATTTCCCTATTGCTGGGAGGTGAAAACCAGCAAGGAATCATATTGCGGAGATAAGATTGAAACATAAAATGATTTGAGTTGACAATAATCCTCTTGTGATGTGTATATGAAAAGAAGATTCAAATTCGGAGGATCTATTGGGCTGATTTTCTCTGTCTTTGTGAGCAGAGGGTGCTTGCCTCTACACAGGAGGAAAAAAGAAAAATGCCTCCAACCAGAGCTCTATGCTTTGTTACTGGTGTGTGACTCTGGCTACTCAGTGCTCATCATGAATCAAAAGATAATATACCCAGGTAAGGAGATGTCTTTTGAAATCCAGTGAATGCTACAGAAAATCAGAATAGTGCCTGCAGATCTTTCTGAAAGTCTTTCTTATTTTAAAAGTTGCTATGAGCATAACTCCATGAGCTTGCTTTATATGCTAAGTACATTTTGTACATTTTGTTAGGATGAACCCTAACTAAAATATTAGTCTTTAATTTTACTTGACCTTTGATTCATTTATAAATAATTTTGTTTTGGATCCTAAGATCCATATATAGGAGTAAAAAAGTCTTTACCTTGCGTCCCTTTTGGATGTCAGTACATTTAGTTCAGAAGCACAGAGTGATAATTGTTAGTGACTAACTTTGTGTGATGTATTATGTTCCAAGGTTGTGGTTCACTACTTTAAATATTAATATTTCATTATTACAACAATATCTTTTCAAGTCATCTTGAGAATGCAGTATCATGAATTTTTAATTTTTCTTTCAGACAGATGCCTAGAGTGTACATGAGAGTTTTCATAGTGCATGTTTTTGTTCCGTGTCAGAGAAAACATGAACTGGTGGCCTCAATGACATGAGTGGCCAAGCAGCAGTTCAAGAGTTTTTCATGTGAATGTCTGATTTGTGCCACGCTGGAAAGTGTCACTCCTGGCAGGCTCTGTGGTTGCTTCTGTGAATTTAGGTCAGTACCCAATGAGAAGGTATATGGGAAAGTCCATGTAATGCAGTCAAGAAGAAATAATCTTTGTTTACCATCTAAATTGAGGATAGGTGATTCAGATGAAGAATTGAAATTAAAATACTGTTTAGTCTCCTGGTGTCTAACTTGGAAGCATTTTAGCAGAATTAAATGTTAATGGCTGAGGTTTGGGGTTGAGTCTGTCTCTCAAAACACTGTTTTTCTGGTCTCTCTCCTGTTACACACCATTATGTTGTACCCCATTACCATGTACACTTAAGTGAGTGTAAAGAGACTTTCAGTGACAATAAAGAAATTTCCTTTTTTTCCTGGAATTTGATGGGCTTTTATGAAAACAATAGGAATGCATCCATGGACCAATGGGGAATTTCAAGTGTGATAACCAAGTACTTCCACAGGAGAGTTGCCAGACTCTTGTTGCCATGTATAAGAGCTTACAGGCCCCTCTAAGCAACTAAAAGCATTTGAAAAATTTATGTCAAAGTGTCTAGGACCCATCTCAAAATAAGATTGACAGGAGAAGTTGGAAGTTTTTGGTCTTAGTCATTGTGGTTCCATTTTTTTCCTGTCTTTCCGAAGGCAGGGGGAAATCATGTGCTTGCTTGGAAGTCAAAACATACATTTAAGTGAATAATATATAGAGTATGGCTCAATCAAATCATGTTCTAAATCCAAAGAGCTCTAGTTCAAGGTTACATAATTTACTCAATTTTAGCCATAAATCTTCAGATCAATAAAAGCTGGAAGCCAATGAGAAATATTTAACCTTTGACAAACCCCTTTACCTGCTTCATATAGACCTTATGAACAAAATCCAAGTTCTGTGTGCATGCAGGTGTACTTGTGTATAAATATTACCCTTGGAAGAAACAGAAATAGCGTTGATATTAGGAAAAATATAATCATGGGATGAATAAAAATCCCAAAGTGTTTCTCTTACTCAAGATTCTCTTTATTCCTGTGTTTAGAAAACTTCTATCTTTACTTTATGAAACACAATTTTGTTTTTAAACACAAAAATACACTCTAGATATTAATGTGTATGTAAAAAGAAAATAAGCAGAATGGCAGATACTATAGAGTTAAAGATGCCATAGCTTTTGTTTTGCTAGTGTCTAGTGCTACCCAATAGTGATTTTTTAAATTAAGATTCATAAAGAATATTTTTGTTACTATTTTCTGTTTCATTGCACTGAAGGAAAATAGAGATCTTTACTAAAATATTTTTCCAGATTTAGTTGTTAATTTTCTTATTCATTGAAGAAAAACACACACCTTTACTAAATACCTCAACTAAAATTGTAATAACTTTATAGAAAATGTAAACGTAGCTACAGAGTGCTCAAATATTTATAAATGTTGGGGGAAGAAGAGAAACAAAAGATAAATGACAAGAAGAGACAGCAGAACAAACAGGATACTGTATTTTGACTTGTGATATCACTTGGTGAGGAATGTAAACAGGAAGCAGTATAGCAGTACAACAGCTCGTTTAATTTAAGCCTAGGGTAAATGTGGATGAGTCAATCAGAAATAAATAACAGGAAAGTGCAAGGGGGAAAAAACCTCAGGAGAATTTATTTTTAGGTCCTACCTCCATGTTGAGCTCTTGCAAGAATATTTAACAGACTAAAAATGCCCAAGGAGGTCTTTAAGGCATAAGAATATATCATACCTAGAAATCTCACTGTAGTAAAGAACTGAAAAGTCTACATGGGATGTTATAAAATCCACATAACTCTTCCCTAAACATTCCTAGTGAAGAAAGTGGGAACTGGAAGTACATCATAGCTACTTTGTAGTGTTTGCATGCATATATGATAGAAAATTGCATGAACATCCACATAGTCAAATCCTTCAAAAACTATCCCCAAAAGTGTGTTACCTTTTCATGTGTCAGTCTCACTCTTGAAACCTGAGAGAAACTATATTTTAAAAAATCATTTTGACATCACTAGCGGGTAGTGTTTTTAGGCCAATTAATGCCTTACTGAATTGAGAAAAATGATCCTTACCATCAGCTGTGGATGAGAGAAATAGGGATTTAGAATGTCACTGTCAACCAAGGAGAAAAAATAGAAGCTCTTGCCTGTCATATCCCAGCAAGCAGAACTCACTGTGGACACAGATGTCTGTTTAATAGCTTTGGAAGTGGTATTATGGCAGGTGCAATATAGGCAGGCGTGTGTAATTGCTTGTTCCTGCAAAGCCTCAGTGCCACAAGATACAACATGCTGTTGCTTGTATCCACCACTGACTGTTGTGTTAATGCAGGCAACAGTGAGTTGCAAAATATTCTTACTTATTTTCCATTAATTTTTCAAGTACTGTTGCAATGACTTCTTCATTGGAAAAGCTATAAATACTTTTCCATAATCAACTTCTTGCTACTATTTTGACTTTGGAAGTGATAAGGAAAAACTGTTGCTTCTGCATGACTCCTGGTAGGGAGACAGACTGAAGGATTTTTTTTTTTTTTCTCCTGTTGAAGTGTTCATTATTCATGACTGCTGCACCTGTAACCACACATGGACTCAGTAGTTTAATTGCCTTATGGTAACTACTGGTGTGATGCCTACACATTCCTAGTGATGAATGTTAAAATAACCTTGCTTTGGTATTAAGTGGCGACCTCTATGTGCAGTGAAATGGTATGTTCAAATATTCCCCTGGCGCAAAACCAGATAGAAGAAAAGTCTCTCCATTACACACATGGGCAGGAGAAAGGGAGAAGTAACAGAATTGCAAGAACACAAACCTAGTTGTGATCTGAGTAAGGTAACTTGTTATGTATTGAACTAAAATCCTTTCCTGCTGTTGAGATTGATGCAAAAGATGGTTGGCCAAGCATTTAGGATAGGATTGTCTGTATATACTGAGGGTATGTAATGCCTAAATTCCCTTCCTTATTTTTTCTAGTAGCTTTCAACAGCAAAGGTCATGAACACATTCTTAATT
Organism: Tinamus guttatus; assembly: GCF_000705375.1. The sequence continues at coordinate 37,633 of NW_010581665.1, read as the reverse complement.
TAACTTCATCTATCAGCTGTGTAGTACCTTCACATTGTCTCAAGTTTCTAAGAGTCACTGAGTGAACACCTCAGAGATTTGATGGGCTGAAAAACAATCAAAAACAGGGAAAAATGATCTTATAAGTGGTTGAATATCAGGAAAAATGAGGTTTAGACAATTTTTTGAAAAATCTAATTTTTAATCAGTGATAAATTAAGCTCAACTTTGTATGCCTGATATCACAAGTAATTTGGGAAAAGCCGCAAAATGTCAAATGCGATTTGCAACAAATCTTGCATACAGCTTGTTCTTCTATCCCCTACAATCAATAAAACATTTCACTGATTCTAAGGGTTTGGGATTGAGGCCCACAAAGTGGGCAGCTTTATCCTTATGATGGAACTGTGCATTATTTCAGCAAGATTGGCAGATACTTTGAACCAAAATAGAAAAAACTGCCAAACAAATGATTTGCAAAAGGGCGGAGCAGTAGAAAACCACTTAGCAAACTATAAATATTAATTTGGGGGGGAGCTATAAGGACTCAAAATGTCTCATGAATACAGAAATATTTCTGACTTGTATTAAATGTACCTTTTCTCTACTAAGTGCTTGCTTTATGCAAGTTTCATGAAAAAATTCTGTGATGACTTATCTGCAAGTCTCATGATTTTCATATTTGTTCAATGTTTCCAGGAAATAACCATTCAAGAAAAGCTATCAATATTTATGAAAAATGACATATAATGATTGTCAGATGCTATTTTGTAACATTAGCAGATACATATGAATGTACATCCTGTGCAAGCTTCTTGGAAAAGGCATATGTAGTCTAATACCAAATATGTGATTTCTTTACATAACATCTAAAATCTAGTTTAGTGCAGCTTAGTGAATCTCTTGCTATGTGTTTTGTTGTTGTTGTTTTGGGTTTTTTGGTTAAGATACAGTTTTTAGTGTTCCAGTAGGACCATTGTTGTTCTGATAATGTAGTAAATAATAAAAATGTATGGGAATTGTATATTATATTTAATTTTATAATAATTTATGCATGTAAAGGAGGAAGTCACTGAATCATTCAGCACATCTACTATGCATATAAAGCTAAATACAAAGACAACAGCAACAAACTATACCTTCTAACCAAGCTTATCCTTACAGCGAGAAAGTGATTCCTACTCCAGGCATAATTTTCTTTCCTTAATTTTGTATTATGTGTCAATGACCTGACTGTATTTTTCTTCACCATCTCTATGTTCAGTTATTCCTTAATGAAGAACATGAGCCAGATAACATAATAGCTGCTTCAATAATTTTATCTTTTCAGTTTTTAAGTGGTACTCTAAGTTTTAGAACAAAAGTTCTACATATGTTTTCTTTCGTTTCTATTCATTTGATAATAGTAAAGGGGAAAGCAGTAGGTGTTTAACTACAAGACATGCTGCTATTTAGTGGGTTGTAAAAGCAGAGAGGTCTAACAAACTGTAATTGAATGGTGGATGCTGTTTGTTTTTTTAATAGATGCCTCTTTCCTGGTAGTCAGTTCCACTTTCTTTACAGAATTTACATGGTTAGCAATTATTAAAGATCAGGATCTTCAGATTATTCTTCATTAGTATCAAAAAATATGTCAATCCAAATCCCTGGAAAATTTAACCAGTATAAATATCAGATTCTGTTTCTTCTTAAAGATATGCAAAGCTATATCACAGTCTTTTAAAGACTATCACACATAGCTAATTCTAAGAAGTAATTACACTTTTTGACATTTCAGTGTATGTAAAGTATACCCTGAGCACTGACTGCAGTGATCACTAGTTTTGAGTGGTTAATAAGAATCTTATAGCTGTGTTTTACCCAAATTTACAAGTTAGTTTTAGAGCTCGTAGAAAGGCTCTGGATGGTGAGCCTGACTGCTTGTGAGGTTACTCTGCAAGTTCTGTGCTGAATGGTTGGTCTTTCAAACTGGGTCAGCAAGTTGGGCTTTTTGGCTTTGTGTTGGAACTTGCCGTTGGTGCTCTCAGGGCAAGTGGGAACTGTGTCTGTTCTTTTATGAATGTGGAGAACATTATTATAAATGATGCTGCAGATGAATTTAGGTTGCTGTTAGAGAGCAGAGAATAAAAAGGAGAGGTAGCAGATAGCAGAGATCAGCACGATTATCTTTTGTACTACATTCATTGATAATGATTTAGAAACGTGTTTATACTATTAACTATCTGTACACCTGTTTTGTTGAAATACTGCATTTAATGGACTTAATTTTGTTGAAATACTGCATTTAATGGACTGTTCAAACTGAACAAAGTAAGCAACTAGAAGTAAAAAATTATGTCCTGAAAAAAAGAAATCTTATTTGTAAAATCTTTCTATTGTTGTAGAGGTTTACTGTAATAAATATATGCACCCCTGTGCAATAATTCATTCTCAGTGTTATGCGGTTTTGTCTCTAATATATTGAGCAATGCCTGTTTTCATGGCTGCAGGTCATTTTCTTCATTCATCTAGTGTAGCTTTGATATTATGTTAAGTACCAGAAGAACATCTTGAAGGACTTCATAATACACTTCTGCATTTCTAAAATAGAGAGTTTTGACACAGTAAATGATTGCAACATGAGCAAATATTTTACTTTTCATGTAGCTAACTAAGATCTAAAATGAGTTTAGTGTTCTTGACATTTGAAAAGCTGTTTGTAAGTTTAGAATGTTGTTGATGCAACTTTTTCTGAAAACATTAGAGTGAAGAATTTTGCTATTTCTTGCTTATGTTTATGTTAATTACCTCTGGACACTTTTAAAAGTATTCTTTGGCTTTCTCCCAGTCTTGCAGCTGAAATTTCCTTGGAGTACTCATTTCTGTTTTGGGTCAACATCTAGCAGAAATGGTACATGGATTTGCATGAAAGAGCGTTTGGCAGAAAACTTGCATTTATATTGAAATATTGGAGGACTCAAAAGCAAAAGCTTTCTTGCACTAAGCTTCCTTGGTTTTTAGAATTTGTTGCCAATGTATTACTGAAGCCAGGATTTTGCAGCCTCTGTCAGTCTCGTGGAACTAGGATGCGCTTCCCGGTTATGATCTAATTCTATGCTGGAAAGAGATCAAGTCTGGCAAGTCCAATTCTCCTGACTGCAGGTTGCACATTTGTCTTGGAAAGAATCTGCTCAAGGTTAAGGTAAGAATTATCCAATTTGGGTTTCCTATTAATTTAGGAGTAACTGAAAAATAAAAATATTTCAAACATATTCATTGTTCACAATAAACATTACTCATTCTGCAGCATTCAGATAATACGATTCTTCTGAGATGTTTGGACAAGCCCTGACAATGTAGTTTTGACTTCTCATGAAATCCCTACTCAGCAGAATTCACCTTGTGTGTTAGGGTGTCACTAGGTATAATAGTTAAGTTCAGGTATATTTTTACCAACAGAGAAAGAAAACCAAGTGTGTAGTAGGTTAGGTTGCCCTGCTTTGCTTTCAAGTCCTTGGAATGGTGTAATCGGTAGGAAATCTGCTTTTGAGTAATTTGAAGTGATTTATCCATCACGTGAATCTTGAAGATTTACCAGAGGGAAATTGCTTCCTGTACTTTTGTCCTACATTTCTCCCTGTGATGGGTTTATATAGTAAGTGTACGTGGAAGGCATAAGCAGAGTATGTAGTAGCTGTTTTAAAAAGCATTCCATTTCTTTGAATGTAACATTTCGCTGACTACATAACTACAAGCAGACAGACAGGCAGACATAAATGCATGTGGATGTGATCTGGAAATATATTTGGCCATAGAGTGCCAAACCACAAAAAGGCAGTGTGTTTGTCTTGTAGAGAAAGTTCAGCCTTTAAGTTCTGTGGAAAACTAATTCAGTATTACAGAGCAGATATGTGATAACACCCCAATAATAATAAAGACTGTCAATGATTCTAATTAGTTCTCTTCTAAGACTTAAGATATATAAATTTGGTAAAAGTGCAAGAATGCTGGTCATTAAGAGAACATTCCGTAGGCTATTTATAGCAGATTTGTATGAAAGAAGCTGAGGTCATTCCATTTTCACATGTTTTTTCTCTGTCTTTTCCTTGAAGTCTATCACAGAACAGTTCATTTAATATCCGGAGTCCCCGAAAGAAATATGAAGCCTCTGTCAGAAATATGAACAGTCTGCACAGATGGATTTCTGAAGATCCAATAATGGTTTACATGCCCTTTTTAATCAAATTTCAATCTTGGTAGATTTGCAGAAGGCAGAAAACTTTTTTTTTTTTTTCTTTAATAGAACTTACATTTTGGGACAGATTAAGAATCAGTATGGATTCAAATTTATCATATCTGCTAATGAAGATGGTGTGTGTATTCATTTGCAAAGTATTAAAAGCTTGTTTTTTTATTTTTAAAATATATGTAATAAAGTTCTTAAAACAAACAATCATCTAATACTTAATGTGGAAAAAAGTGATTGATGATAGCAATTACAATAAATAAGGATAGGCTGTAGTCTCACAGACATAATTTGGGATACTAATATTATCATTATGTAACTTTTTTAGGCTTGCAATGTGGAAGAAGCTGAAACTGGGTGTGAGTAAAAAGAAATGCAATATGGTGGTTTCAAAAATAATCGGTCAGGAGAGAATTATTGCAAACCAAAGATCCTTAACGGAAGAAATCTGCACAGAAGGCAGAAATGACTGAAATGACCTAGAGATGACAGTATATGTAAAAATGAGGCAAGTGTTAATGATGCAACACAGACACAAATGCAAACATATCACCTTGTGGATCAATGAATAGGCAGTCACCCAAATATGTAGCACCACTGAGACTAAACATGCCTTGTGTGCAGACAGTGATGACAATGAGGAGAAAGATAGCAACATAGAGTATTCCGAATAAGTTCAGGAGGGATAAAAAAAATAGGGATCTGATTTAAATTGTTATAGCAAAATTCTTTACAGAAGAAAGATTCTACCATGTTAAAAATCTTTTCATTACTTGCAGGTGTCACTTCATTTTGGAAAAAAAGTACATGCTAGATTGTTTGCCTTGGAAAAGGGCTGAAAAGGAGGGGAGAAAAAAAAAAAAAAAAAGAACACATGCTTAGCTCCTGCCAGGACTGCCTTCCCATTGTGATAGTGTGGGAGAGCAGCCTATTAGGAAGAACCGATGGGAGCAGAGTCCTTGTAACCAGTGTTTTTGAGAGACGGGCAGGAGGCGGCAAGCGGTGGGAGAGGCCAGGGACGCAGGCCGGGTGCTCTTCCTAATGCCTTGAGTTTTTTTCACCCAGTCCCATGAAAGAAAAGAAAAAACTCTTTCCTCTTCTAAAGTTTATTTTCAGTTAACAATTCCTTTCAGATAGTGTCCCTGAAAGGTCAGATACTTGGAGAAACTGACACACATACACCTGGTGTATATTTAATAAGGTTTTGTGCCCAGTCTTCACATGTGTTGTTTTGAATGTTTTCATGTGTTTGAATGTTTACATGTTTTCACATGTATTGCTGTGTTTGAAATTACTGAGTGAACTGAGGAGGAAGAAATGAACTTGTAGCCAGTGATTGCTCTGAGCTAGGGGTGCTATGTCAAATTCAAAGTTGCTCAAAAGTTTGAAATCTTCATGCCCGTTTTCATTAAGGAAGATTTGTGACATCTTAAAATATAAGTTATTCGGAATGCAACAGTGTCAAATACACTATGGGGACAAATAGTTTGATACAGCAGAATGCCATTGGAAGACAAAGTACTTTATATCAGCCCTAGATAATGAATGCAAATTGTGTTTTTAAGATCTAAATGAGAAAGCATAAAAGCCTACAAATGCTTTAATTTATGATTTGTTCATTTAAAGCTTCAGACCATTTAAGTACCTATTAAATCACTATTTTATATGCTGCTAAGTGTATCTACAGGATAAAAAGATTGTTTTAATTCACTCTGTATCAAATAAAATATTTTAACTGAGGGCATTTGTGCTAATGAATCAACTGGCATTGGGAAATAAATTAACGCTGAGCTCTGACAACAGGGCATCTTTGTGATTTTCCTTTTAGTGTCTCATAACAATGTACGAATGTTGTATATGTTTGTTTTGTGTTTATATTACAATGCACATATTCTATCCCAAATTAGAGTTGGTTAGGTTTCCTAGACTCATGTCTTTAATAGCTTTTACTGGACCACTCAGGTTATCTCCTTTTTAAGTATTTAGTAGAGTTCTCTCCCCCTGCCATTAACGGCAAGGGGGCTGTTATTTAGAATGCAATTTGAAAACAGGGACTAGAAAAAAGTGCATGTGAAGAAACTGTATGTTTTTACCCCCAAGAATATGTCAGTGTTTGCTTTTATTTCAAAATAAGGTAAAGTTTGAACGCCTGCCTGCAGAACATGGAGATGTTGGAGAACATTCCTTTGGAGATATTTACATAGTTTGTTTTCATGTTTTTGATTAGAATACAGTAATGCATCTCTGAAACCCAAAATGGTTTGTTTTCTTTTGTTCATGAACCAATCAACATTCAGCTTTGTATTGCCATTTCTGTTTGGCCTCCAGTTTCTTCTATTACTGAAGAAGACTCCTCACAGGATGCAGCGATGAAAATGCATACAACTGGATTATGACCAATGCAACTGAATTGTCAGGCATAACTTTTGTTTGCTTCTGCTAACAGTGTCCATGTTCCCAGAAAGCAATATTCTCCGAAAATGTAATAGAATGTAATAGAATTTTATGAGATGTGTTGTCCTGTTTAACAAAACTTAGTGTTCCAGATTGGTTAAAACAGACCTAAGACCCAATTTCTGAAGAAAAAAGACAATGTTAGGAAAAATTATTCAAGCATAATTTTTAGGTGAAATTATTTACTGATAATTCTGAAAAGGAATTCGGTGGCAGTGTATGTACCTGAAAAGGTCACACACTGTCTCTGAGGAGCTGCTGGATTGCTTCTGTATTAACTGTTTCTCTATAATGGTAAGGTTCTCAGCAGAGGCAAGGAGGAATTGAAAAGCTGAACTAAAAAGATCCCTACAGCAATGTGGGGCTTGGAAAGGAAAGTAAGTGGCAGAGCTTGAGATCCTGCCTTAGACCTACTAGCCAGTTAAGTGCTTTTATTATTTTGGGCTTTCCTGACTAGCTTTTTCTGACAGTCTGGTCTTCTCCTTTACTTCTTCCACTATTTTTCTACCTCTGCCTCTTCCATTTTTGTCACAGTTGCTTCTTCATCATTGTGTTCTGCCTTCTGCCTCTGTTTCCCCCCAGCTTCTTCCCTGTTATTGAATACATAGCAGCACCTCATTACCAAGAATTGCTAGACTAAGGTTCTTCCAGGTTTTCTTTATCTCTGTCAATTCAATTTGCTGTAAAATTAAGCTTTTAAAATCTGCTTTTAGTGACATTTTCCTGCTTATCCAAATATGAGGAATTCTTAACTTTCAAATTCAAATATTTTAACCTAATTGTGTGAACTAAATACATATTTTTGCTAGCAGTTTTGAGTTATTCTTCATAGTGTGAAAAGACATTTTCAAAAAAATATTTGCTTGTTTCATTGAGTTAATGTCAATTTTTTTCAAAGATTCCATCAATCTACATTTGTTAGTTACATAGATAAGAAAATGACTCTGTAAATGGAGGCATTAATTTATTCATGAAAAATCACAGAGAGCAGTACTTCAGACTGCCTCAAAATTTTGGTCTAACTTGGAGATTTAGTTCAGTTCTAATCAATGAAATTATGAAAAATAGTCTGAAAAGTATAGTATGAAAATAGTATGAAATATACTGAAAAATACTGTTGTGGATATTTTGTGAGTATTTTAATGATATTTTAAAACTACATTCTCTTACTCTTCAATTAAATAAAGGGATATATAGGTAGGGATTGTTTTCATGTTTGATTCAAATCAATCAAAGGAAAACAAAAAAGAGAAAAGGCCACCTTTAAGAGAAGCCTTGTGAACGTGTTTTATAACAGCATCTTGCCCAGGATTTAACAGAATTGTTCTCTATTATAGCAGATCCTAAAATTCAGCAAAGGAGTTGCAGATTTATGCATACTTTCTAGGTATTATAGGAGAGTCTTGGCTGCTGATTTTTTTTTTTCTTCTTTACTAGACCTTTCTGTTTCTGCTCCTAGAAAATCAATCTTATTTAATGCATTGGGAAACTCTTTCTCTTAAGACACACTACCTTTCACTTTCGGTTATCCTCTCAGCCAAATCCTGTGAGATTATAATTGATTTTAAAAGTCAGCAGCAAAAGTATTTGATCTTTAGGTGACAAACAGTCAAAGAGGAGCCCTCAGGATCAGTGTTAAATGTCAATGAAATTAGATCCATGCTAAGATAAGCAAGCTACAAAAAATTCAAAACCAGCTGTAACAGTGACAGTAATAAATGGAAACTCAGCAAAATGAAGCTATTAGTAGAGTGCATAATGTCATAAACTTGAGTGATTATGGAATAGTTCAGGCCTGAATTAAAACTAAACAAGCTGAAACAAGCAATAACTTCAAGATGGTTAAATATAGTTAAGCTGGGTGGATATAACAGCACTTAGATTAAAGGAAAAGTGGATTTTTTAACTAATGTGTTTTAGTAGGCCATCATCACTAAAAGTGAACAACAGCACGTCCCTGCTCTACTACCAGCACCAAGATGCTGAATGCTAAATCCCACCTTGTAACTCCTTGTTAGAGCTAGTGGGTTTGTCATGCTAAGTGCAGCTAAGCTGGTATAAATCTTCATGGGTTAAGCTGCATAAAAGCTAAGACAGTCTAAATAAGTGATGGGCAGTTTTTCCTCTTGTTTGTGAGTAACGGTGGTGCAATTTACATGTATGATATTACAGGCTGTCAAAAATATATATAATATGATTTTTATGTCCCCCCCCCCAAAAAAAAAAAAAAAAAAAAAAGGAAAATGTTAAGTGACAGCTGAAGCAATGGCCATAAACTCTTCTTTGGTTTGTTTTTGTTGCATTTTTTCCTCTTTCCATTGCGGTGCTTTAAAAGAATCCATATGGCTAAGGGAACAGAGCTTACCTTAGGGCCTCAGCAATGTTCTTGTGAAAATCTGTAAACTCTTTAGCATCAAGAACACCAAAACCAAAATTGTTAGTCAAAAAGGCAAGGCAGCCTTATCAGAAATCAAGGTGGAATTAAATTTATCTGGCATGAAAGAGGACAAAGCAACTGGAAGGCAGTTAGCCATAGGACAGATACACAGGACGCTTTAGCCCTCTTGACACAACTTCAGATAAACCAACCAGAAAATTGCTTCTAAGAAGAAAACCTCTCGCAACATGTCATCTACTTTCTGTGATCTAAGGAATACAGGTCATGGGAGATGCATGGAGTTTCTGGGTAAGCATTAATTAATTAAATGATATGGCGCATAATACTATATTGTATCATTGCAATCTTTTTATACTTAAAAAGGGCAAAACACAGTCCTGAGGGATTTTACTAGTCTTACTAATGCTGTAAGAGGTCGTAATTTTTAAGTCATTTATTCAAGATTACAGCTTTCACATCTAAAAGTATAATGCTGAGTTTTCTCAAGCAAAATACCAAATAAAAATCTTGGAGTAGTCAATAGTATCAAAATAGATTAAGAAGTATCTAATGATGAAACAAAAATTTACAGTTGTATATAAAAGTGAATGCTATTAGCTAAGTCATGCAAGGATCTACAGATTTGTATATAGGTACGTATGGTATTATTTTATGGTTTAAAATTATTTTTTGTGTGTACACATATACATGCACACACACAGAGTAAAATAAATAAATAATAATAATAATTTCCTTTTACAGGTCTGCAACAGCAAAATGTTGTTAGCAGCAGACCTGAGATGGCTCTGGAAACTAACTAGTGATTCAATTTGATTCGCCATCTATTTTGGATCATGTCGTTGTAAGTTGAAAATATTTAACAAATTCTATATTATATCTTGTCTGTAACCTGTGACACTTTAACAGCTTTCAGGTTATTCTGTGTTTTCTTCTTCAGATTATTCTATGTTGCTTGTCTTTAAGTGAATTGATTATGGAGTTTCGTTTCTGAAACTTTTCATTTCTTCATTTCATGAGCATTTTTTATTAATGTTCTAAAATATAAAATTTTTATTAATGTTCTAAATATAAAATAACCTGAATGTTCGTCTCCCCTCATCCCTTTTTCCTTCTGAATTTTGTCTCCGTAGCTGCTTTCATACACACATATCTTCAGGTGACCGAGGGAGATGCATAGTTAGCTCAGATGCCAACAAGAAGCCAAAATAAGCCGGACGAATCCCATTCCTTTATCTAATATTTCCAAGCTTTTGAGACTTTTTAGCGAGCACCTAGATGACTTTCTGGCAGCTGGTGCCCTTGTCAGCATTCTGCCTTGGATGTGTTCTCAGTGCCATTTTCGGGGCCTTTCTGCTGTTTTTCCCTTGGTTGTACTAAAGTCTGCTCATTGCCTTGACAAATATTTGTTTCTGTTTCTGTGTCAGTAAACATCTAACATAAATTGTTTCAGGATTTGTATGCAGCCCACTGTAGTTCCACTGTTTACCAGAGTTCAAAACCTGCGCAAATAGCAATTTGTTTTGGCTGAATAAGCAATACCATATTTTAGAGGGCATAAATAGCCATGTAATTATTTTGAATTAAGAAATTACCATATCATTTCAGGCTCATTACATGGATATTTATTCTCAGCAGATTATGTGCAAACTGTTACAATAATAACTAACATAACCTTTATTTTAAAAGGGAACTAAGTGTATTGGTGATGAAACAGAGGGATATACTTCTAACAAACTTACAGGCTTTAAAATAAGAACTCTGTTACAAGAAGTTTTAAGTATATCCAAACTAGAAGTCATACATTTCCAACAAAATTTATTTTGTGTATCCCTAATAGAGAGTAATTGTGTGAAATTCTCCAAATAATAATCCTGATGTCTCTTGCAGGACCTGGCACTGGTCCTCTGCTTCCCTGGCACACCTTCCTCAAATAAGAGTGAGATTGCTCTCAGTTTCCTGATTATAAATGTTTACTTAATCTCTCTAATCTTCTTAGCACCAACTAAAAAGATTAGCACACAAAAATGTGAGAAATATTTGCTGAAAGGTAGAAATTCACCTAGTCATGAAATAACTGTTCTGGAATTGTTACTCATTCGTGACGTGATTCTAATTGCATTATACTTAAGGGATCATAATGCAACTGGCTTCTGAATTTACCCTGGAGCAATTGTACTTCAGTATTGGATTGGGAAGTTATAATTTGAATAAATGAAATGAGTTACTGAGGACAGACTCTCCCCCTCCCTAGTATGTTTCCTTTTAAAAAAAAAAAAAGAAAAAGAAAAAAAAGAAAAAGAAAGTAGAAAATTGTATCATTTAACTAATTAACAAATTGTTGACAGTGCAGGAAACATGTGGTAGATATTTTGTATATTCAGGCAAAAATGAGTTAATGCAGGTATCTTAGGTAAGCTAAGGTTATTTTAAGAAGGGTAAAATTTATGTATGATCAATGGAAGTTAAAAGAAAAATGAGACAAATGGTCATGAAAGACTGGCAGTAGCTCTATTACTCATTTGAGAAAGGGAAACCAGTAACATACAAAAGACCCCTAGGTACATTGTACAAAGCCAGACCTTAGGTCTCA
>NW_010581665.1:8922-25961 GCF_000705375.1 Tinamus guttatus | reverse complement strand
CAGAGAAACCAGAAACAAGCCTTCAGTATGGCAATATTTTACTGCTGTGTGCAATAGGAAGAAATTGTGGGTTTGTATCTCACACCCTTCCCTCTTTCTCTTGCATTCCCAGGATGCTGCTATGTTTGAACTGCCATCCTTGGCTGAAGCGGCAGCTTCCTGGAGCTCATTTTGCTCCCTACCACATAATGAGGGCGCAGCTGAAAGTCACAACCTGTTTCTTGCTCTAATTCGGTGTGATTCCTTCCTTGGTCTTGTTCACTTACAATGCTGGCTTGATTTCAGGTAATTAATTCAGGTCGGTGCATTCCCTCCACAGATGGTTGGAAACATAGGCTTTTTTTCCAAAGTCTTTCAGAATGAGCATGTCCATTGAGACTGGATTGCTAGTAAAGAGCCAGACGCTGGCAACACACCTAAATATGGGCTAGTGAGGATAACATAAATGCATATTGAGTGTATTTGTTAGATAAGTTATTTTGTAACAGACTGTGCCTGTGTATATGACTGTTGCACCTCCTTGTTTTAAAATTTACCTCTCCATAAAGAAGTTTCTCTACAGTGAAAGCAACTCACAGCTTTTCCTCATCCTTTGTTCCATTTCTGATATTTCCCTATGTTCTAAATCACTGTTTTTTCACTGCTGGGAAGAAGCAGCAATCTTTCAGTGCTCTCTTACCCCTAGTACTCTATTAAAAGAGCTACCATGGAGATGCACACTTTTGCAGTGAATCTTCACAGTCTATCAATAGATGGCAGTAACTGAATTCTCATCTGAAAAAAAAAAAATTCTGTGGGAAAAAAATAGATGTAGTCTTTATGGTTTAAAAATAATGTAAGTACTTTACATAATATAAGCAAGGGTTAATCTACTATTTCCCCACCTTTTTTTTTTATTTTTTTTTAATTCCCAAAAGTATTTATATTAAGTTGTGTAAAGCACCACCAAATTAGCTGAAATCCATAAACTTAACACCACATATTCATCAAGCGATGAGAAACAAAGATCAGTTCAATTCTATGAATTTTTCTACTGGAACCTAGTTGAAGAACTGTTATTCATAAAATGAGCGTGATTTTTCATTTAGAAACAAATTACCCATTCCTTACCATTTTGAGTCAAAAAGTCCTGCATCCCAAGAGGATTTACTCCATATGGAATTTCCCTGGATGTTTGTTAATACCAGTCAGATTACGTTGTTGATCGCTTATAAATAGAGCATAGTTAATTACAAAATACCACGTTGGATTTGAAAACACCCTTTCTGGTATTCGTACTTTGTATGACAGCAAGATTATAAATGTTTTGTAATCTTCAGGATTTCAATGGGTTATGTCTAAAGAGTGCGTGTAATTAGTAACTTCAGAATTTAGGACAACATTTTTGAGATGCTCATGTAGGTAACCTAATTTTCAAAAAGGCCTATATGAATCAGCTGACCCTTATCAAGAGAAATTTGGAGATAATTTTGCACTTTTGAACCTTCTGCTAGGTGCTATCTTATTTTGGAATAAGTTAAGAATATTTGAAAGTATGTGCTTTTGTTATTAAGACAGAGGTATGGAATGTGTTTGCTATAGAAATACACAAAACTGAACAAGTTTATAGTTAGAAATTCATGGTCATGAATATCTTCTATATGTACTTTTAGCATATTTACTACATCCCTATCAGGAAAGAAACTTCTGCAATGATGCTATGTAACTAGAGGTGAAAATTATCTCCCTAATAGTAATAAAAGTATAATCTAAATCTTCTGCATTGCAAGTTTACTCTTGTTTATTCCTATCCTGCCTTGAGCTCTACTTATCTTTCTGTATCACAAAATTTAAAATTCATTGTGTTGCTGGAAAGCTTTGATAAAATCAAAACCTACCTATTTCAAAGGCTTGTGCATATGTATAATGCATTTTATGGGAAAACTCATTTTGAAGCATTACTTAGATTTTTAGATTACTTAGATTTTTCTCCTCAGAAACAAAATGTCACTGAAAAAAAATAATTCAGTAAACCAAAATGTATAGCTTCTGATGTATCAAAACTGCCTAAAGGAAGAAAAATATACATATACACACCACTCTGGTATAACTTCTCAATGCTCCTGATCTGTGAACATGTTCTGTGCTTTCTGGCAAAACTCAACTTTTTTCTTGGTCATGATTATTTAGATTCCTTTATTTATAATTCAAAGTTTTTCCTCCTTTTCTGTGTGGGGTTTAAGTGATGCTACAGTAAGAAACATTCTGAATGGATGTGTTCTTGTGGCATACATTTCTGTTAGCTGTCTTTGGAAATGTATTTGCTCGGTGTCTGGGAAACCTCAAGCTTTTCAGCATTGGAGTTCAGTTCGTTAGGGGAAAAAAAATTTAAAAAGGCAGTGAATTTACTGCCTTTACATTATCCGATCTGTTACCCTTGTGTTAACAAAGCTCTCCAGTGTTGGGGCTCTCCAAAAGAGCCTCTTCTGTGACTCATTAGATACTCTGTCTGGGTAGAAATGTACAGGAACAAATATTTGTGTGTGCGCTATGTAATTGAAGCACTTGTTATAGTATCATCTTAAAGGTGTCATTTTATGATGTTCAGTTATTATTACTATTTCAGGTTTTGAAAAGTATGAAGGCCTGCCTGTTATAGGCTGCCCATACCTGGAAGTAAAAGATGATTCCAAATCCTCAAAGTTTGCAATTGATACAAGAGAAGTATAGGGAGAAGCACCAACGGGGGACGCAGGCAATAATATAAAGAAACCAACTCTGTTGATCAGTGTGATGAATAGTTACCCCAACAACAACAATAAAAAAAGAGACTTTGAAATATTATTGAAAGTAAATATACTTTGGCAGTGTTCAGTGATAGGACCTTGAAGAAGCAGCAGTTAACATTTCTCTAGGCCTCCAGTGGAAAGGAACTGAAAGGAGCATTTGTTCTTGCCCACCTCAGTCTCCAGTTGAGCTGAAATGTTTCTGTATTGCATACATGCCTGCTTGTGGAATAATTTTTGCATTTTGCATTCTGGTCTCCTTTCTTTACAAGCTAGAACTACTAAGAAAAAAAAATATCTACATGGTTCTGCATGCAATCTAAAAACGTGCAATTTCAATCTAAAAATGAATTTTCCTTGTATACCTACAAGATGATATGGTGCATTCATTGTGCATGAGATACATTTTAATGATGAAAAAGAACTTTTAGTAAACAGGTGAAGAGTACTATTCATCATTTTCCCCAAACCATAATACATGATTCAATTCAAACATCTGTCAGCTTCACAGTAGTTCATTTTCCTAAATTGAACATTAGATGCAGTTGAGCAACTGTAATGTTGCTCAAAGAAAATGCAGCCACTGTTTAATGGGGCAAATAAGATTCCCATTATCCGCAGTGTGAAAGTCTAAATTCCTTCAGATGTTTCCAAGGGTATATCATGGTGTCCCTTCTTCTGCTCACACTTCAGAACAAGCCACAATTCATATTCTAAGATCTAAAAAATATCCCAGGAATAAATGAGGGTGTAGGTGATGTGTTTTATCCAGTTTATTCCACAATTCAATTCCTAAATCATGTTCAAGACATACTCGGACATACGGAGAGAAATGAAGATACTTGATTTAATATGATTCATGTATGTCTGCTTGTAGAGCCTTTATAAAGCAAAGGAGTGACTGATTCTTCAAACTGTAACCACGACATCATCTTAACTTTTCAGCGTAATATTTGGTGACCCTATGCAAGTTTTTGCTCAGGGATCTGCTATAAATAACTAAGGTTATAGCTATCTTTTCATATAGTAATTCTGTTGTTCTTAACAAGAAGTGGTAAAGTAGAATTACTCATATTTAAGCCATTTCTCAAAAAAATATATATACCACTTTTCCAAATATTAACAAGTACTTTTGTACTTGAAGATTCCCTTTTCATTGATTAGGTGATGCTGTAATAAGTAATATTGCAATAGGTTAAAAAATAAAATCTATGCACAGTAACAGTGATACTGTAGTAGGCAAAAGCATTGTGCAGACAGATGTTGGGTGGAATATTACTTGCAGGTATGTGTTTAAAAGAGAAATCTAGCATTTGATTTCTAAATGATTGTTACTTTAGATCATCAAGATTAAAAAAGTTGCTTGCTTAAATGTAAGTGCAGGGGCAAGCAATTGAAGCATCAAGGAGTTGTTGGTATGGTATAATTTTGTAACTTTTAAAAAAGTTTTCAGAAGGCTGCAACTTAAATCTACTTCTGTCTTAGTTTTGGTAACTTAATCTGTAGAAAATTAAACAGAAGAGGAGGCACAGGTAGATTCATGATACCATGTGCTAGCTTTGTTTTAGTAGTGCCTGTTTCAAATCATATTGTTCTTTTAGCTCTGAAATTATAGATGGTGGTTGTGTTATAGCGTTCCTGAAAGTGTCGTGTAGCTTTAAGCACCAGACCATGAGAATCCAAGCTGCTAGTAAACTATCAAATTTTGCTTTAACTTAATATCTTCTTTCCAATGTTTCCTTCCACTGGAGTGGAGACGAGGGGATTAAAAAAAAAAAAAAAAGGTGGTATAAGAACACAGAAGAAATAGTGTATAGGTTTTACCACCACTGAAGGTCCAAGCCAGGATACCAATGTAGAAATAGGTGGGGATTAGTGTCTTCCTGCACCTGCCAGCTGGCTCCTTCCCTGGAAACAGTTGACCAGATTCTCCCATATGTATTTTTGCCAAGTGCTTCCTGTCTTTCTGCAGAATTGATATATCTTCACAGCGGTATTAATTATGGATATTAATCTCTAGCTATTATGTTATAGAAAATCCCTGTGAAATTTGTTATAGACCAAACCAATCAGTAAAACAGAAATTATTCTCAGATAAGATCATTTTTTAGTAGTGAATTAATTCAACTCATTTTCTGTTTCTTTTCCTGAACTGCTGTTGCTCAAATAAAGATAATCTTGCAGTTGGCATGTACACCAGTCTGTTTTATTCTAACTTGCTTTACACTGCTTCAGGAAAACACAAGCCAAATCTTAAAGCCTTTTTCATCAGGGAATTCTGTGTGGCAGGTGAGGATCCTTAGCTAAGGCAGCAGGTAAGAAAACCTATGCAAAACGGGGCATGGTAATTGCCTCATAATGTCTCCCTAGATGTGTGATTATTCCTTGTTTTTTCATATCTCTGGATTTATTTGTGTGGTACCTTCTAAGGCTTACTGTTGTCTTGTTTTGTATTTTTGTCCTTTTTTCACTGCAGTTGGTACTCATGTAAAAGCAAGGCTAATTTAAAGTATAATATAAACAGATTTTGCTTATTTGCAAAAACTTATTAATCTGTGCAAAAAGAGTTCTACTTTAAAAGTTTTTAGATTCTATTTCTTACCTTCCTATTGAATAGTAAATGTAAATGGCTTAGGCAATCAGCTATATCTCCTTAAACTTTCTAAATTTTAGGGAGTCATGCTACAAAACAAAGCACTGCTATTCCAGGCAACACTCTAAATTTATGGTGCAGTGATTGTAGATGACAATAGAATTGCAAAGGAAGTTCTTACTACATCAAAAATTAATACTCAGTGAGTTCATTTTTTTATGATGATCGTCACAAGTATTCGCTCTGAACATAATACCCTCAAAACAACAGTGGAGATTATTGAACAAAACATACAGTGCAGGTCATGTTTAGGTTTTTCATTGGGCAAATAACTACCATTTTCTTCTCAGTCAGAAATGAAACTGCAATTCTGCAGAAGGTGTTGAGATTCAGTGCATACAAATGGGCGATCTAGGTCTGTGCTTTTATGGATGAACCTATTGAGAACTATAGAGAGGAAATGAGAATGTGATCCCATACCTTCTGAGAAGGCCTACTTGGACACAGGCTATAGGGACAGCTTGTGAGGTGAAGTAAGTTCATGGGTTCTCCTAAATCACTTTCTGGGAAAGACACTGTCGTACAAGTCTGAGAAAATTTATTTACATGAGTTAGGTAAGTAGTCAAAGGTAGCGATTGAGCCCTGATGAATTTTAACCTATTAAAAATCATTTAAATTGTTTTCTTTTGTATTCCAATGGTCTAGTATTTATCCTACATATACTTAGTTTTCTCTTTAAGGATATGAAGGACTGGAAATCCTCCTTTGTAGTGAAAGCAAAATGTCTTGTAGAACTCCGGGAGCTGTTATATAAACATTTAAACACCAACCAAATGTCTTAAAAGATGGCAACATTACTGAGTCTCCTGCAGTCTTTGACTGTTACTTTAATATACACTAATGGACAACAGAAATAAACAGTCATTCCTCAGCTAAAAACAGAGAGATGGAGTATGCAGTCTCTGTATGTATGTTTGACTCAGAATTCCTCCCAAACTGTAAACAAACCTTTAAGTTTTACAATTCATAAAGAAGGTCCACAACCTGTACCTTTCAGTCTGTTTGTTATATTTGTATTATTACATATTTTATTTCAAGAAATGAATCAGATATAAATGTTTATTTTAACAGTGAATCACACCTCCAGGCCCACTTAACCAGAATTTACATATTGTTTATTCAGTGTTGCTTTTGCAATCAAAAAATACCTGTAAGTTAATGCACTGTAATCATAACTCTATACCAAGAGGTATATAATTCTAAATGATCCTAAATTTGAAACATGTTTTCATTTGTTTAATATTTCAGATGTTACAGACTTGCACAATATGGAACAGCCATATCATAGTGGCAGTCATAAAACTGATTATTTGTTTTTAAACATACATTTGATAATTTGTTATGTAGGAATTTATTTGAGTAAATGATGTGTCTTATAGCACTGTTCCTCATGCACATTTACATAAAACAAACCCAGACAAGGAGCCAATGTAAATGAAAAAGAATTCAGCATTTCTTTTCCTGTTGTACATTGTAGCTTGACTAATTTAGCCCAGCTCTTACTGTGGTTAATGTGCAATTTACTTCAACTGCAAGGTAAGTATAAAGAGAATAACTAACTGTACTGTGATAGACTATGATTTTTCTTCCTCGTTTCTTCACGATTTGAAAATTTCTACTGCATGTGTTTTTAAGAGCTAATAGGCAATACAACATAAGATGTTAATAACACTTTGGAGCATTTAGCTTTGAGGTTTGACATTTTTTCCCTAGCCTTCTCATAGTGATCAGATAGCAGGTTGCTGCAGGAAATAAGCAAAGATGCATCTCCAGTAAGTAAACCTTCCACCCAAGGAAAGAGAAAGGGTGGTGCTCTGCCAGTGTTAACAAGTGTCCTTGGAAAAAGAAATGTATTTGGAGAAACAGCAGTCTGCAGCCCTGTGCTACCACCTTGGCATTCAGTGCTGCTGAAGAAGAAAGCCCAGGCCCATGAGCATTTAATGACGGCTGAACAAACTCTGAATGAGCTGGAAGATAAATTTGTGGAAGTGAATGCTGCTCAAATGCAGCAAAGCTTAGTAGTCCTTAAAAGGAACTAAAGAGCTTTTACCATCTGTTAAGTAATTACCTATCATCATTAGTTATTAGAAGTAGGAAATGGTGTAAAATGCACAAATAAAAACAAAATAAAAACAGCAGCCAGATTCTTGCAGTTTTCTCGAATGAGATGATAAAAACTTTGTTATTAATACTGAAGTAAAAATAATAAATGTTTACAGAGCTTTTTGTAATGGTTCAACTTCAAAAGTAAACTTACTCTATTTCTTTCTTAACAGTGAATAATATTTAGCTGTATTCTTGTATTTGTTACTATTATGATTCCAAGTTTATTAAAGTATTCATCACCAAAAAACAACACAAGATGAAGATTAAGGGTTTCCAAATTCAGTGAATTAGAGCTCAGCTAAAACCATTTATAAAGAACGTAATTTGATGATCATGACTTGGAACAGATTTAAAAAAAAAAAAAAAGGTAACCAAACAGCCCCAAACCTGTCTTTTTAAGTTGAATGATTGTACACTCAAACACACATACTTGCCATCATATGTATTATTACAGATAATATTCTAATAATTTTTCCCCCTTTATTCAAAATAGGTTCCCTAAACTGTATGTATTTCAAGATGTTATGTATATATTTGTAAGCTGCTGTTGGAATTTGAGTCTGCAGCTCTGAGGCTACACTGGGATCCCTGGATATGTACCTTGCCCTATTTTAGAGTCTTATTTCATTCAAGAATGAATAATAATCCATACTGACAGGTCTCTCTGCAGGTTCAAGGTAAACATTAGAGTTCTATCTCTATTCAAAAGCATGAAAGTTTTGTTCTGCACACACTTGAAAAAAATGCAGCACTATTTTGTTTTTGTAGCTCTAAGTCTAAACATTTAGGTAAAGAATAGCGTTGAGTGAGGTTGCCAAAATCTTACTCATAAGGCACCTTTATCCCATATTTTTTTCCATCTGTTTTGTCTTTTACAGGTTACTCCATCAATGTAAGAGTTTGATTTATTTCCATGAAGGTATAGAGAAAGTGTGTGAGTACAGTTGGAATTGCTTAAAGCTACACTTTACTACCGAAATACTCTATTTAAAACATCTGCATTTATGTTCAAAATACTCCACCTGATTTGCTGAATGAGAAAGAGGATTCTTTGTCAATTCTATGCAAGTACTGGTTGTATTGTATATCTTAATGCAGCTTTTGCAGCTTTTGCGGTAAGCATATTACAGTATACCTTTTTTCAGACAACAAAGGTTATATATGCCTTTTTATTAGAGGAAAATAAAATATCAATCAAGTGCTGAATTCAATTTTCATGTATTTTTGATATTGTTTGCTATTTTAAACAAAATTTTGTGACTTCTCTTTTGCTGCCTCAAATCCCAATAGCAGTTTGGGTAGCTTTTCTAAGGGCAGCATGTCCTTGGATGATGCACTGATAAAGAAACCTATAACAAAGGTAATATTTGCAAAAATGAGTGCCTTAAATGTAATCTCCTTAATTTGTATTTAGACACTTAACTAAAAGCTAGATTCTGCATTTCTCAGGTATCCGAAGTCTATTTATGCAGGTGGCTTCACTCTGGAAAATAGCTATGCTTATGTGAATGCATTAATCTGTTGTCAGATTCCATGTGTACCTTTAAGCATGCCTTGAATTTATAAATTCATTCATGGACTTTTGGGAAAACAGGACCAGAGTTCATGGCCGGAGACTGAACACTCCATATTTTTATATGCAGGAGGATACAGCAGTGGCCAGGCTGAAACCCTGACCTTCTTGTGCTTTGGGGTCTCACCACCCTGAAAGCCACCTGTCTATGAAGAAAGCATTCCACCAGCTCCTGGCTGCTCACTCTGTAAATGACCCCAATTCCCAGGTCCACCCCCAGAGATTACCCCTACCCCAACACTTTTCAGACTTTCTATATATGGATTCAGCAGTCTCGACAACTGTTTTCTCAGCATCTAGCTATTCAGATGAAACTTAAAAATGTAAGATTTGCTTCCAAAATCTCTTCTCCCTGGACAGACCCATAGAGTGTCTGAAGACAAACAGTTCACTCTTTGCTCTTGTTGTCCTGATTTGTAAATCTTTTGAGGGTGACTGTAGAAACTGGTAGTGTATTGTCCTCATAAATCCTCTAAAGCGTCTGCGAAGTAGAAGCGTGCTCTCTAGTGTCTGTGATGTGAGTGATCTTTATCCATATAAAAATATTGCTAATAAACTTTCCTCAGAACTACTTTCTGGAACAATACGATAAAGTTGAGACAATACCGCGTGGGGCTTTTTTTATTTCCAGACTTCTCAGCAGGGACAGAGTCAATTGGCTGATACTGGTATAGGTAGTACACTATATATCAATAGGTGTAAGTGTATTGGGTAATAACTACAAGTAGGTAGATGAGTTTCCTATAACATGTTGATGTGGTCTGTCCAGTGGTGGCACCGACACAGCTAGAGGAAACAGCCGCAGAATGAAACATCAAAAGTTTCATGGGAACTTAAGGAAAATTGTATTAGCAGTGAGGTTGATGGAGCACTGGAACAGGCTGCCCAGAGAGGTTGTGGAGTCTCCTTCTCTGGAGATCTTCCAAACCCGCCTGAACACAGTCCTGTGCCACGTGCTCTAGGTGACCCTGTGTGTGCAGGGGGTTGGACTAGATGATTCCTGGAGGTCCCTTTCAACCTTAAGGATTTTATGACTCTATGTGATTGCAAATATAGTATTTCTGAAAATGGAAAGGGAGCTCAAGAGCTGGGTGTCATGGAGATGTAGGTATAGCTACACAGTGTACATCCATGTAGTAGAGGCCACAGGAGATTTCTCTCATTAAAGAAGAAAATATTGATCAGCCTGATCAGGAGACTATTCATTAACAATGCTATTTTCACAGTAGTGAGGCTGGAGGAATGGGACTGTGTGGGGAGAGTGTGTTGGTGGTTTTGGTTGTATAATAGGAAATTGGCTGAAACATCTGGATTCAGGTTAAAAAATGATGGTGCGTTTTCTGTTTATCAACAAACAGTTTGTTACTAAAGCATCATGTATGAGAATTGAGAACAACCTCCCTGCACACATTTCATCCATATAAATTGGTCACTCTAATCTCACCTAAATATCCAAGGCAGTTAGGACTCCCTGTAATCCACTAAGGATATCACCTCCTGCAATTTTGTTTGCCCCTTTGTTCTGAAAAAAAAATGCCAAAATTAATAGTTTCTGCAAATGCAGCTTTGCTGTCCAAATTGGAGAACAGGATGAAAATAAAATGCTAGGGCTGAATCAGGTGACAAGGAGATGTTTCCTGTGTCTGTGAAACACAATAAAGTCACAGAATGTATAATACAATGTCCAAAAGCTGCTGTTACCATTCAGAGAACGTAAGAAGTAATAGGAAATGATGCTGCATATCCTGCCATCACCCGTAAAAGTATTTCTAAAATTTTGTGCGTCTCCCTAGTTTTATGTTTCTGTTTTTGTTTCTCTTAGAAAAATGAAAACCAGTTGTCTGAGTAATAAGGAAGAGAGGAATCTAATTAGGATGTCTTAATGGCACTTGAAGGTGGTGGAGTGACTTGTGGATGGCTGAAGCTGAGTCGTACCAACTCCAAATACCCTGGTACAGTCAGTAAATTATAAGTCACAGCATCTTTGTAGCTGTGACAAAGAATGTATGACAAGTTTAAAGTAAGTATCAAAAATAATAAATCTTCAAACAAACTCCACTTTAAACAATGAAACTATTAAAAAAATAAGAATTGAAGCAGATATAGTTGTTGGCTCTAGTGCTTTACACCTGTGAAATTCATATATAATTTTTTGAGACACCATATTTCAAATGAAAGAAAATTGTGATCTTCAAATAGGCATTTTCTGAGATGATCAGTATCTAATCAGTTAGTGATAGTTCTTAGCGATTACAAATCTTATTCCCAGAAATAAAGTAAATCCAAGCACTCCTGTTGGCAGCAGCATGACTGCCGGCCAGCGGGTAGTTTGTGCAAGTTGGGATGGACGTGAAGAGCACGTGAAGGGCACTCAGACACATGCAAAGGCTGTGTGTTGCTGGCCACCCAGGGAGGATCAGCAGTTGCCTGGCTTACCCACTGTGATAAGGTTTTGATTGTACCATGAGTGTATTTATTGCTTTCAACACCAGCCAGCAAAAATGCTGAGTGCTCAATGGTAGTATGCAGAGGTCAGTGGGAGAGTGCAGAAACCCAAAGCATGAATGGTATCCTGGATTTTAAGCTAGAGATATGATAGTTAATTGCTTTTATAAATATTGCTTCTAGTGTCTTGTTGCACATTTCCATATTCATTGGAAGGCCCTAAAATATTGGAAGAAAGGTGGTAATGAAGCCAAGAGTTGCCTGTATTAGGGACTTCTGAAGGAATGAGGGACAGCACCTGATCTCTGTGATAGGAGAAATAAAATCACCAGGAGAAAACTTCAGTGTAGATTTTACATACCCCAGAATAACTAAAATCAACAGCTGCTATCTGTGGAATTGTAAAGCCATGGCATTGCATAGGGCACAGGTTTGGAGAAAAAGCTTCGTAAATCATGTATTTGCGAGGGAAGCAGAGGTGGGGAAATAGAAGGTTAAGCTTCTGAGCACGGTATTCTGGTGTGATTTGTTTGATTTAAGCTAGACACTGATGAGGCAGAATTAATTCATTAGGCAGTTTGTTCAAAAAAGAAAGAATGGAGTGAGGAGGCTCTTGAAAAAAGAGCAGTGAAGAGCTAGTAACTGTCTGGGCTTCAGTACTTGGTGTTCAACAGTGCTCAGTGATTAATTTACTGGTCAGAGCAGAGTAATATGAGTCTGCATAGTGCATCAGCAGCTCCGGAGGTCTGCAAAGTCCAGGAGTCTCTGGTGAGGGGAAGAAAGAGGCCTGAGGGCCCCATCGCAGGAGTACCTGAAAGGTGGAACCATCCTGGATGTCTGAACTCCCTTTCTCCAACCCCCTCGCTGCGCCCTGCCTCAGTCCCCTGTGCCACCCATGCACCTTCTCTGTCTCTAGGCCATAGAATAAATAGGCCACTAACTCATGAAACTGTGTGTGGGGGAGGTGCTAGGGATTCTTTTTTTCTTCTTGCTGGGTCATTTTCTGTCAAATTGGTGAGTTTAATTGTCTAAGTGCAGTAGATGGCTTCCCTGCTTTTTGTGGAGTCCTTTTTTGTGGAAACTGAGTAAGAGGTGGTGGCAGCAGAACGTGCCCATACGGGAGAACATATCAAAAATATTTGTGAGCTATGGGAAGGGAACAGGCCTTACTGGCATGCTGCTTCCTGGCTCACCCGGGGTGAGTGTATTTGCACACTTCCCCTCTCTGCCTGACACCCTCTGCTCCCAGCTGTTAGGAAAGAGAGAGCCAACAGAGAAATGTGCAGTATTCACCATGATTTTGGTCACTGCTCTGATATCTGCCTGTTTGTGTTGTTGTTAATCCGTGTGCTCCAGCCTGTTGAGTTAAATACCTTTCTGTGACTTTTGGAGAATAAAGGGACGTGCTGACCCAGAAGGAGTGTCTGAATGGCTGTCTGATGTGATATGCATAAATCAGAGCCTATTCACTGTTCCCTATGAGCCCTTGCTAGCGTTGATGTGGCCTCGGTAGCAAAAAAAAGGAGAGATAAGGAGAAAAAGCTGTTCAAGGAGAAGACTCCTTGTACATCTTATGACGTCTATTTCGGTCAGGAGGGGGATTAATCCTGGCAGTGGTTCCCTAGTATTTGTTAGAGTGGATGATACACAGTGACAGTGGCAGCTGCTTCTTTCCATGGCCCTGCTTTCTCTGTAGTAGCAAAAAAACCCACTGGGAAGGAGCGCATATGTGGTCTTCTCAGGGAGACCGTGATGCTCTTACAGGCTTTACATCTTTCCAGGAGAGGCTTGTGAAGTGTGTGGTAATAAGGCATTTTGCATATATGTGATGCCAGAGAAAGACCTTCACTTCAATTTTTAAATCAAGTTTAATCATACCTCTGGGTTAAAGATTATGAATTTCATGTCTCTGAATCCATAAAGCAGAATGCTTGAGATTAGGGGCTCAGACCGAAGGACAGAAGAAAAGGATTTGGGCCATCAGTGACATATATTAGACTGTCTAACTTTTGCTGCTTCCTTCTTAGTGGAATTAAGAGCTGTTCAGCAGTCAGTTTGGCCTGATTCACAATAGACTCAGGCTCTAGGAAGGGATTTGGGTCAGGAGTTTAAAACAAAAGAAGAAACTGGGCAAAGAGGACCATTCTGTCCATATGACATTTACAGACCAGAACACTCCTGATGAATTGTCCCTTTATACTTTTTCTTTCAAAATCTGCAGAGAAAAGGTAAGGCTTTACCTCTTTTTCCCCGAATTTATTGCTTGTATATTGCTTCCCTACTGTAAGAGAGAGGTTCCCCCCATCCAGCAGAGTACTCTAAGCAGGAGGCTGCACAATGAGAGCTCTTTCTCAATCTCTCATTCTGAATCTGCTGTGTTTAACATGCAAGTATTAAACACAAGTGAAATCTTGGGAAGGGTAAAAAAAAAAAAAAAAAGTGTGATTCCTGAAGGCTCGCGATGAATGGTGGTGTTGATGGGAAGCCGTGGCTAACTGGGTCTATGAGTAGAATGAATGTTTTTGCGTTTTTTTTTTTCTTCTTCTTCTTTTCTCCAGTAATTGAACAAGCTGCTAAAACAGCCCTTGGATTAAATATTGAACAAAATGATTCCTAAGTGAGTGTCACAGCTAATGCACCAGAGAGTTGTGCTATTTTATGCTTGTGTGTTGTCTCACACTCTTGAAAGATGCCTTTCTGATTCTCCTCCTTGGCAAACACTGCAACTCCCATGCACTGGGAAGAACGATGGAGAGGCTTTTCCGCCTGCACATCAAGCCAGTAGGCCCTTCTAGATTGCGTAGATCCACTCAAGGAGTGAGTGAAGCTCTTTTGTTATCTCTGTAGAATGGATTCACTAGTTAAAAATCACTTTCCGTCAACAAAGATGAAGAGGAGAAACATAATTATGAGGCATTTTAAAGAAGCAGCCATGCTATGGAAGAAGAGTCATTAAAAATAATTATACAAAATGTGTGAGTGTATTTAGAGGGAGTCATGGGGATTCCATGCAGGGTTCATGTCCACAAACTGATAAGTGAAATGGCAAGGTATTTTATGTGGAAACCGTGTAGAAGTTAAAAACAAACTTGGATTCAACTGATGAAAACTCTGCACTAATAAATAATTTTAACATAATTCACAAAACAGCTAAAAGAAAGTGAATAACACTATCAGTTCCCCTCCCCATTAATATCACTGTTCAAGTGTTTTGCAAGGAAAAAAAAAAAAAAAAAAAAAAAAAGTGTAATTCCTGAAGGCTCGCGATGAATGGTGGTGTTGATGGGAAGCCGTGGCTAACTGGGTCTATGAGTAGAATGAATGTTTTTGCGTTTTTTTTTTTCTTCTTCTTCTTTTATCCAGTAATTGAACAAGCTGCTAAAACAGCCCTTGGATTAAATATTGAACAAAATGATTCCTAAGTGAGTGTCACAGCTAATGCACCAGAGAGTTGTGCTATTTTATGCTTGTGTGTTGTCTCACACTCTTGAAAGATGCCTTTCTGATTCTCCTCCTTGGCAAACACTGCAACTCCCATGCACTGGGAAGAACGATGGAGAGGCTTTTCCGCCTGCACATCAAGCCAGTAGGCCCTTCTAGATTGCGTAGATCACTCAAGGAGTGAGTGAAGCTCTTTTGTTATCTCTGTAGAATGGATTCACTAGTTAAAAATCACTTTCCATCAACAAAGATGAAGAGGAGAAACATAATTATGAGGCATTTTAAAGAAGCAGCCATGCTATGGAAGAAGAGTCATTAAAAATAATTATACAAAATGTGTGAGTGTATTTAGAGGGAGTCATGGGGATTCCATGCAGGGTTCATGTCCACAAACTGATAAGTGAAACAGCAAAGTATTTTATGTGGAAACCGTGTAGAAGTTAAAAACAAACTTGGATTCAACTGATGAAAACTCTGCACTAATAAATAATTTTAACATAATTCACAAAACAGCTAAAAGAAAGTGAATAACACTATCAGTTCCCCTCCCCATTAATATCACTGTTCAAGTGTTTTGCTGAAGCAAGATGCTAATAAGGTAGTTGGAACTGGACCTTCAGTGGTTTAAAATGTAATGAGTTTTTCCCCCAGTTTTATTGGAAGCAATCATATCCTCGGTGGCTGCTGAATGTAAAGCGTCTGAGTCTAAACTAGCCAGAGGACAGTTGCAGTGCTTCAGACTCAGGCTGTGTGTGTTGCTTCAGCTACTGCCAGGGGGAAGGTATTTGGCTTGTCAGAGCAGTCTGCATGTAAATTGAATGAGCATATTTGTTTTTCAGTGTTATTTAAAAGTTAAACAGCCCCTTTAAAAGGAATTTTTAGTAAAACCATCACATGCTTTTCACCCTTGCTCCCAATGGGGAAGTAATTAGAAAAGCAAGGGAAGCATTCCCAAATAGCACTGTTTAACAGGCACTTTTACAGTATTTGTTTTCTTTTATCTAATAATAATAATAATACTGACTTGATGTCTCTTGTTTTAGTATTTAACTCCCTGGTGGTTTAAGCATAGACATATGAATCTTGTTCTATTTTGCAACAGAGAATGTTTTTTATTATTGTTATTCTTTCCTCTTGTGTAGTGGGGAAAAAATGCAGAACGTAATGTGTTTGCCTGGTTATACCTCACATATTCTAAAGAGTTCAGTTAAAAAAATAAATCCAGAAATACAAGTGAGATTTTAACAATAGCTTAACTCCAATTTTCTAGCTAATTTTTAATTATTGATAGGCAGTCCAATCTGATTGTACCTCCAAGGTGAAGACTGGTACTTAAAATATCAAAAATGTTGAATTTTGATAGTTCAATCAGATCATATTCTGTATGGACACAGGAGAAACTGCGTGAAATTTTGTGGCCCATGCTATATAGGAGGGCAGAATAGCATAGCTGCTCTTGAGATTATTTTGAGGTTCTGTCAGTCAGACTTTGGGATATTAAATTAGTCTCCCAGAGCATGAGAAACACCCAAATAGTGGCCCTTTGCAGAGTTTGGTTTTGTTTTCCTGAAATGTTTATTTTAGCATCACATAAGACATCTGTGGCACAGCATGAAACGTAATCTTCACGGCTGTGATTATGATTGTCTTTCTGCAATTTCATTTGCTGTTGATTATATAGCTTCCGGCCTCTGCTGCAGGTGAAACTGGGGTTTTATAGACAGCTCCCTTCCTCCTCACAAAATTCTTGGCACAGGACTGTTCTAGCACTGAATGAGACAAAAAGAGAAAAAATAGTATGTCATCATGTACTCAGAGACAATAGTAATGCATATGCAGAAGATGTCTGAAAAAAGACGGCCCAGACATCTGTAATTACGGCCTAGTCCAACTTTTGACAGCACAGCCTTGGTCTGGTGTTTCGCACAATGTGTGAAATTGGCTGGGCCTTTGAAGAGCAAATTGAAAACCAGCTTCCAGTGCCACTCATACGGAGCAGCAGCAGCGGTGGCACCTACCTCCCTGCGCCCTATGAGCTAATGCAATAAATGGCAG
>NW_010581664.1:900316-918780 GCF_000705375.1 Tinamus guttatus | reverse complement strand
TATGCAGTACACTAGAGATAAGCTTCTAAGATAAGCTTAGAGATAATCCATCTCACTGTCCACTCATCTATCCCACACTTCCGGAGCTTGCCCAGGAGGATGTTGTGAGGGACGGTGTCAAAAGCCTTGGTGAAGTCGAGATAGACGACATCCACCGCTCTCCCCTCGTCTATCCAGCCGGTCATTTCATCATAGAAGGCTATCAGGTTAGTCAGGCAAGATTTCCCCTTGGTGAATCCATGCTGACTACTCTTGAGCACCTTCTTGTCCTCCATGTGCCTGGAGACAACGGCCAGTATGAGCCGTTCCATCACTTTTCCGGGGACGGAGATAAGGCTCTCTGACCTGTAGTTGCCTGGGTCCTCCTTCCTGCCTTTTTTGAAGACTGGCGTGACATTGGCCTTCTTCCAGTCTTCCGGCACCTCCCCCGTTAAGGTTTTTAAAAAGAAACGAAAAGCATTTTCTACCTGTGTTCTTACTCCTGTCACATCTTACAAAACCTCTCTCCCATCAGACTGCAGCCGCAGTCATGATCAAAGGAGCATCCTTCTCTAAAGATGTGTGAAAGACTGAGTGTGTTCAGACAGACTTTAGTGCTGTATTTTGCTCTTGGAGCAACCAGATCAGTATCCCAGATTACGAGTAAGTTTTTATTTCCAGTGTAGGACCAGAGTGGGCACAGAGCAGCTTATTGTATCCTCACAAGCAGCCAAAGATCTACAACTTCCCCCTTTCCTCCTCTTCAGAGATGTCCAGTCAACAAAGGGTTGCAAAGTGACTGCTCTCAGTGAACTCATCTCGACCTTCAAAACAGCATTTAATGGTGATATGGAAAGCCTCAGTATCAACTGTTTTGTTGTTCTGATACACTTCTTTTCTGTGTGTGTGTGTGCCATAAGACTGTTCGATCTACTTATTTAAAGTCTACAGCTGCTTACAGATCTAGGTTAGAAGTGATGAACCCATACCAACTTCTTCCAGCAAGTTGCTATTGCTTCTGAAACAGAAGAGAATGTCTACGTGGTCATGAATCTGTGGTCTATAAGTTAAATTGTTTTAAACTGTGTCATATATAAATTAATATTTTGTTTTGCTTGCTTAAAACACATTTCCTAACAATACCAT
Source organism: Tinamus guttatus (assembly GCF_000705375.1). The sequence goes on along the minus strand of NW_010581664.1, from coordinate 917,655 downwards.
GTAATAATTTTCAGTTGTTCTATGATGAGAAATTGTAAATAATAATTATTATTTTTTTCTCTTGTCTTTGCAGTGTTCTTCATGATCTTTTAAATGTCTATCATACCTCTCTCAGGCATTTCTTTTCTAAGTTGCAGGATTATAATCAGTGCGTTCTGCACTAACACAGAAGCTATTCTGTGTTTTCAGTAATTCTTATTACCACAACACTAACAACTGACAACAGTTCTCTGCTTCTTTTTTTTTCAAAACAAAAAAAAATACTCTTTCTGTAATAACTTTTATGTCTGAGTCATAACTTTGTGTTTTTAAAATAACTTATTCTGCCATTGTTTTTTTGCCATATTTTATATCTTACCTCTGGCACCAAACAAGATTTGAGAAAGTGATACATATTACAGCTGACCACATATTTAATTTCTTCTACAGTTTTTGGGGTAATTATCTTCTCATCTTGATTCTTTGGAACTTTATTTATTCATTTATTCTAAAAGCTTTCTTATGGAAATTCAGTTTAAAAACCTGAACTTCTGATGTTTCCCTATAAAAAATATGTTTCAGTTAAGAACTTGAGAACAATTCTTCCCTTGTCTGCAATAAACATCAAATATATATATATATTTTTCTTTCTTGCGCTGTTATTTTAAACAAAATATCCCCTCTCATCTACACCCATTCTTTGGCAGGTTCCCTGGCTCTGTTATATTTTATTGCAGGCTTTTTACATTTAGTAAGTTACTACTTCAAATCTTATTTGTACTGCCTTTTGAAACATTATATTACATGTCCAGAATTTTATGTTTTCTACAACCCCATTTGAACATGGTTTCTGCATTTTGAAGGATGTCTTTTTGCATCTCATAGACATTTTTATTCTGCTATTTAAATACTAAAGTAATTTTGTTCCTTTAGGATTTAGTCTTAGTAATATTCAGAGTATGTCTACTCTGAATCTTCGATGTATTTTCTTTGAACGCTCTCTACTGAGCCTGAAAAAATTTTATACTTTTAGCTTCAGCTCTCTATTTATCACTTCTTTTATTTTGATGGGCTTTCCTTTTTTGAAGTTAAATGTTAGTTTGAATAATTATTTTGATTTTCTTCCTTTGACAAGAGTAGTGAATTTGAGTACATTATAGCTACAAGTATAGAGAATTTAGTGGATTTTTATAGTTGCAGATCTTTATAATAGAACCTGCGAAGTACTCTGAAAAAAAAAAGAAACATATATATGTATAGGATATATATGCAGTATATATACTCTATATATTTATATGCAGTATATTTAGTATATATATATGTATAGTACATATACAGACTTCTGTTGTGATTTCCTTACCAGTTGCCCAAGAAGCAGTTATCTAAGGAATCTACAATTTTTGTCTGCTTTATAGTCTGATATGACACTTATCTATTTTGCATAAGAATAGATAAAGTCTTTGTGCGCTGTACCCCACCCTTCCCTCCTTTCTTTCTTAATTTCCCCTCCCCCTATCTGGACTCTCAATTGTATTGTGATCAACAACTAAATCTAGTTCCAAAACAAAGATCAAGCAAGAGCTATCCTGTTATATAATAGGCTGTTACAATATAATTTTGTTGAGCTTACCATAATTTATTGAGTTGCAGAAACTGAAAGAACATCATGAGAAGGACCATTTACTTCCTCCTCCCACCTCTAAATGAAAACAAAACAAAACAATGAAATTGAATGATATTGTTTTTCAGAGTTACAAACTGAGCTCAGTTTCTGAAATAGTTTCTGAAAATTATATCAATTTTACTTTTATATTCATGCCTCCCATAGAGGTTGCAGCTCCTTTGACTGATTATTTAATTACTTCTGCATTTTATTTTGGTTAGTCTTGCTTTTCTACCCTCAAATTTAAAAATAGAGCAAGAAATATGCAAAAAATAATAATTAGAAGGAAGAGGATAAGAATTATATCATTAATTTGTTTCATTAATTTATATCAATAAGCAGTTCTTGAGTCAGTAATGGCAGAAGTGGTGATCACCCAGCAGAATCTCACAATTCCATGGAAAAATAAATAAATAAATCTTGTTTTCTAGACTGTAATCTTTTGTTTATCAGAGCAATGAGCCAAGCAATGCGATTAGAAAGGGAACAAACTTTTTAAGGGAACAAACTGTTTACATTGGCTGTGAAACCTTTATGCAGTGTCAGAGTAATTATTTCTACTTTAATTTTTCCTTCTTTTTAAAAAAATCAAAATTCACCAGAATTTATGAAGATAGAAAAAATCTGACCAAGATATTTAGGGATGTGTTTATGCCATCTTAAATGGCAAAGTACTTTTATTCCAGGTAAACAATATCTCCTTGATTAAACAAAGAAGCAGGAGAATTCTTTGACACCCTCTGAATCAGGACTGATAGCATGAATATTATCTTCTTGCCCTATTCAAGTAGGGTTTTTGTTGTTGTTATCTAGTAAATTGCTAATTAATCATCATTTCAATTATTTTACTCCCTCCCTCTAATACATAAGAAATCATAGAAGATCTTGTTCAAGAATTAGTCACAATGTCTCTTAAGCCTCATTAAAAGCCTTCTTTTCTTTTCCAGGGTCTCCAACATTTTCAAACTTTGCAGAATTTGAGAGAATGAATACTGAGAATTAAAAACCATACAAAAGAACATTTAACAGTTCAACAATTATATGCTACCAGAACACCATTCTGGTATAGTATCATGTTTTGCCTCTTTAATTTACTCATGGGTTAGGTCAAGAAAAGTGAAACACCACTTAATGCTGTGGTGAGTGACAGGAGGATTCTTGCCTGTATTTTGCTACTGGCTGTTCAACTGTGCTGCATGTGCTGAGACACATTGTGCAATCAAATGCTTTTCAGCTAGCAGGAAGTTCATGTTACAGTATAATTTGCCTTGCTTGGCACCTCTCTTCTGTTATTTTTATCTTCTCTACTTTCCAGATGTTGGTGCTAGTTGGAAATTAGAAATATCAAGATATTTAAGTGATTTTGACTCTACTATTAATTTGCATGTGAATACTATTCATTTTTCAGATAGTGCTGGGAGGCCAGAAAGTCTAGTTGAACCACATTCCTCTGTGAGATGGGGAGCTGAGCCTTTTCAAAATGGACAACAATGCATCGTTTCACCTAAAACAATTATATTTCAGATGCTTGACTGTGAGTAAAGGGTCATTTCTAATGCCAGAATTTAACAACAGCAGCTGAGAAGAGACACAGGTCTCTACAAAATCTTTGTCCAAGGGGAAAAAAAAAAAAAAAAAGAACAAGGAAGAAAAAGAAGAAAAATAGAGAATAACTGGATTTACTCCATCCTTCATTCCTTCCTTAGGCATTGATTGATGTTCCCACCTGTTACCTTATTTGCAATAACTTGTTTGTTGCTAAACCTCTGCATATGCCTGGGCTACAAATTCTTTCTCTTTTGCACTATTTTCTCCATCTATAAATGAAGCAGTTAGAATTGGAAACCATAATATAGCGTTGCGATAGCTACATAAGAAAATTAATAGATTTTATTTTCAGTGGATATTATTTTGCTTTATTGATCCATTAATGAATCACCATGACTTTGCAAAAAATTTTCTTTTTGTTGGCAGAGGGATTTCCATCTTGTTAGAAAATGTTTTAGAGTTCCAGGAATTGGATCCAATTGAAATGAAAAGGCCTGTGAGGGGAAAAAAAAATACTTTCTATACTCTCCTTTTTTTGTTTTGTAAACTATATGTACATTGTGCAGATGATACAAATTTATAAACTCAGAGCAAACAGAAAGCAAATGTAGGCTGTTTGTTGCTCCAAATGAAAGTTAAGATGTGAACATATTGTTGAAGGTTAAAAATACAGACCTTAAAAAAATATATAGTAAACAGTTATCCAGGATGATGAGAGATCTAGGACACTCCAAATAGTGAAAAATAAAATGCAATAAAGTGACTAAGTTTCTTTGAAGATGTTCATCTCCTTCAGTTGACTAGAACTGGAGCCTACATAAAATTCTCAGATTAAGTGTCTAAATTCAAGATGACAAAATTTTGACTATTTACCATGTTAGCAGTAAAGGAATGAACTTCAGTAATATTCAATGAAATGAAAGAGATTCTGACAAAGCACAATAAATAAATAATTAAGAAATTATAAAAAATGTAGAGGGTAAAGTGTGCAAGTTTAGAGGATTATTATTAGGAGGCATGCCTTCATAATTATAGAGACTTCTCAATAAATTTCAGCAAATTACCATATGCCATCTAGCATCAGCTGAAGACTTTCCCCAGAATGAAGGCATTTTCTGCTGAGAAAAATAAAAGAGGTGTCAAAATGGTATCAAAGATGACAAAGCGAACTGAGAAGAGCCAAGTCAGTTTCACCGAGGAAAAAAAAAAAAAAAAAAATCCCTAGATACTGAACTGGTGGTAAACACTGTGGGGAGATTGCAGTAAAATATAATAAGAACCATCAGAAAAAGGAGCCTCCTGAAATCTTTAAATTCTTTTGGACTTGTAAACCAACCTGAAAGACACGTTATCAGAATATTTTCAATTTGTTCAATATTATTTTTGACCGAAAATGTTTAATTTCAGCTCAACTGACCAAAATACTTTTTTCCCTCAAAACCAACTTAAAACATAAATTTTCTTTTTTTTTCTGATAGAGAATTAATAGATTTGATGAAATTAAAACAATCAGAAATCTGAATATCAGCAATCCCACCATAAGAAAGCATATCTGCAGATAGTAAGCTAATGACAAGTCGGCTAGTATGAGTCATTCTTAATAGATCTTTCTTTATCTCCACGGAATGAGCAGAGGAGCTAGAAGGCATTATTTTTAGAGTAAAGGCTTTTGTGTTTTCAATGACAAAATTCGGATACACGGATTCTGCTGTTGATATATACCAACATCAACATTGTGAGTATATACACAAATATACCCTTTTGAAAATGGGTATGTTGTATAGGATACGAACTATCATGAAAAGAGTGTCACTCTTCCATGTTTTCTTAGACCTAATGGTTCTAAGAAGACCTCCTCCATAGCTTTCTCAGTACTTTCAAAAGTAATCATGTTTCATGTGCTTCATTTTAAAGCATTTAGCCATATGCTGTTCTCTCCCTAAGGGTTAGAATTTGGAAAAAAGTTTTCTACTTCTGGAATTGGTAGTTGATAGAACATGAACAAAATGTCACAGCTCTATGAGTCACACAGCTGAAGACAGCCATCAGATTTAAATAACACTTGCAGCAAAAGCAGAACTAGAGACAACTTTCACATCATTTTTTCCTGTACCAGAAAAACATTTTCTGTGACCGTGGCTTTGGAATAGATTTTCACAGAATCACAGAATGGTTAAGGTTGGAAGGGACCTCTAGAGATCATCTAGTCCAACCCCCCTGTATAAGCACGGACACCTAGAGCACGTGGCACAGGGTGGCATCAAGGCATGTTTTGAAGATCTCCAGAGAAGGAGACTCCACAACCTCTCTGGGCAGTTTGTTCCAGTGCTCTGTCACCCTCACAGTAGAGAAGTTCTTCCTCATATGGAGATTAAACTTCCTACATTTCAACTTACACCTGTTACCCCTTGTCCTGTCACCTGGCCCCATCCTCCCCACAATCACCCCTCAGGTACTTGAACATATTGATCAAATCTCCTCTCAGCCTTCTTTTCTCCAGACTAAACAAGCCGAGCTCACTTAGTCTTTCCTCATACGACAAATACTCCAGTCCCTTAATCATCTTCATGGCTCTGTCCTGGACCCTCTCTAGAAGCTCAATATCCCTCTTGTACTGGGGAGCCCAGAACTGCACACAGTACTCCTGCTGCGGTCACACCAGAGCTGAGTAGAGGGGGAGGATCACCTCCCTCAACCTGCTGGCAACTCTTCTCCTGATGCAGGCCAAGATCCCATTCGCCTTCTTGGCCACGAGGGCACATTGCTGACTCATGGTTAACCTGTTGTCGACCAGAACTCCCATATCACAATCCACGGAACTGCTTTCCAACAGGTCAATCCCTAATCTGTGCTGGTGCCTGGGGTTACTCCTTCCCAGATGCAGGACCCTGCACTTGTCCCTGTTGAACCTTATGAGGTTCCTCTCTGCCCAATTCTCCATCCTGTCTAAGTCTCTCTGAATGGCAGCACAGCCCTTGGGAGTGCCAGCCACTCCTCCCAGTTTGGTATCATCTGCAAGATTTTCTTTCAAATTTTGTTTTAGTCATGTTCATTCCTTAAAACAAAACAAAACAAAGCAAAAAGCCTTAAAACAGTGTAAGCAAGATACAGTACTGTATTACAATATAATGTAACTTCAGAGATATAGTGTCTAAAATGTAGAACATTTTGGCTGCTTTTGTTCTTTCAGAGAAAAAAATAAGTCCTACATCATGCATCATAAAATTAATATTTTACTGGTTAAATTCTGAAATGAAAGATGGAAAATAAAAAACACTTATGGATCCTGAATATAAAAATGATTTTTAATATTGCTTGCAACATCTGAAAATGTCTTGAAATAATAGAACGTCATAATAACAATAATCTTTCTTTAATGGCTCACCACAGTAGAAAAGCGATGGGAAAAATGAATGTTAAAATATGACACAATGTCTCCGTAATATCAGGAAAGGTATATTGCATGTCATTGAGGAGTACAATATCTTTTCTACCAGGGTAGAAAAGAATACAATAGAAAATACTTGGGGAAAAGATGTTCACTTGAATCAAACAAAACACCAGAATGTGCTATTTGCAGAAGAGTGTGCAGTTTTCTATTTACTGAGCTGTTTAATACCACCTTTCTATAATACTTTATTTATCCATGAGAATAAAAGGATACACAATAAGGCCTGTTTCATCCAGATGAATATAGGAGCCTAGGCTACCTTATGTTTCTCCTTTAGTGAAGGCAACAATCTCTGTACCCCATTCAAAGAGTAACTATTTTACCTGTAAATGAGAAATGTTCCAGGTTAGATGCAATAAATTACATGTCTCTCCAAATTGGCTAATGATATTCCAATGATTGTCCTCATTTTCCAGATGCTGTTTCACTTCTCTTCTGTGATATCACTTTAAAAAGAATAAAATAAAATAAAGTAAAATAAATAAAAAATCTGTATTAAAAACTATTTATAGACAATTAAGAGATCAATCAGAAATTACCTATGGAATTATGCAAACAATGCCACTAACTTCTTCCAAGTAACTGAGAGTTATAAAACAAATTATCTTGATTGTTTATGAATTAGTGCTGTGATACAATAGGCAGGAGTGTTAGAGGATGTCCTTGCTAAGGCAGGAAATGATAGTAAAGAACTAGACATATAAGTCCTTAATTACATTGTTATTTTCTGTGGGGAGGATGAAATAAACACCCTTTCCTCCAAACCCTTCGTTATTAAAGAGTAACTTCAAATGTATGTCTTTTCTTTGAATGTTCACTGTTATTATTGAAATAATAATCTTCTTGGAGCTTACAGTAAATATAGAAGACTTTAAACAAAAGATACATTTTTTGCGAACAATACTTTATCAACATCATACTGACAGTTATTAGCCACAGTTTTAATCTTTAGAAGAATTAACAGCAAACTGAAAATAATGGCTATTTAAACAAAGCTAGAACCTAGAAACAATTTGGCAAGAGTGACATAGATACAGGTTTAAGCAGTGAACTACACTTTCATTTTATTTAGGAAATAACTGCGGCCATGAATGAACCACATCTCGTGCTTGTTCACCTTTCCCATGGACAGCATACAGGAAAATTATTTGTTCTGTACATAGACCTTATTGCCTCGAGAAGCAAATGACCTACCCTTAAAGTGAGTTTAGGTCCATGAGCTGTTTTTCATCCTTTAAACTCCTTGTTTCCTTCTCTGTTCACCAGTGACTCTCTCCATAAGCATCTAAGAAAATGTTATTCACTTTTTCACTTTGTTTTTATTTATTTATTTTTTCATAACCCTTTCATAACCCTTACCTGGGCTAGTCAAATTCCCATCTGATTACCAGACAGAAATATCATATTTTGTTATAAGGAAACATAAACAAAGTTGAATGTATTGACACAGAAATTATTTAAAATGGATTTGACAGCAAAGAGGTTGTGTTTCATGAAATTTAGAGTGTGACTTTGAGTATTGATCTATATTTCTTCTCAAAATTGCTCCCTATGTGTTTAGATCAGGCAGATGAAAGTGGCACAGTTAGCTATGGTGGCAACTGTAGTTTTGCCTTTTGTATTATTGGTTACGGAAAGTGTTGTACCTTAGCCATATTTCATCCAACACGTGGCAAAGGGTTAAGCAGAGATTTTTTTTTCTGAGATTAAACTGATGGCTAATGAAATAAATACTTATGATTTTTACTTAAAATATTTTAGCTCCTGTGGATTGAGCATTTTAAACAGATTGTTTCATAAAGAACATGATAAAAAACTAATATGACTTATAGCATATGAACAGAAACTAAGGGAAAGTTTTAAACTATAACTAAAAAAAAAAAAAAAGCAGCCTCTGTAATTAGTTACCTAAAAGTGGAAAACATTAACAAATTCTAATCACAGTATTAATCAGGGTGAATCATCGGACCGTGTTATTTAAGAAAGCAACAATTTTCTCCATTGCTACATACATCTGTACAAATGTTGGCTTATTTTCATTTAAAAGAAATATTATTTTTCACAAAGCATGAGACCTGGAGCAGAAATTAATTCATGTTATCTTATCACCTGTATCTACAGGGTATAATAGTAAATAATCATCATGAAGTCTTTTACCCTATAGTCATTGAGTTTGTACCACTATTTTTCCTTCTGGCAGCAGGGATTTGTTGGATACCAGGTGGTAGGAAGCATAAACAATGTTTTTACAAAACACATTACTAATACTGCCAAGCAGATTAACATCTAGATGGGTACATAAATACTGAGGTAAAGTGTGGCTGATAGAAATTGCTCAGGAGGAAAATACAGGTTTACAACATAATACAAATTATTTCAACAAGTCCTCTGTGTCGATGTCTGTCCCAAGGATCTTATTTAAAGGAATATTTCCCCCAAACAGCATACGAATCGGTAAAAGCAGTGGCTAAATTGCAGTAACACAGTCTATTCCACAAGATCTTTCTTACAAAGTTCACATCCTTCAGTCCATCTCTTCCCTTTATGTAAACACCCCTTATGTGAACAGATTTTCATAGTGTTTTGGGAGAAGAGGGGATTAGAGGTGGGGGGAATGAGAGTTTTGTGAATGCACTGACAGGATGTCACATCCCCAAGGTACAATTAATGATCAAGTAAGAGCTTGGTAACTAGCCTGAACACCACCAACTAAAGAGAGAATAGCAAAATCCCTTGACAGGTAGTTCAGAATAGATACGTGCGTTCAAGATGGCAATCGTTAAGTGGAATGAATCCCCTGCAGATGGTGATTCAGGAATAGAAACTTGAATGCCTCCAAGCAGAAACTTCTTGTAACCTTATTTATAAGCAAGTAAACCTCAGAAAACAACAACTCAAAACCCAATATCACATGTCCTTTAAGAATTTATTTTGTGCACTAAGCCTATTTGTTGATTGGGATTATTCAATACAAAAATAATTACATCTTAGTGAGTAATTAAACTGATCTAGAAAAGTGGATTCACCCTGGAGTGACATTGTATAAATTACATTTCAAGATCAATAATAACAGTCATCCTTACAATGTTTATAAGAAGTAAGACATTAACTTTTTAGTAGTTTGTAGGAATGCATTCATAGAGGATTATTTAATTTGTCTTTTAATATTCCAAATTTCTAACCAGCACAAATAAACAACAACAACAAAAACTTCAAGAATTCAGAATCCTTTGATTTGCGATTAAATACTTAGCATTGCCAAAAATTCTGCATTGATCAATATACCTATGCTGCTTTTCTTTTCTTTTTTTACCCTCTGGCTAAATGCATATGTTCAAATGGAAAACATGATATAAATTGAGTTTGTTTCCAACTGATTCTTACTGTGTTCTGTTATCAGAAAACAGACAAAATGAGTGACCATCCATCCTATGAGATTCTACCTTTTTTCTGTGCATTGCATATGACATGCAGTAGAACTGGTGTATTCATTTTTCAAAAGTTAAAGCTGACATTTACTTCAACAAATTTTAGCCTTCAAGCAATCAGCATTCTAGATTCTCTCCCTCTATAGTTAATGGCACATCCTAAAGTTGATTTTCTCTTTCTGCAAGGTTTGCAAGACTTTACTGAAGATGGACCGATTGGCACTCTTAAATTGTTTATAGTTATTAATATTGCTATAGACCTAGCTGTACTCTCTCCAGTAGTTTCATGTCCTTCTTGCACTGGGAAACCCAGAACAGGACCCAGCACTCCAGATGTGGCCTCACCAGAGCTGAGTAGAGGGAAAGGATCACCTCCTTCATCTTGCTGTCAATGCTCTTCCTAAACCACCCCAGAACAGCATTGGCTTCTTGGCCACAAGGGCACATTTCTGGCTCGTGATCAACTTGTTGTCTTCCAAGACTTCCAGGTCCTTTTCTGTCGAGTTGCTCTCCAGCAAGTCAACCTCCAGCTTGACCTGGTGCATTGAGGTTACCCCTACCTACATGCAGAAATAGGCACTTGACTTTGTTGAACTTCATGAAGTCAACATCAGCAACTAGTATAATTTGAGATTTGCATGGATATTGTGATTGATACCCAAATGTTACTCCAGACAAATATAATTTTCTTACAACAATTTCATACCTGCATATCAGCTACACTGCATCCATTCCAATTACACTTGATTCCCTTATGTAGGTTACTACAGAAAGCCGTAAACTATCCCTGTATATTAAATGCTCTTCTGAGACAGTTAAAATAAGGCAAAACTAACTAATTCTGTATGTTATTGACCTCCAACTTGTTAACACATACATGCAATTTTCTCTGTGCGATGTTTCTAAGCAAAACAACTATCTGAGATGCCACTATAATCAGATGTGTTGTAGTCAGTACAGTCCATGAAGTCTAGGTTACCTATGGTAGGTGGACATGGCTGAATTCTGATGCCAAAACACGGCAGCTTGTCAGTGCTGATCAGACTGCTAAGTGTGAATCAGCATATCAAACTCAGACTTCAGCTGCCCCTGTAGAAGCTTCAAACTTTCTATAGTTGCTACAGGTTTCATCTCTCTAACCCGATTTATGTGTCTGATGCTCCAGAAATTGTCGAATTACACTGACTGTATAGCCAAATGAATTTATTTCCCAATATCTGTTTCATTGCCAGTAGAAAATTACATGTGTGTGTATATAATCTGGAGCTGAAATCCATATGTGGTTTTGATAGTGTAAATACACTGCTGTAAATACACTTTATTTTCCTGCTTACTTAATTCGGTTACTTTATGCAATGGAAAGATGGAATGTAGCTTTCTGTCACTTTAAGAAAGCTCTGTCATTTCCAAAATGTTACAAAGAACCTCTAAATTACGACTCTGAGGATGCCTGCCTCTGACCTTTTCCTTTCTAATTATCATATTTCTCTGTGTCTGATAAGAATGGGACCAGAACCGAGTTAGAATTAAGAATTCCGTCTCACAAAATACTGTAAAATACTGTAATAATTTTTATCAGAGTTGGAAAGGAGTATATTAGAGATAGTGTTCTTATCAGACGGAAAACTTGCAATTAAGTGCAAAGTGAGGCAGTAGAGGACTTTTGGATTATAAATTTAGAATAAATTATTCAATGCATTGATAAACTAAATCCTTTTATGCTTTACTAAAATGGTGCCACTAAAAATTAAAAATATATCAAATAACTACATACATATACCATCTCTCCATTAGTCAGAAGATGCCTTTTTCAGAACAAAATTGGTCTGTTCTTTAAAAAGAAAAATCGGTTCTTTATTCTTTGGGGAAATGTGGACACCTTCCAGGATATATAAAAGTAATTTTTACATGTGATATCCAAACTGCAGGAGAATAAATATGGTAATATCTATCTTTTAATATTTTATGTCTAGATAGCTTTTTTTTTTTTTTCTCACCAAAGTTCTGGCTTAAGGTCCACACACACAGCTTTTTGAAATCCCTACCAGACTAGAAAGCTTCAGATAAAATGCTGGAAGAAGGCTAGGAGTAGATGGTTGTGACCGTTAATTTAGAAAAGGCAGGATAAATTTTAGGTAGAAATGAAGCTCCAAAAACAGCAGCAGAAGTAAAAGAACAAGCAGAAAAAAAATGCTAAGGGGGTGAGAGAAAAACAAACAAAAAAAGGTGGTGAGATAAAGATGCAAGTTAAATAAAGTAGTGTATCAACAGTGTTTGGATGTGAAGTAATTGTGAGATTGCAAAATTTTGGTAAAGAGAATTAGAAGGAGTATGAATATAGATTACTCTTGACAGGAAAAATATGGAAGCCCTGAATAAGGGTAAACTAGAGAATAGAAAGAGAGAGGAGGAAAGACTTTGAGTCTTAAAAAGTTACAGAAATAACATTCTAGATTTTACTTCTTACAGTCCTTAGGAATGTAAGTTTTTTGTTTGTTTGTTTTGTTTGTTTTGTTTGTTTGTTTGTTTTTCACTTGAAGTCTTAAAGTTAACTAGAGTCCCAACTAAAGAATTATGATGTAGAAAAAAAACTTTTTTTTTGTCCAGCTGCTTCTTCCATCTCTTGCAGTTGCATGTGCCTTTTATTTATTTATTTGTTTGTTTTTTTGTTTTTCTTCTTCCACCTCTGGAAAAGATTGCAGCAATAAGAACAAAGACATATTCAAAATTCAGTGGTCACTAGGTATTAGGATGACAAAGAAGAGGTCTCCTGTCATTCATACAATGAATATGTGAAACTTGTCCTTATGCATCAAGTTTATTCAATGTATTTGGAATTTTGAACTTTCTTTGGTCATAGGCTAAGGTGATAGGTGGGTAATAATCTAGATGATATTTTTAAGTAAGACACTCAACTTATAGCTATTGTTACCTGAAGGGGTTACAGCAGGTCATGCATAGTACCCTACAGTACCTAAAACTGCATTAATATTTTGATTCATAAGATGTAGTATCATTTAAAATCCAATAGAGTATCATACCTGGTTTCCAGCTGTCAGCTGCAGAAGGAGGCTGATCTCCAGCATTACAGCTGTCAGCCCCATGTGGATGTCTTTAGTACTCAAATGCCACCTGAACTGAGCTCTCTGAGGGTAAAAGAAACTCTCAGAAATTAATCTAATTTAAATAGGACCTGATGCTTTTGTAGGGCAAGAACTGAATGCCTTAAAGCATCATAACTGCAAGTAGATGTGTGTTCTTAGGCAGTAACTCCGGCTATCAACATCAACTTTAGAGTGAGCAGAATCACTTCTTAGGCTCTATTGGCTTGATCTCCATTGATCTTAGTGCGAGCTATTAGCGTACATACAAACACATCCCAGTAACCAGCAGGAAACTCTAGTCTCTGTTTTCCTTTGGAACTGAATCCAATCCAGTATATTAAATAGCTTAACATCTTGTAATAATATACCTCATTTTTTGTTAATGCTGTCTGCTGGTATTTAGTAAGAACGCTTTCTTGAAACAAATAAACAAAGCAAATGGAAGGAGAGAGAGAACACTGAGCAACCCATTGTGATAAGCAAGTTTTACAAGAATCTGAGGCGCTTTCTGAATGGCTTTTCCAGACTTCCTGAATCTAAGGAAGAATATAAAAGTATATGCTAGGCTTTTCCTGAGATTTGAGAAAACTATCTTTTTTTACTGCTGTGAGAGACAAACCCTACAACAATGAGTAATGGCAATTTAGACATAATTTTAATTAGCTATAATTTAATAAATAAATTATACGGTAAAACCAAACCAAATCAAAATAAAAGCAACAACAATAAAAGCAACAAAAGCACGTTTTGAAAAACAATTTTCAGCAAGTATAATGTGGTTTCCTGAGGTTGTAAAGGACAATGCCCAGGATCTCCTGAGCTCCAGATGAAAAAAAAAAAAAAAAAAGTTTGTTATATATAAAGCAAAGAACCCAAGGGCAGTAAGGATATAGGAAAGTTAATTTTGAACAAAACTGGAGTATTAAGGGATTGACATTTTTACTGTGCCTTGGAAAGAAACCTCTCTGTTGAATTCTGTCATGACCCTTCTTTTGTTTTGAAATATGTCTTCTAATATTTTTTTTTTCCAGAGGAATCCCCCTTGCGCCTAATTAACTGTCTTTTATGCTGTTGCTGCAGTTCATGGGCTAAAAAAGTGTTCTTAATTACCAATTTCATCTTCACAAAGTAATAATTCCAATGAGACAGATCTGATGGGAATTAAATTTTGATATCTGTATATAGATATAGGAATAAATATAAGTAACTTCAAGACACCCATGATGCTAACTACTGATTCTTTTTCAATATTTTGTTTGTGTAATGATTTTTATTGTTATAATTTTTATAACTTATGTAAAATGAACATTCTATATTACTGAGAGAGAAAGAAATAAGATTCTGCACAGTCTATAAGGATTCTCTGAGTAGACTAGATAGTAAAAAATGAACATAACAGCAGAATCACACAGAATCACAGAATCACAGAATGCTTGGGGATGGAAGGGACCTCTAGAGATCATCTAGTCCAACAGAACTATAATTAGTTAAAATATTTTAGAAGTTTTAGTCCTGTGCCTTTATAAAATAGGTATTTTATTAAGTGGCATATTGCAGTTTCAGAAGGATGTAGGCCTTTGGATAAAATATTTTAATGTCTTTCTAAAAAGATCTCACTTATTTGAATACACTCCCAATGCTTGAGTTTCCATTCTATATACTGTTCCATCTGAATATATGTCTATTCATATTTATTTTATATATTGATGGATTTTTACATATATATTCATTGATGAATATATGTACATGTATTGCATTTTTTCCTGCTTCCTTTTTTCTAAGCTAATGTTGATGTTGTGTGTTTACAGAATATTCACTGATAAGTATATATATATATACACTTATATACACACAAATACAAATATGTATACGTGCAAATACAGTACAAATAAATATATACATGCAAATACATATACGCATTTGTACTTATCTAACAGCATCTTTCTGCGCTGATGGCTAATTCATTATCACTATGAATTCACTACATATACAGAAAAGTTTGCCTCATATCGTTAGTACAAATGTGTCCAAACTATCAGTGTACAGTCCTCTTGAATTCATGCTTTGTAGTTAGCCATAATGCCTACAGTCCCTAATGACTTTTAGTAGATAAGGTTAATACGACCACAGGAAAATGGAAACCAAAGCAGGCTTGTCTTCTTTCTTTTACATCTTTTACTTCATACGTGATTCTATTTGCTCCCTCCCTAAAGGAGGATATACCCCTGATACCGCTTATTTTGTTCTTAGTTTTGTCAGTCATCATGTCTTTGTTATCTAGGAGGTGTCCTGCCTGTTTGCAAGTCTTTGTGCTCACCTTGTTCTTTCGTCTTCTATGACTTGGGTGACTCCTGCATGCGCAACTACACACTTTTGCCACTTTTGACAGTCACACTGTTCATACAGCTGTGTAAAATTCATGTACTTTATCTGGCCATGTCCTCACAGTTTCATGAAATAGCTATATACATTTGTGGGTAACACTATTATAGCAAAATTTTAGTGTAACTATTTAGCTAATATTAATAATATTAAATACTAATAGGAAATGTAATAAAAATACTAAATAGTTACACAGTTTTAGCCACAAATTGTATGTGGCTAGCTATTTTTAATTATATTGTGATTAGTACACTTATAATTTATAGATGTCACAGACCTGTGATTGACCTCTAGAGTATTGGTGAGGATAGCTTGTAAGAGTTAGATAGCAATGTGGATATCTTTTCTTGTGATTTTTTCTTTTCTACACTTAGGTAATTAATTTACTCTTGTATTTGCTAGCTGATTTAGTATACTGTTAGAAAGAGTAAATGGTCTATTGTGTTACCTTGCAATCTTTCCCCTCTTTGTTTTCTCCAATACATTGGTTCTCTCCTCTTATCACATTCTTTGCATTTTCAACTTAATTTTCTTCTTTTTATATGTAGTCTAAAAGTACACTTCATTTGCCTTGACATCTTAAATACACCACTAATTTTCTGTTATTTAGAAAGCAAACTATGTGGAAGGGGAGTCATTTACTAGAAAGACAATAGCTTCTGTGTGTTTTGGATATGTAATGATGTAACCTGGAAGGCAAATCATGAACTGACTGAACAGGTGGGCATGATCCAGGAATTGTAATACAACTGCTCCCCATTCTATTTTCTATAAACTGCAATATTTCAGATGAACTAATGCCATCCTAGCATTAAATAAAAATGCTATTGCATTATTAGAAGGATAAAAGTTAGATAGTTTCATAATCTGAAAAATTTTAGAAAGACATTATCACACAGTTTCTTTTTCCAATATCAAAAAAAAACAAACAAACAAAAAAAACTTTGTACACAGAACTGTAAAAGGTAAACAAACAAACAAACAAACAAAACTTTGTACACAGAACTCTAAAAGGCTTGATAAAAGCTTCTAAACAAGGTTTCCTGGGAGGCTGGCAGTAAATGTTTACCAGTTTAGACTTTATTTTCAGATGATCACATGAAATAACTAACTTGCAAAAGAGAAAAAGCAGAAAATGAAAAAAAAATAGCATAATCGCACCCATTGCAGTTTTACAGTTGAGTTTTAGATCAGGGAACCATGGAACACCTATGCTACTCTATTTCTCACTGGACCTACCCTTTTTAAATATGAGATACTTCCTAAGGCATGGATGGAAATATGCAATAGGTAATCTGGAAGACATTCTTTATAGTTCTGCCCCATTCTTCATCTTGGTGAAGAATTTGCAATGGGACAAAGTATATAACTCAGATATTCATAACTTATTAAGGGGAAATCCATGCTAAATTGGAATTTTTTAAGTGTTTCTCTGTCCAGCATAGATGGAGGTTTTCCTTATATCTAATAGTATTAAAAAATGCATTTCAGAAAAGTCTGTTTTAAACAGAGTAAACCACAGAAGATTAATTTGTCCTGGTTGGTAGAAAAATTTCTATTAGAATAAGTAAAATCCAATTTAGAAAGAGACAGGAAACAATATTCGATGCTGAATCAAAAGCATTTCTTATTTTACATTGTGAATATACAGCATGATAGGGTAGAATATGTTTACCTCTTCCTAAGTTGGCTCACTTTGTAATGCAATCTGTAGTGTACTTTAATATTCTTTTTTTTTTTTTTTTTTTTTTTTTTGGAAAAAATTTTTTTTAAAATAAATCTAA
>NW_010581664.1:867430-900272 GCF_000705375.1 Tinamus guttatus | reverse complement strand
CTTCCGATATAAAGGATAATGATACAGCTGTAAAGGAATTATTTCCTTGGTATTAAACATCAGTTAGGCTCTTACCTGCACAAAAAAATAATTGAAGATGAAAACATAATTATCTTATTTTCATAAAATGAAAAAGAGAAATCAGACATCTACCTGGCTTATTTGTTTAATAAGGCACTGAAATGACTCTGAAAATTAGTGCTATTTTACTCAACTGAACACGCCACTGCAAAATAATAAGTGTTGGTGGAACGATATGCTTTTGGATCCCCCAGACAGTAGGAAAATGCAGAAAAATGTGGAAAAAGACTCTTAAGAAGTTTTGGGGACTTTAAACTTCCTAAGTTTTATTTATCCTGTTAAGTGAATAGAAACCAAAACCTGTATCATAAAAAACTATGTGCATTTCTATTTTTGTTGTTGTTGTTGTTTTTGGGGAGAGGGAATGTGAGTGGGCAGATGTGCTTTTTGGTGGACTTCTTTTAGATACAAATTATAGCAGATGCAACTGAGGGTATTACCTAGACTTAGATATTATCAAGGGTATTATCTCTTCTGAGAGAAAAAGAAGCCACAAAAAAAAATCCATTAAAGATATGAATATAGGTGAGCGAACCAACCATTCAGAGAAAAAGAAAAATCAGACTTGAATTTAAAAGTTATCGTTACTATTTGTACATTTGTACACAACTTATCCTGTAATGAAAAAGAGATGGTCTCTAGCGTTGCTTTGAAAATCTCAGACAAAATAGTTATTGAAATAGTCCTTTCTTTTTCTTTCTGTCTTGTGCTGAAAGTCTAAACACTAATCACACACAGAAATAAAGGGAAAAAAAAATCAGCTAATCTGCTTTCATGTTGTTTGAATTAAAAAACTGCAAAATACTGTTGTGCTTGTCAAAGGAGGGTAATTAGGGAAAGGAAAAGTGACCAGAGCAAAAAAAAAGTGTGGCTAATTGCTGGAAAGTGGGGAATACAGAGAGCTTCAGATTTTCTTTGTGCAAAATGTGTTTGTCAAAATACAAGCAGTAATGGTTTTCTGCTGAAGGGAGATGAGAGAGAAAAAAAACTGATGGTTTGAGGTAGAGGGTAGAGTAGAGGATATCCTGTGGAGACTTACTTTTTATTTCTCTCTTATAGTTGTAGTGTTGATGTGTCTGGACATTATTAGTGTGAGTGAGATGATATACTTTTAAGATCAGGATTAATTGTTTTATTTCAAAATTCTTCAAAAGATCCAAAGTTATTATCCAGGAAATTGACACATTTTTGTTAGAAATATGTTTGTGAACTATTGTCCATGAATAGATGAAGCTATTTAAAAATGACAAAACTGATTCCAACAGTGCTTTTTATTACTGCTTATTAATTTTCATATTTTAAGATTTTGATCATACTCTTCTGAAAAATACTAATCTTCATACTGATATTACTTTTGAAAGGGAGAAAAACATGTGTTATTTAAACATCATTTTTATACTAAGACTTCAGAAGCCATTATTATGTCTGTAGGTAGCATGAAGCTTTTGTATCATTTATGATTTTGTAGCATCAAGCTCAAATTATTCCAGGCTCTTGTTTGAAGTTCTTTCATGGTGTTTTCAATAGACTGAGGCTACCAACTACCGTGCATTCACAGGAACTTGTTCTTGATTGCTGGAGATGAATTCACCAATTCGTTTCATGATTGGAGTTCTGGTTTGGACATGTCTTTGCATAAAACTAACAGCTGGAAAATACATCAATATGTATGTCAAAATGTTAGATGTTAGCACGGGATTCTGCCTCAGATCTGAAACTCTTGATGTCCAATTTTAGGGGAGTTCAAACACAGTTCTGAATACTGAGATGTCACTCTATAAGATCAGTAGTAGTAGACTTGCTTGTGAAATCTCTCCATCACTACTTCACTACTCCCCTAGAATCCTGATATGCTTTAAGATTTAAGATTAATAAGATTAATTTAAGATTAATATTTGATTTTCTTATGATGGCTGTTTCATTCTCCCCTGACCCAGCAATCTCAAAAGTTAATAATTTTTCAAATGTGTTTTTCAATTTCTTGTCTTCATGATGGCACTGGAACTTCTCATCATATGGAATGAAAAGCATCTATGTTAGCCTCAACTGTTTTTCATATTAGGAACTAAAATGTTCACTCTCTTTTTTTTCTCTCTTTTATTTAGACTCAGGACATAGTATTGCTTATATTTGGAAAAAAGAAAAAAAAAAGGAACACTCATTCTCAAATCATTTTCATAACAAAAATAAGTAAAATAAATAATCAGTAAAATAAATAATAAAATAAAATAAGTTAAAAAACAGCAAAGTAAAAATATTGTCACAATGCCAGCAAAATTTAAGATATTAGAAGAAAACAGAGAGTATATTTGCTTTGGATTTCTGTTGAACTGTCCTGCACTACTTTCAGAGATTTATGGAAACATTTTCGCACATCAGAGCTTGTCTTTAAATTCCCTTTGGGGTGTTTGGAATTGTTTTTTTCGGTTATTGATTTAAGTCCTACTTAGATCATTGAGAATATGACTTGCGGATATGTGTGTGACTTGGGTACCTATTTGTGGGTTCTAGTGTTTTGTTTTCTTCTGATTACAGACAGTCTCAAAACAAAGCCGAAAGAAATAGAAGTGCATAAATGATTTGGAAAATGTCAAAATAGGAAGAAAATTAACAAATCTTCTTGAAAGCTATATGGTTTGAGGCACATGTTTTGCATAGGAGAAAGTTATCTAGCACATTGATGAATCAATCATCTGCCATTTCATATAGAGTTTTTCATATATTCACTTCCACATTCATGAATTAAAAATATGGAGAATTTTTTTCTGTAACCTTAATAAATCTCCTGTAGACTCTGCCTTCTCTTCATTTTTTTAACAGATTGCCTAACAATGAGCTAGGCAAGCAAAAAAGTGTATATGCACCAGTCTTAGCAACTATTATATGATTTCAGAAGGAAAGCATGATCTAACATCAGTTGTCAAAAATAATAAATAAAATACAATTTCTTAAAAAAATCTGTTCACCTGCATCAATGAAAAGAATCTAACACAGCAACTGTAAAGCACTTCTTTGTGAAATATTTCAGCAGAAAAATTGCTGAAAACTGGAAAGATGAGGTATTAACCATTGTATCTGTGTCAATAAATATCTATACCTTCTTAAACCTGTCCCTAGCAGTTTAAATTGCATATAGAAATTTAAAGATGTGAAACTAGGACAACCAATTTTAAACTACCTATCAAATCTATGTAAAGCTTCATTCATGACTTTACGGGAACCTTTCTTAATCCAAGTTAAATTAATTTTGTTGTGCTAAACAAGATTCAAAGCTGTTTTCTGCAAACCACCAGAGAGACAGGAGGGCCCTCTAAGGATAATGTAGGTGGTATGGGAATTGAATTACATAATGGAGGTAGCCCAGACTAAAGAAATTTATGGACCTTTTCAGAAGAATTATTTTTGAAAATGATTTCGCCTGTTTTTGAAGGAAGTAAAAGCAAGTGATTGGAACTAATTTGCTGCAATTTCTTCTTTGTGCTGCATACCAGCACAAAACCATTTAGTACCTCCTTTTTGAATCTTACGTTTTGATTTCAGTGTTCATTGCTTTACTTGTTTTACTCGTTTTTCATTCTACTTTTATTAGGTGAAGAATCAATATATGCCATCTTGACAAACAATTCAAGGATAAATATATTTTTTCATTCTATAAACCCATATATTTCAGAGTTTTTTTTCAATTTATTTCATCAGGCCTTGACCAGTTTGGGTATCATATTCCTCTAAAAAGACATTGACTGAGTTTGGCAAACCATGTCAAAGAAGAGGAAAGAATCTTCCTTTTCTGGTAAGCAAGTGAACCTAGTAATGTAAAGAAGCCTCTGAATACCAGGGAGTAAAAGGCAAGGAAAAAGAAAACGCAAGAGAACCAAAGAAAGGCTGAGGAAGACTTCCTCAAAGAAATGCATGGAAAGGACCAGAGCTCATACTCCGTCTTTTAGTAGCAGATGCCGACTGTGACCCTAATACATCATTATCCTATTCCAGGAGAGCAGTGCATAGGACAAACCCAAAAAGCTTCAGTGTTTTTAAGATGTTATATGCCTTGGAAATGGAAAAGAAGTTAATGATTATTAATTATTCTTTATATTTAACTTTATATATAAACTATATATATAAGTCTATATTTTATTTACCTCTGGAGTTTGAATTCGAAAAAAAAAATAGATCTTTTTTGAGCAAACTTAAAAAACAAAAAGGAAACAGACAGACCTTTAAGCTGCAGTCATCCTTGGTCCTTCATTCTAAAGGTGGAAGACTTAAAGGAGAAATATAAAAAAGAAAGAAGAAACACACAATATGGAATAGGAAAGTGGCCAGTCCACTTACATTAAAACATGCATAATCAGTTCTAAATGCAATACATAGGTGGGTCATGAAGGCTAAAGGCACTGTGAGATTGACTATGGTTTTGTATTTTTGTATTTTTATTTTCTGAAGCCTCACTCACAGTCATACTGTTTTGTTTATTTTTCTAGACAGGCATTTTGATTTCAAAGACAAACTGCATTTATCATATTGCACTCAGATGACATTTATTACCACCAGTGTGTATTTTAATTTACTCTTGGAAATGTATAATGGTCATAAGTTGGGTCCTGCTCTTGACATGAGTTATTTTTGTACAGATTTCTTTGCTCAATAGGTCAGAAAGCAATTTTTTTGTCATATCAATCACATCCGTTGCATTACATTTCTAAAGTTTATGAAAGATAGGAGTAAATTGCCAGAAAACAAGTTCTCTTTTTTCTTTTTTTCCCTCCTAACTTTACCTCTGCTTCTCTGTGGAAAGTTTATCTGACTAATCGGTAATTTAATTTCAAATTACCAAACTGGCTAAAATAAATTTTATTTCTAAAATCTACCTCAACTGCTGACAGATCATATGCATAAAAGCTTTGTGATTGTGTATGCAGCATATACAGTATATACACAGCATATATACAGTAAAAGGTAACTTATTAAAAATACTGCCAATGTCTTTTCACTTTTGTGGAAACTTAGTGTTTGGTAGGAGATTCAGTGAACATGTAAGTAGATATTTAAAGGTTATGTGTTTAGCAACTACTTTAGGCTCCTTTAGAATATAGGGTAAAGAATTTTCAGAGGCCTCTTCCTTCCATTCTAAATTAGTTAACTAAAGAAGTATCTGGAATTCTTTTCTCCCCACTATGACCCTGAGACTCATCAAAGACTCTCAAATATGATTTTAATCTTGGAAACTAAGAATCAGCAAATATCCAGCAAGGGTCAGACTCATGCTATCATATACCTAACGCTTGACTAGTATGTTTGCTTAATGCTGATTCTTAGTTGTTACACAAAGATGACCTGAATTAAGCATAATAAGTAAATGCTTGTTTGAAATCTTGAGATTTTCCTGGTGCCTTTGTCATACAGATTTCTTTAATCACAGTTATCCCTAATTCCCTAATATTAGAAATATCAGCAATGGCTATAACAAGTTTTTTGAGCAACAGACTTAGAATCTACATCTCATGAGAGACTAGCAAGAAAGAAACCATGAGTAGTCATCACAGCTGATAAGAATTAGGCTCTAGGAAGAAATCTGCAGTGCAAGAATATCTCCTAGGATCTTACATCAGACATTAAAAATTCAAAGGAACACTGGATCTATAAACATATATCCCGTTAGAGATTTTGTTGCTTAGACTCTTTTGTCGCAATTTTTCCAATTCTCTCCTACTTGGAATAAAACTCTGATTTCCCTGCCTCCTGCCAGAAAACAAATAACTTTTTCACTTTGAGACAGACAGAAACGTTGTGATGACATTTTTGAATTAGGAAAATGTCTAAGATACTGTGACACAGAGTGACCATGTTAATTATAATCTTCTTTTGAAGAAAGATATATACATGCATGTACATATATGTGTATGATTTTCCAATCACTAGTCAAAAAGGAATAGTGAATTTAAAAGCAGAGTTTTTGCTTTTTCTTTCTCTTTTCCCAAGGATAATAATATTTTGTAACATCTTTCCAATATAGCTTTGAAGAAAAAGTATCTCTGTAGTAAATAACCCTGGAAGTTCATATATATTTTCCTTGTGATTATATTGATTTTTGTTATCAATTTGAGACATGGCAGCTTTTCTGAATCTGGCTCTACATGAAGCAAAGAACAGGAAAGGATGTCTCTAGGCAATCAAAAACACAATTTGCAGATAAGGGAAATTAAGAGATTACTGTACATAAGCAAAATAAGGAGAAAGATAGAATATAAAATCCTGATGTGGAAAGTCAATTTACTACCTAAAGAAATGATGCTTTGTGATGAGATGTCCAGACATTTTCTTATCTTTTTCATATATTTACTTTTATCTACAGGGTTGAGGGTTTTTTTGGAGCAAAGAGATGGATTTCCATTTTTATAGACAGTAGAAAAAAATCTTTTCCTCTTAGACGAAATTGGAGTAACTGGTGAAATAAAGGAGTCTTAACATATGTATATATATAAATATGTAATAATAATAAAAATATACGATATGATATTAACATCCATGGAATATCTGCTGTGGGTCAGAGTTATCAAACTGCCTTTTTGTTGTTGTTGTTTTGTTTAAACATTGTCAATTTGGTGCAGAGAAAGTTTAACTCTATTTATGACATATTCTGATAAATGTTAAATGAGCTTGCTAACCATTGGGATATTTGCACCCACACTTCCTTCATACTAGATTTTCAAGGTCACTCCAAGTTTCAAATTGCCCCTGGGGCTTGGCACATGATGTAAAATTCATGCCATCAGACATTTTCATGAATCTTACGCCCACTTCACATTTTGTTCTGTATGCTGACAACCACCTTGAGTTTAGGCTGTTAACAGATGTCACATGCTTTGTATATTGTGTTGTCAAAAAGCCTCTGATGAGAATATATTTCTGGTTATTGTCACAGTACTGATGAAATAGCTGGAGGCTACATAGATCATTGGGCTACACACATTGCAGTGAATTTACCCCTGAAGTCCTTTACTCCTGAAATGTTCCTGAGGTTGTCCCTTAGGAATATCAGCAACAGTTAACTTCAACCATGTTTCTGAAGTCAAGAAATGTTCCTGATCTGCTATTTTGCCCTCAATCTTATTTTAGATGCTGCTGTACATAACAATACATATATAACATAGTGAACACCAAATGCTCCACTTGAGTGGATTCCTTTTAAATAGCATTACCTGAAAGATATACTCAGTGCTTTCTACTAGTTAGCAAAATCTCATAAAAAATCATCACTGACCTTGTCTTAAGGGGACAGATTTATACCTTTTCTTTTGAAAAAGTTCAGAAATTGAAGCAATTTATACTAAAGAGAATGTTTGTGGTAGAATCTTTTAAAACTACAGAGAATATAAACATGATTCTAAAACACACAATAGAATAGCACAGAAGATCATAAACATTAAATAGAAGATTTTATTTCAATATGAGGTGAAAGGCAGATTTGTACCTGTTAATTTTTTTTTTTAGAAATAAGCTCTGTTTTCTAAACAATGTATATAACCATGTTATCAGAGAGTAGAAGAAGTATATATATTTATTTGTTTACTTTGTATTCCTCAGTGTCCTTTACATAAAAAGCCATCTGCATACAG
The DNA here is from genome assembly GCF_000705375.1 of Tinamus guttatus. The sequence continues at coordinate 892,575 of NW_010581664.1, read as the reverse complement.
TTTTGATACTGACAATGGGTGAAAAGGGTCCAGAGAAAAAACAAACATTCAGATTAAGAAAAAGAGAAAAAGTATGGTACTGAATCCTCACACTCCAGTGCTGGCAGATAGTGCTAATTGCCCCTTGACATCATCATCAAAATACTATGCTAAAAGATAATGGTTACTTGTATATTAAACTAGATTATTTTTTGTATGCATTTATAAATATAGTTGAAAACTTAGCAGTAACAACATCTAAGTTTAAGTGCCCAGAATAAAAGAAGACCTGAACAGATTTCTTCCCCTTCACTTAGTTCCTTACAGGGCTCCTTTGCTTTTTTCTCTCCCTCCATTCTTGAGCTTTGGCAGTCCAATCTTTCCCTGCATTGTCCAGTCTTTCCCTGCATTAAAGTCTTATTGTTATAGTACTTTAACACTTTTATATCAAGATAAATTAGAATTAAAACATCAAAATTAAATATCAGTCAAAAAGAGAAACAGAAAAAGTCATTTCGTATTTCACGATATTTGTTCTTTTTTGTTTGCATCATCTCTTTAATATTCCTCTTGAATTTATTAATATACTTTCATTAAATATTTAATTTTTAATTTTTTTTATAAATATTCCTAAATATGTTTTGGGTTTGCTTACAATCTTATAGAAACTTGAAAGATGCTGCATATGTGGCCACATCATTCAGGCATGTTCTTTTTCAATAAGGCTTTGCTTTGAAATCAACATATACTGTTTATTTTGGGCCATGGATTCTAACACAAAGTCCCTACTGAAATCTCTTTATCAAAAGACACCCTTTTGCTAAGACATTTTTGCTGCATTAAAGCTGCATTTATTCCTTGTTCTTTTCTAAAATGTCAGTGAATGTGACACATCTGAGGCTGATTATTATATGGGGAAAAAAAATCCTTTTTAAAGGAAGAGTAATGCCATCCACTCATGTCAGAAAACAACACAAAATCCAAATAAGAATGTAAAAAGTTAAAAAAGAGTGTAATTTTGCACTTTAAAAGATAGCCTGCCATGAAACACTGACGTATAGAGTCTGTAAAATTATTTAGGCTCTAAAAAGTTACAAGAGAAGGAAGAAAAGGGTTTTATTTAGAAAAAAAAAAAAGTATTCTCTTTCTTTGCCTGACCTTCAGTCATGGTTATGGAAGAAGTAGTCTTCAATAGTTCTTTGTTTATGATTCAAATGAATTCAGCAATGAGATTAAATTGTATTACATAGCTTTCATTTTCATCTTACCTTATTTTCATTGTTGGTATCAGTTTATAGCATCATCTCAGGACTGCCAGGAGACCAGAGTCTACTAAAAGTATCCTGCTGTTACCTCCTCTGTAGCTCTCCTTATATGGCTGGCAACATATGAAAACCAAGAGCACTAAAAATAAGAAAAAAATGGCTGAAATCCATCTTTGAGGGAATTTGTTCTTCAATTCAAAAATTATTCTTTCAAAATGTTTTTTTTTTTTTTTTCTCCCCACAGTATTCTACACCAGTGAAAATCCAGGCATATGTATCTATTTGTCCTGGCTCTGTAAAGTTTGGTTTGGAAACCAGAATATTAAAGTATTGCATTTGTATGCTATATTTGAAGTTATTCAGAAAATATGTCGGGCCTATTCTGGACATTTTAGATGTTTTACTCAACCAGGTTTTCCATGTTTGAGAAGCTGAAATTTCACAGGAGAATTCTCCGTTCAGATAAATACTTTTTCTTCTGTCTGACAGAGACAAAAAACTTTTCCAAGTTGTCAAATATCACCATTTACATTAATTTGTATTTAACAGATCCTGATAAAGATACATCACTAAAACTGATAAACAACCTACCTGAAGATAATATATATTTCCAGTTCTACTAATTTGCACAGCAGGCTCTGGGAGCAGCAACACGTTACAGAATCTGTACCAAAGAAAATGTTCACAGGTGTTCAAAATATGATTTCCCATGTTTCTTTTAATATGGAAGCTTGTTTCTTGAATATAAGGAATACTGTGAGAGCAAGCACTCAAAAGCTCAGAAATGCAAGTTTCTCTGGGTTTTCTACTGTTCTTTCTCTTTGGATTCAGCTAGGTCAGTATTCAGTGCCGTTTCTAAAAAAAAAAATGGGATCAGCAAGCCTGTTCCCCAACCAGTCACCTTAATAGCTCAGGAAGTGTGGGTTAGATGAGTGGATAGTGAGGTGGACTGAGAATTGGCTGAATGACATAGTTCAAAGTGTTGTGATCAGTGGCGCAAAGTCTAGTTAGAGGTCTGTAGCTAGTGGTGTCACCCAGGGGTCAGTACTGGGTCCAGTCTTGTTCAGTTTCTTCATCAATGACCTAAATAAAGGTCTCAGTAAAAAAGGGACATGGAACTACTGGAACAAGTCCCAAGAAGGGCTACAAAGATGATTAGGAGACTGGGGCATCTGTCCTATGAGAAAAGACTGAAAGAGCTGGGAGCGTTCAGCCTGGAGAAGAGAAAGCTGAGGAGAGGGTCTTACCAGTGTGTACAAGAATCTGAAGAGAGGGTATCAAGGGGATGGAGCCAGACTCTTCTCAGTGGTGGCCAGCAATAAGGTGAGAAGCAACAGCCTCGAACGAAATACAGAAAGCTCCATCTGAACATGAGGAAGAAATTATTTACTGTGGGGGTGACAGAACATTAGAACAGGCTGCCTAGGAGGTTGTGCAGTCTCCTTCCTTGCAGATATTGAAAATCTGCCTGGATGCCATCCTCTGCAACATGCTCTAGGTGACTCCACTTGAGCAGGACAGGTTGGACTAGATGATTTCTAGAGGTCCCTTCCAATCTCAGCCATTCAGTGATTCTGTGTGATTCTGTGATTTACCTTCTGCTCCTACCAAAGGCATCACTAAGTCCTTTTATACTGTTCAAACAAGATGCTTTCTAGGATTAGTCATGCGCCTAGAGGCTTGTTAGCCAATGGATATTAAAAAATATTCTAGGATTAAATAAAAGGGTAACAAAAAGTCTAGAAAACAGGATCATAAAATTGTCAAATTGTTTCTAGAAAACTTTCTGTGGCTCAAATGAGCTGTTTCTAGTTTATATCAAAACACTGTGCAAAAAAGGGAAAAATATAAGGTGAATGGTGCAAGAACATCCTTTCACTGGAAATTTCAGAAGCACTGAGAGATTCAGAGTGGAGTGTCAGCAGGATTTATATTTATGGGCAGCTGTGATTCATTTAGACTCTGTACAAAGACACCTAGATATCGGTGTCAACATATACAATAGCAGTTCAAGCCAATTGCCTAAATATATATATTTGTTTGATTGCATTCAGATTTATCAGTCCCCATGGACCCAGTATCAGACAAACTAATTGGTAAGATTTAGTTCCAAAGATAATGCAATGAGAATTGATATACACAAACTTTCTAGGATCTATCTTTTTTGGGGGGGTTTTGTTTGGTTGTTTGTTTGTTTTGTTTTTATGCATACCTTTCTAACATCCCCCTGAGCCCCAAGTTTGATGGCAGCATGCTTTTCCAGGAAGAAGAGGATAGTTTACCGTGAATTATCATCATCCCCACATCATCCCCAGTTCTTTACCTAGATGAGAATCGCAGAATCACAGAGGTGGAAAGGGACCTCTAGAGATCATCTAGCCCAACACTCTTCTCAAAGGACAGGCTTCTCAGGACATTGTCCAGCCAGGTTTAAAATGCCTCAATATGTGGAGACTTTATGACCTCTCTGAGAAACTTTTTTTAGTGCCTGATCACCCCTGCAGTACTTTTTATTGCCGTTGTTCTGTTTAAATTTAATTTCCTGTATTTCAATTTGTGCTTATTGTCTCTTGTCCATTCACTGGGCACCATAGATAAGATTTTGATCCTGCCACCTTTACACTCTCCCTTCAGGTCTTTTATTCTGAGAAGATCCCCCAGAGCCTTTACTTCTCCAGGCTAAACAATTGATCTCACAGCCTCTCCTCATATTACAAAATGCTTCAGTCCTCTGATCATCCTTGTGACCGTGACATTTTGCTGGAATCACTCCAGTAGCTCCATGTCTCTCTTTAACTGGGAGCTCAGAACTGGACACAGTTGTCCAAACAGGGTCTTACCAGCTGAGTAGATGTTTCCCCTTTAACTATTGGGAAAGATCTTAATGCAACTTAGTAAGCTGTTGACCTTCTTTGTGTAATAGCACATTGCAGGATCATGGTCAGTGTGTTGCTCACCATAACTTCCAGGTTCTTTTTTTTTGAAAAACTGCTTTCCTGCTTTCCAGCTAGTCAGTCCCCAGCCAGTACTGATGCAGGGAGTTATTTCTCCTCAGGGGCAGAACTTGCCATTTCTTTTAGCTGAACTTCATGAAGTTGCTCTTGGTCCATATCTACAGTCTATCAAGGTGCCTCTGAATGGCAGAATGATCATCTGGTGTATCAATCACTCCTCCAAATATCATCTACAAACTTATGGAAGCTGCAGGTTATTCTGTCATCAGCATTAATGAAGCAGTTCATTGAACTATACTGGACCCAGTGTTGACCCGTACTGTATACCATTAGTGACTGGCCTCTGAGGAGACTTTGTGCTGCTGATCGCAACCCTCTAAACCCAGCAGTTCAGACAGCTTTTAGTTCACCTCACTGTCCACTTATGTAATCTGTATTCGATCAGTTTCTCCATGAGAATGTTATGAGAAAAAATGTCAAAAACATAAAGTATCCATTGTTTTCAATTCATTCACCAAGGCAGTCCTCTCATCAATAGAAGGTTATCAGGCTAGTTAAGCATGATTTCCCCTTTGCAAATGCATACTGATTGTTCTTGATCACCTTGTGTTTAGAAATAGCTTCCAAGATTATTATCTCCATCACGTTTCAGGAATCAAGGTGAGTCTGACCTATCTATAGTTTTGAGACCTTCCTTCCTCTTCTTGGATATATGATGGACAACTACTTTCTTCTAGTTCTCAGAAACCTCTCCAAGTCTGCATGACCTTTCAAAGATAGTCAAGAGTGGCCCACAGTGCCATAACCGCTTGTGGGTGCATCCTGTGTTTATCTCATGGACCTGTTTCCACTTATCCAGGATAAATCCTCCTTGCTCAAGATGGCATTAATGATTTCTTTCCTCCTTTCCTCTATTTTTTTTTTTTGTGGGAGTATGATATTGTTAGTTCAGGGTCTATTTTTCCTCACTATAATCTACCTGAGGTCACTTTATGTTCTGTTGACATATTTTGCTTATTTGCTCTCTCTTCTGTGGTGTAATCCTGTAGCCTGTGGCCTGTGCTGTAGCATGGTCATTGCTAGCAAAAACTCAAAGGCTTTTTAACTGAGTTTGCATATAATATTCACTCTCATGTTCTTGCAAAAAAAAGCTGTGTATAAGAGCCATATTTTGAGTTATAGAATCTCAGTTTCTCACTTGGCTAGTAGAATGAGAATGGATAGTCAATAATGCATACGTTAAAGTTACTGTTAAACATTTATGACTTTAATGTCTATCTTATGAGCTTTTCCATTTCTGTTTTTTTTTTTTTTTTCCTTTAGAGTTGGAATATTTTGTCAAAAAGCTGTAATGTCTCCATACATGCTAGCAGTGACAAATACTTGAAAAGCCGTGAATTATGCATCCTTCTGCTTAGCAAAAACTTACAACAACTTGTTTAGATAATCTAAAGCTACTTATCTCTCATAGCACATTCATCTCTTTAAGCTCTACTTCTGAAAAAAAAAAAAAAAAAACCTGACATATGAAACAGAGAAATCTACTTACATTTCATCTTCAGTCACTTCTTTCGTTGCATTTGCATACCAGCCTTACTTATGAACATTAAAACACTCAGTTACACAGTCTTTGTCTTGATTTTTCTGTTCCTCACTTTTCATCTCACATTTTATATAAAAAGTCATTCTTCCTTTCTGCCATTTTGCTTTATGCTTGAGAGACATTCATTATTTGTATTATGGGATATAAACAGACACTTGCATAATTAGATGCTCATTTGCCTCCCTGTTCATTTTTCAGAGTTTTCGGAGTTTAACATACATATTGTAAAAACATTTCAGTCATCTCAGCAGCCGTTTTCCTCCTGTTCCTCCCAAGGACAACTAATAAAACATAATTTGTGAAGTGCTCATGTCAACAACTTTTACTAAGTATGCCAACTGCCAAACAAGCTGAGAAACAGAGGAAGGAGAGTGAAGAGCTTGAAAACACAATATTGTTAAGAGCTGATTGAAGTCTGTTTGCTTTCTGTAATCATTGATACTTGTCCTTGTTTCTGCTGCACATTGTGAGCTATGGAGAAAGGAGCAAGATTCTTGTCTTACTATGTTTTACTGGGGCTAAGCATTCATGTAATATCCTGAGTATAGATTGCTAGAAGGAAAACAATTCTTCATTTCCCATAACCTCAGTGTGCTATCACCTCCCAGTATTTCCAACAAACATAAAGCAATCTTTTTAGTTAGTGGTGCAGTTTAAGTCCTGATATATTCTCACAGCAAGTACTAGAAACAAAAGGAAAATTTTTCAAGTGTTTCCAAGTGAGTCTGAAGAGAAGGAGCTGTGATTTCACATATGTAAGTCATTCAGGCATTCATTCACCTTTTGGGTAAAGTAGATAAGTTTTATTCCACTGGTTTGACTTTCTATGATATCCCTATAAATCCAAAGTGACTGATGCCAGCAGTAAGCTTTCACCTTGAGGATGGAGTCCACCCAGGGAGCTTAACATCTACCAGCTGTAGTCACAGGAAAGTTTAATCAAGAGCCAGCTTCTTTTACAAATAGTATTAAGTGGAAATAATAAAATCCTTCATGATAGATAGCTAATGTAATAAAAAGTAACAGTTTGTGAAGGGAATAATATCCCTTCAATCATTTGAGGAAGTTCTTCATGTTGACTTAAGCATAGAAAGAGAATTTACTGAGTTACTAGAAAGCTCACAAAGCTTACTATCATTTTTTGACTTTCCTGCGGTATTTGACAATTTTTTGTTGTTAGTTGCATATGATCCTGTCTCATGACTAAAAAAAAATAAACAATTGAATTGTGGCCAGGAATATTTTCAGCTATATATCTGATGATCATTTAACTTTTTCCCATAATTTTTCTATGTTTTTGCCTCTGCCTATTTTCATACAGAGTTTAAATTATTTCTTTTTATTTTTCCTTTGAAGGATTGTCGAGCAGATAGAAATTACAAAAGATGAGAGTTCATTTAAAATTGTAGCAATAAGAATTTCATTTTTTTAAGGAACAAAGAAACTAGAATAAATGAACAAAGCTCAGATGAGAATCGAAGAGATTAATTCTCTATCTCTCTATATATATTATCTAATTTGCTTTTTATGGGTATATCTCCCAGTTCAATCAGGGATTTTTCCTCTTCAATGTAACAAGAAGGTTTATCTTGGGAGAATTTTCCTGAAGGGACTTCTGCCTGCGTTTTATCAGTGTAAAATATTCTATATTTTTTTCTGGATTTTGTCATTATTAAGAGTATTGTTTCCTCAGAAGTTCCTTAATAATCATCAATAACATTATCATACATTACATTTTGCTATAATACAGCATATTTTATTAAAATTTGGTTAATTCAATATTTATTTCATTAAAAGTGTCAGTAGTTGTAGCAAGGTAAGGAAAACAATTATGCAAAGAGTAATTTGAACAAAAGTTTCAGGAAGATAGAATGTAACACTGACAACTATAATGTTTTGGTGACATTTTAATAATCCAAGGTATTAAATATATGGTTAAGAAACTTTTAAGTAAAGCTAGTGCTTTTGGTTATCAACATCTCTGATATTAACTGTATCCTTTTAAGAAATTCTCTTTTTTTTATATACAGGAAACATGCAGGTATAGTTTCAAACTGTTTACATTATTCTACATAATTAATTTAAAGTAGCTACCTAACATCGGCTAAACAGAAACGGTCATAGATCCTTTAAGAAGATTAAAAAAAAAAGTCAGAGATCAGTTAAATTTTTACATTTAACCTTTTAATTTTCTCATTAAGTTTTTAAGTTCATTAAGCCCAGATTCTGTATATAGATTGTTAAATTATTTACCCTGTTCTCTTAGAATCTATGTTTGAACGTTTTCATTAAGTTGAAAAGTGCTGATGGAGTTTTGAATCACAGTTCTTTCTGCATCAGATGAGAATCGAAGAGATTAATTCTCTATCTCTCTATATATAATTCATATAACTGTGATAAATGCCAAGTAATTTTAGCTTTTAAAGATTTCTCTTAATTCAGAACTTGAGTCTCCATAGATTTTAGATTTTTAATGCTCAATATTAAAATATTTTAATTTCCAAGATAAATCCAAGCTAAACTTTGTGTTGTTCAAGCAACTTGGTGTGTATGCGTGTGCGTGTGTGTGTGTGTGAATTTTTGAAATCTCTCTCTATGCTATTGTGACTATTGAACAAAAGTTAGTTTAAAGCATACCGTGATCACTCAAATGGAGAACACAATGAGCAGCAAGAATATAAAGCCAAAGGTCAAGAATCTCTCAGTTTCAGTTACATAAAAGTAATTCACAAAAATAAATAAATAGATAGGTAGATAGATATAGGGAGGAACAACTTGATTTGCACAGATATAAATGATCTTGCATAGAATCATAGAATGCTTAAGGTTGGAAGAGAACTCTAGAAGTCATCTAGTCCAACCCCCCTGCACATGCAGGGTCACCTATAGCACGTGGCACAGGACTGCATCCAAGCGGGTTTGGAAGATCTCCAGAGAAGGAGACTCCACAACCTCTCTGGGCAGCCTGTTCCAGTGCTCTGTCACCCTCACTGTTAAGAAATCTTTCCTTAAGTTCCTGTGGAACTTTTGGTGCTTCAGTTTGTGGCCATTTCCTCTAGTCCTATCAGTGGCCACTACTGAAAAGAGGCCAGCACCATCCTCTTCACTGCTTCCCTTGAGGTACTTATAGACACTGATTAGATCCCCTCTCTGCCTTCTCTTCTCCAGGCTGAACAGGCCCAGCTCCCTCAGTCTTCCACACTAAGAACAGGAGGACCTTCCCTGGGCTTCCATTCTGCATTGGAGCTCCTTCTCCTATGAGAACGCCTCTCCTAGGCCCACCAGCTGCTTCCTGATCTCTGCTCCTCCTCTCTCTCACTCATTCTCACTTCTAAATACTGCTTCAGATAGATTCTTCATCATGTTCTGGTTCAGTTCTTCATCAGAACAGCAGACTATCGATGTTCCCCTCATCTGCGTCTTCTGGAGATACATTTTAGACATTACGGGAAAAGAAACAACACAATTGCCACAGGCAGGTATAATGAAGAGAACAGATAGCCTTTCCTACAGAAGAAATGAAAAGCTTTGACATAACTTGGTAAGAACAGAAATAGTTAAAATATTTAAATTAATAATAATTAAAATAATTTTACAAAACCTTCCCAAAAATAATACTGTGCTGTTAGAAACCTTTGATTAGGAATCGCTGTCAGATGGAATTTGATCAATGTAAAAAGAATTGATTTTAGCTAGAGTTTACTTTTATGATACCTGGTACTATACTATGATAGTATCAAAAATGGATATGCTTATAAATGACCTCTTTTAAATGTAATTCTTTTTATACAGATCATTATACAACATATGATTTTATACAAGATTACTGATTTAGATATTTGTTACTGAAAGTGGATATATATTTTTAGAGTATTAATAGTACTTTCATCAATGTTGTTTATGGCATTTTAGAGCCTTTAAAAGTATTTTTCATTTATTAGTGTCAGAAATGTATTGAAGGAAAAATAAGAAAAAAGGCAGTAAAGTGCACCTAATACAGTCTCTCATCGTTTTATCACCAGAATAAAATCAAAAAAAAACTTAGAAACCATGTAATGAATAAAGAAATTAAAGAAAATTATTTAAAAAGCTGAAGCGTTCAGAGAAACTGATCAGAATGAAAAGGAATGTCAAGAATCAGTTCATTTTAGATGACTTCAAAAGAAATCTAAATCAGGCAAACTAAATACAGTTAACAAGAAACTTCTTTTAGTATATAGCAAGACTAAAGGAGTTTTTTCTTATCAAGATATATTTTGTAATCAAAAGATTTTGATGCTAAAAGATGTATTTATCATTCTTCCTTTTAGTTCCAAAATGTTCTTTTTTCATGGATATTTATCTCCCATTGTCCCAAAACAGAAATAAATTACTGTGGTGCTGTCAGAAATTTCCATAAACAGAAAGCTATTTGCACAGAAAAAGCACTAACACCTAAGGATTAATTAAAGACTCCCTATCTAAATGTAATATTCTGAAAAGCTTTTGTTCTGTTTTATTCTATTTTAAAATACATCTCTCATATTAAAACTCTTATATATTCTATCAGTCCTCTAATAGTTTCTTTTGGCAATAAGGCCTTGTCATGTATTGGTTAAGTTGGAAAATTACTATCATTTTATTTAAGAAAAATGTCACCACAAAATTTTTTTACATGTGCTTTTTTCACCTTAATATAATCTAAACACTTTAATTATTAATATAATCACCCTTATATCACCTAATAAGCTTAATATATTCAGGAATTCATACTAAGATGAAGACTATGTTTTACTAAGTTTTGTCTTGGTAGCAATTTATATTTAAACTACGTATATTTTAAAAATACAATTGTCTTTTTAAAAATACACCCATGTTTGGCTAATGATTTTATTTTTTAATTATGTGGTATAAGCTTGTTCTAAATATACCAACAAAAGTGGTTGTTCAGTGTGTTAGTTTCCCTTTTTTCAGTGATGTTTATTATCTCTCAATGTTGCAAAGAGCAAAAGCACAGGAAGCCCTAATGGCTTCATGACAGAGTAACTGCATGGCAGCTAAATGTCCTGAAAGCAATGGGAAAGAAGTGCACTTTGAAAGGCTTCTGTCATCCTGCCACTGTCATCTAAGCCAATCAGAATTCAGCTGATCATCATTTTCACTTGAATCTTGAAAATCAGTCCGCATTTAAAATGGTATGTGAGGAAGATCCTTCATTGAGACATATTTCTTTAAGGTGAGATTAGAAACTATACAGAATGAACTAGTGAACTGCAAGAACACCGATCATAGAGACTACCTCAAGGATGAAATTTTCAGTTTAAGCTCAGAAAATAACAAGTTTTTTTTTTTTTGAGATTGAGGATATTTATCTTAGAGAATAATGTGTCAAGAGCCCTCCTTTCCCTCAGGAGTAGCTTTTAAACTGAGATTGTCATGCTTGATCCCTGACTGAACCACTACATTGCACCCAAGGACATATTTGGCAATATACCTTGTTGATCTCCACCAAAGGATCTAGATTCCTGGCTTGTCTTTGGACTTTTCTCATTACTATGGACTGGCCTGGTGGGCTGTGGCTGACCATGGTTACACTGGGTTTTGGTTGAGCTTGGTTACTTTCTCCAGACCTAATCTTCATCCTGTTTGTTGATTCAGCTTTCCAGTTTGGCCTTCGACCTACCTCATCTCCAGTGTTTTACGTGTGATTTAGACTCTTGGCTGAACACTTAGCTTTAATCAAAAGACCTGCTCTGCTTACTTTCTAAAATACTCTAGGACAGACCCTTGTCAGTGAATCCTTGTGATCATACTCAGCTCCCAGCTTCCCCTTGTGTAGTGCTTAGAAGTATGCGAAAGACTAGCTGTAGATTTTGTATGTTTTCAAGCATATGATGTTTGGGAGCACAAGCTAACTGTTCAATGGTATGATGGCAAAGCATTAAGGAAGGGCAGATTGAATTGAGTACAGCCACAAATACATGAAAACTTGTTCTCACATTTTCTGTGCTGATATAGCTACCAGTTCAAAGTCACCATGCAATGGCTATGTTCCATAGCATACACATATAGAATCTGTGTGTGTGTGTGTGTGTGAGTGTGTGTATATTTGTCTGCACTCCCTTTTTCTTTTTTTGCTCTGAAGCATATAGTTCTTCTAGAAAAAATAGCAAAGAAAATTGTGCTGATATCAAGTGTAACACCCGAATTTGAAAGGAAGAATTAGGAAGAGTTAAAAGCATGTATAGAGAAATTTCAAGAAGAATTGAACTAGAATCCAGTATTCATTAATGACGCTCATGGACCCTTCACAAAAACAACATTACATGCACCAAGCAAAGAAAAGATGGCAATTTGACCTGAGTCAATTTGTGACTGGAGAAGATGATGAAGAAGGGTTATGGAGCTGAGTTATGGAGAAGCTTGTGGTAACTGACCATGCTTAAGACACTTTTTCACAGTGACCACCTGATTACCACCAGACTGGCTGATATAGAGTTTGTTAAAGAAGAGGTTTAGCGGTTTCGTTTCCTGGAGGAATTATACACTTAAATGTCATCTGACACCAAAGATACCTCAGTGTTTTGTGTAGATGAACAGCTCTCAAGTGATGTGTTATGTTGCTTTCTTTGGGTCAAAACAATGTTAAGAAAATTCTAATTAAATTACAAAATTGTTTATAATTATTATCACAACATTCATGACCATCAAAATAAGAAAGGTGATTGTATACCCCAAGAAATATGAAAATGTATTGGTGGAATACACATAGATAAGAAAAGAACAATCAGAGCTCCATCAGTTCTGATCATAGATAATGAATTAGTGAAATCTACTCCAAACTTCAGCATCAAAATCACTTAGCTGCTTGTATGGCTAAAGAACAGTTGGATTTTTTTTACAAGATGCTGTCACATGTTGATAAGAAAAATGTGCCTCTGTGAAAATAATCCATTGTGAGTAATTAGCCTTTTAAATGTGTTGCCTTCTTTCTCTGTTTTCCAGTGTGGAACAATAAATACTCCTGTCTTTTTAGCCTTATCTCCATATGAATAATCTATACAGTTCTTTTTCTGTATGGTGTTAGTCTTTTAAACCTCTACTGTGATATACACATTGAGATCCCTACTAGATCAGAAAGGATTAGATTTAACAGTAGCTCGAATCTCTTTCAAAGGAGAACTGAAAAGTGCTCTAATTTCCTAATTTAAAGTTACTATTAACTGGTTCTCTAAAACACAACAATCAGTCACAATATATCACTCTTGCTGTCTTCATCCAATTAGTATTTAATGATTTATATCAAGTGCCACAGGTTCAATGGGAAACAGTGCCCCCTTCTGCTCTTTCCTACAAGCTAATTGATAGGGCGCCCCTGTACTAACAATCTAATTATAGATTACATCTTTAGGACTCTATTCCACTGGGTCCTAATATTGAAGAAAATAGAGAATCATAAAGAAGTTGAAAAAAGAGCTGAAAGAAATGACAGGTTCCATCAGAACACATTCTGCCAAGAGGAATAAAAATAGCCAAGACAAAATAGCAGTTGTTACGAGCAAGAATACTCCTATCAATGGAAAAGAATTTCCGCAATATTTCTGGGCAAATAGTGCAGGGAAAAACAAACAAACAAACAAACAAATAATCAAACAACACAACAAACAACATCAAACAAACAAACAAAAACAATCTTTCTTCTAATACAATGAGAAGATTCTGCTCCAGAGTTATTTCAAAGAGATAAATCCTTTTCTGTAATTAGTGATCCAAAGAGCAGGAAATTATAGTAAAATGTCCTGCTTCATTTAGTTACAATCCTCAGGAAATCAGAACCAATGGGTAACCCATTACTACTTATGTCTAAGATGTGAGAGATACACAGGCTTCCATGAAGTTTTTTTGTGTTTGTTTGTTTCCCCGCATATTTACAATTCTGTTCTCTGCCTTTAAAAAGGAAGAGACAGAGGAAAAGCATGAGAATTTCAATGTTATGCGCAGCTTGCTTTTAGTTGTGGTGCTAAATTTCATAGTCAGCGAATAAAATTAAACAGTGTTATCTTGTCCAGGGTGCCTGAATAATGGCCACACACAAAAGGAAATGTAATTAATGGATGGAGAAAAGAAGGGTTCGTCTCTGAGTTATGCCAATACATGAAAGGAAATGTGTGCTTCTCACTTATAAAAAAAATGGATACATTTTTTTCTGAGGAGTAAAGGCGTGGGGGCTGGGACAAGGGGGCAGGAGGGAAAGAAATAACTATGATGGAATAGAACTTTTTTTTTTTTTTTTTTGAAAAACAAATGTATGTTTTGGACATAACTTAGACAAGTTATAGGAGATTAATGTTATTGGCAAGTGTGATTCAGAGCATCCTGGCAAGTGTTACTCAGAGCATCCTAGCCTCAGGAGGCAGCACTGCAACCATTTCTAAAGTTCTTAGGTTCTGTGTGTGCTAATGGCACAGGAATAAGTTGTATATGTATAATATATGACATATATTCCCAGACTTGGCAGATGATAGATATTATTATGTATGTTTTTACATATTTTTACAAGAGAACTCTGGGTTAATTATTTTTTTCCATGCTTTTGTGCATCATACATGCAGCATTAGTGGAGTTTTGGTTATTAGTCTTAGCCTTGCCATTGCCATTACAAAGGCATATGGAATATTACAAAGGGGGAGTGAAACTCAGGGAAAATTTCTCTCACTGCTTGCTTGCTGCCTCTGCAAAAGAAGTACCCTATTTTTTCTGTGTAAAACCTGAACTGCCAGATGTAGCTGATAATTGTTTGTTTGTTTGTTTTCCAGCTGCTCCTCTGACTATAGGTTGATTAATTGACTCAGATAGAGTCAAATAGAATAATTGACTCAGAATAGGTAGAAAACTGAGTTTTTGGGAAGTTCTGTCCCATCAGTTTTGAGGTTTCTCATCTCAGAGGAAAACCATAACCTATAACTCAACTTTGGCTGGATCTTTGAAGGTTTCACCTATGAATCATGAAGTTACAACCCCAACAAAGTCAGCTTCAGAATTTCCTTTGACCTGAATGAGGAAAGAGTTTCAGTTCTAATGACTGAGCTTTATGGTTCTCTGTATTGTCTGAATAGAGATTTGAAGTAGTAAGTCATTTAAAATTTGAAATCTTCTGTAGTTTGTATAATATCCAATAAGAGACTCTGTAAAACCATTGACTTTTTTAGCATAAACTTTTTTCAATTAATTTGTGAAGTATTAGCTTTTTGAATTGCATAGAGATTGCATAGAACTCACTGTTAATTTTACATCATGCATATTTTTATAGCTAATAGAAAATGAATTTAACTGCATATTTAATTTTTAAGTGTATAGTAAAATGAATGATAGATTTTAAGATGTATTATGCAGCATGAATTCTTTTTTAATGCAAAGAAAATTGGTATATACAGATTTTCCATGGTGCACAAGTATCTTGGGGATTTTTGCCTTTTTATAAAAGCAATTGAAGTCATGAAAATTGCAATTTATGGATAATCTGTTATATTTTTACATGCTGAAGTACATATTCAGCTTCCAATTTCTCCTGTGAAGCATCCAGCAAAATGTGTTATCTCTTTCATTTAAGAGATTTATATAAGAAAAGCACAAAAAAATGAAAAATTTTGAAGAATACATTGATCAAGTTACAACTATTTACATTAACTGAATTGTATATAGTGCTGAGGTGTGTCCCCAGAGTGGACAAACATATTTAGTAGTTATAAGGGGTATTTCAGTTGTTTCCTGGTGTTAAAAATCAGAGTGAGAACCAAGGTACTTGCCTGGACATCACAAATTATTATTCAGTGCTTGGCTCCAGCCATGTTATTGCAAAATCAGGCTCCCAGATTACATATCTTTATGGTAGAATTAGGCTTCCTGATAACTTACTTACAATCTAAACAACATTATGTCAGGACTAGCCAGATATTAAAAGCGTTTCTAGACATTCAATAGATACCCCTTTATAACCATTCAATATCATCTCATTCATTTAGAATCAAGATCACAGAGTTATTTTCTCTTGTAATATCTTCTGTAAGCCTCAAAAATCAGAAGAGGGTCTGCCTTCCACATAACTTCTCTTCTATTCAGGAATTTTACCATGAATTAGAGACTGAATTTGTTTCACCAGCCTTTGGACATCTATAATGTAGACACCTCTATCTGAAATAGTAATCTACTCTCTGGTTATAATAAATAGACAATTGTATTAAGTAGTTCCTTACACTGTTTTAGACAATTATCTCAGGATGAAGAGGATCCTTCCTTACTAGTTTTAATATTCTGGTGCAGACACAAATTAAAAAGTCCTGGGCTTTGGTTATTGTACATGATTTTTTGCTGGATATTTCCACTGAATTAAAGCATATAACACATTCAGATTTAATTTGAGGATGTTTAAAAAAAGTATTTTTACTGAGTCTTGGAATGAGGTGACTACTTCGTATTTTTCTTTTTAAGTAAGTTTTGTTTGATTCTTCCACCCCACCCCCTTGCAACACATCAGATAACAGACATATTTTGTGTACATATATATATATATATATTTCTAAGGAGAATGGCTTCTGAACAATTTTAAATTTTCATTATATCTAATTTACAAACTCCTCTAACTGATAAAAGGCAAATTCCCCACTGATACACAGGCAGTCTATTTGCATGGGCAACCATTTTTATCTGCCTTCAGAAATTACTTTTTTTTTTTTTTGAAAGTGTCCCAAATAATGTAATGTGCATTAAATTTTGCAGCACTAGTAAAACTAATATGTACACACACACAGAAATCTCCAAAAACAGTGGCTTGTTTTAACTCTCTGAATGGCTTTATGTAGGGGTAGATGTTTTATTTATTAATGCTATTTTCATATATGTGTGTGTATATGTATAATATATTTTTTATTTTATATCATATGTTTTCTATTTATTTTATTATTTATTTATTACATAGAAATAATGTCTATGATAAGATATTTATATTTTAGATGTGTAGAATTAGGAAAGATGAGTGCCAAAGAATCTCGTTTTGTCCACAGCTAATAGGACTCAATTTCCAGAGCATCATCTAGATGATACTTTGACACTTCTTAGATGGTAAAACCATCATGTTTTCAAAAATATAAGCAGTGCCTATCATTGCAGATATATGCAAATCCTGGAGAGTCCTGCAAACTTGTGATTGTAAGATGAGTTCTCCCTATTTGAAATGCAAGAATTCATAAATTCATATCTCTAAATCATGTTGGTACATAGCTTCATTTTTCTCAAATATTTGCACTATTGACCTCTTTCATGAAAAAATAGATCTTCTAATGCTATCATCTCCGAAGTGTATGTAGGAAGCTTGAGGGAAAAACAAAACGAAACCAAACCACTGTGAAAGCATCACCGGAAAGATTAACACATCACATATAGAGTATCTGGCAGCATTAATAAGCATCCCACAGCCCATGACTCACACTTATTAAAACAGAATTTGTCCTGCACTACCTTGTAGAGAACTAATCAAGATTAAAGCCAAAGTGTTTGGCAAAGTGAAATGTCATCTCTTCCATAGAGAGTTTACAATACCAAACACACCACTTGATTATAACAAATAAAAGAAGTCTTAGGGTGAATATCTGTGCTGTCATTTTAGCAATTCTGTGTATTTAACTAGGTATTGAGACGAATAGACCGAAGCTGTCTAAAAGTCATATGGAAGGAGCAGCATGGATAAGAGGTAACTCTTCTCAAAACTGGATAGAAGTTTTTGTATTGATCCTGCAAGACTTTCCTTCAGTGTACTGACTTTTTTTTTTTTTTTTCATTTTTTTTTTCTTTTTTTTCCCCCTTAGGTTATTCTGGAAACAAGGCAAAGACAATGCTTATAAATGATGATACTGTCTCTTTCAGTAGTCCAAGATGTACTGATAAAATCGGAGCATTTGATCCTTCACTGAGACTTAGTGAACAGTACAGGACTCTTACTCAAAAACTAAAACATGATTGCATTTCAAAACATGACAGAAACTAAGCAGCCCATGAGTTAGTGTGGATTCAGCAAAGATAGCCAAGTAAATTTTAGATATGGAAATATTTTTAAATTGCAAGCAAACTTTTTGATATTCACATTTTGAACATGTAGTCTCCTAAACATTGACTTTTGTGATTTTGTTGTTCAAGTGCAAGCCTGATTAAAAAACAAAAAAAAAAACTTTCAAATTTAGGGTTTATCCATTACTTGCAGCATATAAGGTACCTGAAAAGGTGTCTACCTAGACACCTACACTGAAAGCACCAAGTACTCTAGGAAGAAGTAACCAATTTGCTTCTGAACACAAAGGGAAGGGACACCCTTAAACATCAATGCTAAAGGACTTGTCACTGAAAAGCATTCTTCAGTGGAGCTTTGGAGCCCTGACCTGTTTAACAAAAGGCAATAGCTTGCAGGAGAGCTCTGACCTTTCTGTTGAATAGGCCGGCAGGCTCTGGCTCTAAGATTTACAACTTTTCAATGTTCCTACAGTGTGAAAAACAGCAGGTCATTATTGCCAAGTAAAAACCTAAGTAATATATTAAAAAGCAGGGAGAGCAGCTTTTTTATTCTTTGGTCACAAATAGTGTAAGTTCTTAGCTGCTTTTATTTTTGTTTAATTAAATATATTTAAATTATAGTCTTTGCAAGAGGCAAGGAGGGCATAATTTCAAATTATTGTAAACAAGTGCAGCTCTACTGAAATCAATGTTTATTCAATGTCTGAATCTGTCCTTATTTAAATAATTCATGAAAGCAAATGTATTTCTATATCATCTTCATCTCTTCATACTTTTTTTTTTTCTGGAAAGTTTTTAAATATAAATTTCTTCTGTATATAAAATGCTGACTAATGCTTTTCCTTATTTAGTCAATGGCTTCAATCAAAATCTGCAAATAATTCCCCAGAAATTGAGAATTATTTTCCAGTTCACCAAGCATCAGTATCTTGGTAAGCTTTTAACAGAAAATGCTGAATTAGTGCATTTCTAATCTATTTGGACTTATCATTTACTAATTTGTTAATTTTACCCTTTCTCCTGACTATTTATATCAAAATTAATCTACTTCTAATTTCCTGTATCAACAAAAAATATAAAGAGTAAGCTCTTTAAACTTACTAAAATTGTGAGATCACAGAATCAGAGAACGGTCAGGGCACCTCTAGAGACCACCTAGTCCAACCTCCCTGCTCAGAGACACGTAGAGCACATTGTACAGGGTCACATCCAGGCGGGTTTGGAAGATCTCCAAGAAAGGAGATCCCACATCCTCTCTGGGCAGCTCTGTCAACCCAACAGGAAAGAAGTTCTTCCTCACTCGGAAATGTAACTTCCTGTGTTTAATTTGTACCCATTACTCCTTGTCCTATCAGTGGCCACTATCGAAAAGAGCATATCTCCATCCTCTCTATGTTCCTCCTCTCAGGTATTTGTGCATGTTGATAAGATCCCCTCTCAATGTTCTCTTCTTCAGGCTAAGCAGGCCTAACACGCTTTCCTCATAAGATAGATATATTCAAGTCCCTTAATCATCTTTGTCGTTCTAAGCTGGACCCTCTCTAGACATCCCTCTTGTACTGGGGAGCCCAGAACTGCGCACAATGCTCCAGGTGTGGCCTCACCAGAGCTGAGTAGAGGGGCAGGATCCCCCTCTCCACCTGCTGGCAATGCTCGTGCTGATGCAGGCCAGGATCCCATGGGCCTTCCTGGCCATGAGGGCACATTGCTGCCTCATGTTTAACTTGTTGTCAATCAGGACTCCCAAATCCCTCTCCACGGAGCTGTTTTCCAGCAATATGATCCCTAGTCAGTGCCCGCAGTTACTCCTCCACAAATGCAGGACCCTGTGCATGTCCTTGTTTAATCTCATGATGTTCCACTCTGCCCGACTCCCCAGCCTGATGACTAAGTCCCTCTGAATGGCAACACAGCCCTCTGGAGTGTCAGCCACTCCACCCAGTTTGGTATCATTTGTAAACTTGTTGAAGATGCACTCTGTCTTCTTTTCCAAGTCATTGATGGTAAGTTGAACAGCACTGAGCCCAGTGAGAGTGTGAAAATCAGAACCCCTTTATAAACAGAAATAAAACACTGGCATGCTTACCAGACATGTTTCTTTTTCACTGTAATGTTCATTAATTTTTCTTTAGACTTCTTTACATAGGCATAATGCTAGACCATTTGCTTAACAAGTACTTTAGATTTGATAGAGGGTGAAGTTTGATCTGGACCGATAAGGGGACTGGGAGAACTATTTAGAACAGTTACAAAAAGCTAAATACTTCCGAAAGCGCAGGCAAGTATAAAAACATCACAGGTTAGATATATAAGCTATACACGTCTTTCCAGTTGTGATTTTTCAGTGAAAATAGTAATAAAAAATAATTTTGCAATAGATATAACTATGTTCTATTGCTAATTTTCCATTCAACTGAGGAGATTAAGTATCAGAGACTCAGACTTCTTTTTTCCCTTATGGGATACTGTTAATTGAATATAAATAACTGATAAAAATTATCTTGAACTAATTTTCCTCTTTGCTTAATCATGTTTCAGTGAGCATAAATTTTTAGTGTCAGTTTTACAATAGCTCCAAAAATCAGTCTTATGATCAACAGTCTGAAGAATATTTTAGCACTCTCTTTTACATCCTAAAAAAGAAGAATAAAAAAAAATCATTAATCCAGCAATACAGAAAGCCTGATTTGGCATGCAAAATATTTGCAGATTTCAAATGTTCTTGAATTTCTATTGAGTAGCTGGAAGCAATAAGAAGCAGAGGCACTCACTCATCACAAAAAGTTATTGGTACATGATGAACAGACCAGACATACTGTGTTTCAGACAGCTTCACTGTAATAAAAGTAGATGTAAAATCTGTTGCAGGGTAATCACTGAAGAGCCCATTAAATTAAATTGTGAACAAGTTAAAATAGATTTTGTCAAAACACAAAAATTTGTAATGACTCAAATTCTTCCCCTCAGCTATCCTTTTCTAGGAAAGATCAATGATCCAACATTTTTATTAGGTTTTGTCATAGAGTTTACACTCCATTTTGGTATATTTTGGTAGTCAGAAGTAAATTGAGGTGGAGGCAGAGTTAGAGGGAATATGGAACTGAGTGGTAGAACTAATATTAAACAGGAAATAATTCATGGAACAGCAGTAAGATTTTTATATCAAGAATGCTGATATAATAGGAGTCTTTAGGTTATCTAATTGGATTAAGAGCCCTTTTAGCAACCTAGACAAATTGCAAGTGCGTAATTTGTGGAAAAAAAATCAAGCTCAATACTTTGTCTTCAAGAAATCACTGAAGATTCAACTGATCTCTCAAACAAAATATGTGAAATGACAGAGATCAGACTTATTCATCTTGTGATACTATAAGAAATGTCTTGTGGCCTCAACTAATTGTCCTTGACCACGTCCTTAAATTAAAACACACCACAAGAAAACTCTCAATATATATTTTTTCCACAACTAACTATTGCAAAAAAAACCCACTCATGACCAGAGTATATATGTATGCACAGTACGTAGGCACAGAGGTTTTAGGAAAGTCTTCAAAAAACTGTATGGAATAAAAATACTGTAGAATCTGGTACAGAAAAGTTACATCACTGTGTCTGCAGAAATCAAGTTTGTTCCCCAAAATGATGAAAGCGGAACGATAATGTTTGCAATGGTTTCTGTCGACTGTTAGTTTATTTATACTCTAACTTATGCATCAGAACAACATTTTTATCCTGATGCCTTTCTGCATTAGGTTTTTAATAATTCAAAGCACATTACATTATCCAGCCGAATGTAAAGTTTGCAGGCTGTGAACTGTGAGCAAACCTTCCCTCTCAGAGATACACCTACATCAAGTAAGGAGTTTTCCCTTTAGTTTTCCATAAAATGAAAACTTATGGCCAGTTGGAACTTTAAAGCTTGTGGATAGCCTTTTTAAAGAGCTTTATTGAGCAGACTTGATATCAGAATATGGTTTGCCTCAAGGGGATATAAAAAATAGCATAAACTTTAGTTACAGAAAGAGATGATTGCCTAGTTCACAGTGTTAATGAGAAATTAAAATATAACCCCCACAAATTTAAAACAAAATGCATATCTTTGGCTAATTTCTTAAAGAAGAAAATAGCATGTTAATGATATCTGAAAAGCCTTGGGAGTGTAGTTGTGAAATGCAATCAGTTTGTCAAAACATGGGAATGGGTATTGAAGTATGGCTCAAAGATATCATTGAAGGCATTGTTATTTTACTCTGAAATGCAAATTTTAAAGTCTTAATTAGACAGCCGTGATTTAGGTACGATATGCTGTATTAATTGATGAATTGCTTGTTTGATTAAAGTATGATTAAACAGATTTATTTTTATTTCATATTACATAAATGATAAATGACTCTAAAACTAGTTCTGTAATTAAGTTACACATACAGTAAATGAAGAGATTAATGTTTAATTAACTAAGGTCTTAACTATAGCACTTGGGGCTCTATTCATTAAGGAAAATCTACAGTAGCTATGATGGCCTAACAGTTTTTTAACAGTATTGTATGGAGGTTATAGTTTATAAAGAATTACATCAATTTCTGAAAAAAAAAAAAATAGTGGGCTTATTCCTTGTAGAAGAGAGTTGTAGGTTTAGGCTCTTACTTGTTGCAAGTTATACCTATATCTACACTGAAGAAAATGTGCTGATTTCTATAAACAGTTTTTACGCTAAAGACTTAGTTTTTTTTATTTAAAATTTATTGGGACAAATTAATCTTGAATATGACTTCTTAACTGAATTTTGATAAATTTTATCTCATTTGGTTAGGTTTTGATCCTATTACATTCATCTTTTATTGAGCAAAGATCATTCTGTGAAAGATTTTAAAATGCAGTTTCATTTCAATTTAGAATTAAACCTAAACATCCTTATACTGTCTGTGAAAGAAAATTCATTGTAGTTGAATCATTTACTTCATTTTATAATTTTTATTTTCAGGTGGATATGATTGAAACCCTGAAAGATGAACAAAGAGTTTTGAAAGAAAAATTTTAAATATTTCATTCCAGAAAAAGACATCTTCATATATTTAGATCATGTGGTTCTACATCTGTCTTCAGATTAACCACAGAAATCAATAGAAAGTCAGTTCAGAGGGAAGGAAAGAGAAAGAATTCGAGATATATTAATAGGAGATTTAAAAATCAATTCTGATTTTACCATTAAGTAAAAATCAAGGAAAATAATATTTTGACTTTTAGAACCATAAGCATATTTGAAAACCAATGATAAAAGTCTTACTGAAAAACAGTTGAGTACAGATCTTTCTCTTTCCACACTTAATGCATGGGGTTCAGTAATGCTATAATCACATGAGAAATCAGGAAATCATTTTTCAGCCAATATGTCTACAGAAAAGACAGTTCAGCCCAACTAAGTGAAGCAAACTGTCTATTACCCAAAGACAGTGAAGCTGCAGTATGTTTGTCTGATATTTATAAAGAATACCTTGTAAATACTTGTTTCCACAGTTTTAGTAGTCTTTATTATCCAACGGATTGAGCCTATAACTTTGTTTCTTAGATTAAAAAGAGAAAAACAGCATAATTGCAAAAATGTGCAGATATATCTTTGTAACTGTTTTAAATCATTGTTCCATTATATTAAGTTACATAAAAGCTCAATACCTATTTCATCAGCATTTTGGTGCTTCTAAAAGATTTTAATGGTTTCAGGATACAGGATATAAATTTAATACTGTCTGTGAATCTTACAGTGAGATCATGACTTAACAAGCCCTTATTTCCATTTTCATTGGAAATAACAGCTCAGTCACAACCAAGCAAAGGCATGGGTGCTCTGAGATCTCAGAACAAATATGAAATAGTCCCTGTCAGTGGTCCATATGTGATCACCAGTGCAAGGATCCATAAAAAGGCTTGAACAATTAAATTTTTACCCTTTTAATTTTCTGTTTGATACATTAGACAACATTAAACTTCTTCATGATAATGAGTCATTTCTATTCTGAGTGAAGCCATTTCTGCTATTAAAACCATGACATGTTAATTTTACAAGGCCACTGAGAATATTATTTACAGGCTCAGTAACAACATAGATAAAATTAAGTCTTCCTTACCATAATATTATAAAATTAATTGACCATAAGTAACCATCATGAAGTTGGCTATGGCAATGCATCTTTCCATTATTTAGTGAAAAAAAAAATAGGCTTACATCAAGCTGTTAAACATATTTGTGCTGGTATTTCATTTTCAGTGCTTATTTTTCAAACATGAAAATACATGATTTAATATATAAGTCAAGCAATTTTACAACTTTACTGGCTTCAAAATAGAGAAAAATCTTCTTTGGGAGGCTGGTATAAAGAAGGAAATCTTGGAATTATTGAGTCCTAAAGTCAGATACATTTGCAGCACTTGCAAGATGATTGAGAGATGCTTTGATGTTGATCTGGTTGGAATAAATGTTAACAGTTGCAATACTTACTATTATCTTGTTTTGTTTTCATTATTATTAATTTATAGGGCTCTAGATTTAGAGTTTGAACCCTAAACTTCTGCTTTGGAAGTCTACACACACACAGAATTCCTATTTATACATTTTCATTGTGCGTTTTGAGTTATTCTCAGGCCAATTTGGTAGGCAGTATGAATGCTCTTATAAATATGCCTTAGATAAAGCAGACAGCAGTAGTTTCTCCTTCTTCCTCCTTATCTCCAGCTCTCACTGAATGTGAACTGAACAATTTTTTATTTGTCCGCATAGCATAGTGTATGACTTTGTATGTCATAGAATATTTTTGTGATTGATCATATGTGTAATTCCTGTAAATAGTGGAAAAGAACACACGTTGAACAGAAAGCTATCTAATTTCTTCCAATTACCCGGACGTATTTTACAAAAAGAGAGAGTAGTATATCTTAGAGAAACTTTATATGCTTCTCTGTGACATGAAATAACATATATTTTATCATAGTAGAACAGGCTTCAAAATCCATTTTTTTTTCCTCTCATAGTTAATTTCCCTTAAAAAAGAAGCTGTCAAAACACATTTCTTGTCGAGAGTACTTTCTGGCTGTATTCGTAATTTTCATTAGAACCTCAGAATATTAAGAATATTCATATAAAGAAATGATATTTTATTATCATTTACAGCAATCACAGAAATTGTCCTTGCAGATCTTCAGGACTGGAGTCACTTTGCAATGTTAAATCAACAGAAAAGCTCAAACTTTTGCAATAAAGTCACGAAACATGAAGAAATTCTGCGGGTACCTGGTGAACTTTCTGCAAAAGAA
>NW_010581664.1:808074-867390 GCF_000705375.1 Tinamus guttatus | reverse complement strand
AAAAAAAAAAAAAGAAAAAGAAACCTAATGACTGATGACACATTAGGCTGTGCTTTTAACTTGATGTATCTATACTCACAGTGACTTGTAACTGAATTCCTCTCCATTTTCATTTTCAGCTTTGGCAAAGACAATTTGCATTATTCATTCAAAAATGTAGTAAATAAAGTGAAAAATGAAATGAATATCCTGGTATTTGCACTCACTTGTGCAAAATGCTTTCCAGAAGAGTAAGTGCACAAACCTGTTTATCTGTATTTATATATGTAAACACAATGAGAATTTATAACTTCAATGAAAATTGAATGTTATATCTTGCTCAGGTTTTATGGGATTTTGGTACAGTTCTAAACTCCTTGCCAAACACTTCTCTCTTATTTTTCTTTCTCCTTCCATCAAGAAAGAGAATATTATATTCAGAAAGAAAGAACAGAATGGTAATTTGCTTGTAAATTGGAGCAGAACTCTAGATAGATGTTTCACCAAATCAAGTCTAACCCTCTTATGGAAAGACGTATATAAAACAAACTAGCTCATGTTCAAAATAACATGTGCAAGGATATAACATAATGAGACATAGCAAATCAATACAAGGTTCAGCTTCAGCTCAAGTTCAGTTTGCTGCTTCTGACAGTAGCAATGCTTAGGAAAGAGTATAGGAGCAGGATTACATACCGTGATGTTTTCCTAGATGTTTACACCCTTCCAGTCTATAATGATTTGTGACTCAAGGTCTTCTTGAGACAGAAGTGATTTCTTTCTATATAGTAGACCTCACAGCATTTTTCTTCAAGACTGTGTCCAAGTCCTCTTTTGAAAGCATATCAACTTCTGTCACTCAGAATGTCCAGTGGCAAACAGTTCAATAACTGTGCTATGCGTAAAGAAATATTGCATTTTGTCTGTTCTGAGCTTGCTGTCTATAGATCTTTCACTGAGAAAATGTGGTAAATAGGACCTTCCTGTTCACAATCTTTATGACAGTAATGCTTTTACAGACTGCTCTTATGGTCCACCTATGTTTCCAGACCAAAAGAGATGGTTTAGATCCACTGCTACTAGTGCTCTTACGTCCTGCTTCTCTTTATCTCTGCAATCACTTTACCTCACAATCAAATAAAAGAAAAATATCTATTATTTTCATACAGAAATGTGGTAACACAAAGTAAAACAAAGAAACAATCAAGTCTTTTTCTAGTCTACTTCAGTGCAAATAAGTTCTGCTTCCAATAAATCACTAATATTGCAATTGTAAAATCTTGTGACTAAACCTTTCTTTCTCTAGAGTACCTAGAGATACCCTACTCTAACTGTATTTAATACTTCATTAAATACAAAACAAAACAAAATAAAACAAAACAAAACAACGCAACAACAAAATAAACCTGGGGTTTGCTGCAAGACAAAATAATAATAAAAAAGTATAACCAGCAGATACGTTTTCATGAATTTCCCTATTTTTGAATGGCATTCTATGGGGGTCACATCATATGCCAATTGCTCACTTTACCTTTTTGTTTTGTTCTGGTTCATGCTTTTTTTGACTTTTAAGCTCCTTTTCTGTGCTTTTAATTATATGCCAGCCTTTCCACATAGATTTGCCATGCATGGATATATATAAACCACATCTTTTTTGTCCTTTTCTAATGCACTGCTCATTCCTTACTATTAAAAAGTTGTAATAACTCAGACTAGAAATATATTTGAGTTTGCTTAAAAAGAAGACACCATCACCACATATATAAACACGTTTTATTCAGGCTCATCACGTTTTCCATATTGTTTGATTTTAATGTCCAAATTCAAAGTCCAATTCAAGAGAAAGATTCCACAGAGGTAAGGAAAAAACTTATATACTAAAGGAAAGGAATAGTCAAGATATATATTTGGAAGCTCTTAGAAGTGTTGTAATCGATCAAATAAAAAAAAATCCAGATTTATATCTAACAAAAATAAGAGTGGATATTCTTAAATCAACACAGTTATGCAAATTGACACCTGCTTAACTTTTCCCATAAGGTTTTGTAGCATAATAGGATAAGCAGGTGTTTATTAGCTTCAGATTAACATCCTCCTGTTTTTAATGAAGTACTCATCTCTTCTAAGCATTGCTTTTGCAGGTGCTCTCCTTGTGTCCCAGAAAAATACTGTCAACAAACAGTACACATCTCCTTTCCAAATGATACAAAGTAATATACATGCTTTGAAGCTGGGAAAAATGTTTAAAAATCAAGTGAAACTGCACCAACATCATCAATTTCTGAACTATTTCCCTGAAAATACTTTATATACTGTTATATATGATATATACTTTATACTTAAAACTATATACTTTTATCCTCTTTATAATGCTAAAGAGTAAGAGAGAATGAACATGCATGGGCCTTGGCAACTGTATCATTTAGAAACTGTGTATCTGAATAATACATTACCATTATTTTATCCATGTTTGCAATTAAGAGAAAATAAACTCATAAATTTGAGTGCCTTTGTAAATTGTCCAAGACATTTACAGAGCCTTTGACTGATACTTGCTTAAGTCTGCTGACATGCCTCCAAGATGTTTGTATATGTATCATAAGGAATGAGAATTTAAACAACATGACAACTCCAGGATATATTTTTTTTCTCTTTTTTTTTTTAATTGACAGTAAATATTATTTTTCCTTAAAATTCTGGGCAGAGTATTACTTTGTCATATGATGGATAAGAGTTGTAGTGATTTTTACCTGCAAATCCTTAAATCTTTGTCTGGAAACCTTGAATATAATTTTCAATCTCTTGACTAAGAGGAACCTTAGATCAAGTAGAGAGTTGTGTGATGTGCAATAAGTATTTTTTTTTACTTAACACATTTAATTGTGTACATATGCAATGAAAGATGGACAACAGGGTTTTAATGAAAAGAAATAGTTGCAAAAATGCATTATTTCTATGCCGAGGCTTACTGATTTAAATACATGTTATTTCAAAGGATTTACAACTTATTAAGATCAAAATTCTGGACTTTTATGTATACCTCCTCCTTCTCTTTAAACCCCACTTACTTAAGCTTTTCATCTTCCAGCTCTTTTGTATGATTGCCCCTTCCCAACATAGTGTATTCTGGGGTGTGCATGATATTCTCTTCAGTATTCATACCTTGTGAACTCTCTGTTATCAGGAGATTCCAACTCTATGCTCAAAAACTATTAAAAATAATTTTTCAATGAAATATTAAAGTAATCCATTTCTTTTCCCCAGCTATGCAGAGGTACTTCCAAATTTGCCTCATTCTCTTTTTACCACTGATGTAGAATTTCCTACTAATACTGAACAAAAATGTGCAATGCTCTGTATGATTAATAACACCTGCCAAGATATTTCTCTGCAACATAATAATTGTTTCAAGGGTTACATCTTTAGTTTTGTTTTGTACAGTGTTTCTCCATCTCTTAATAAATTATATCTCAAGTGAAATAACATATAACAATACCACAATTTAGCTGAATCAACTGAAGACTTGGTTAGCTGCTGAGTATGAATATGGTAATTTATTAACTTTTCATCTCTTCCTGTGAGCTAGAGTGTAAGTCCAAGTCTACTCTTACCATTCCTTCAGATTGGAAACAAAGAACTTGCAAGAAGTATGGTTTACTATGATTGTGATGGCATGATCCTAGATGTAAAAAATAGTCCTATAATAAAAATTTCATTATTTCATTTCAGAGGCTTAACTACTGTTTTTGTTTTACTTCTCTACAGCATTATTTTTTTTCTCCTTATTTAATGACAAAATAAAAGTAGATGCATACGACACAAAAGCTAACACACAGATAAAGCCCACCATGAGAGAAGACTTCATGATGATGCATGCTATCATGTATCATGCATACTTTGACTAGTTGGAATATGCGTATTTTTGAGACTATGTTAAAATTGTAGAAGGTTTTATTTATTTTTGTCCCAGATTCTTCAAAGATAAATTGTTCTGAAGACAGCTGTTCCTCTGTTCCTTATTAAAATGAATTTTATGACTGAAAATAATGCTCATTTTTACTGTTCCCTTGCCAATTTTGTTCTGGGAAGATCCAGAATAGAAATCAGTATGTTTCTAATGCTGTACTATATGATGTAAGGAGAATTCTGTTTTTGCCTAATTTATGTCCACAAAATCAGCTGTGACAGTGTATTCCTCTGAATCCAACTTCCAGCTCTGTTCTTTAAGATCTACAATATAATGCTACAACTTCTGCATATAGGCACTTTTTGCACATTTACAAAATAAAGAGTCAGAAGTCCAACTTAACTTCTTTTAACACTACGGTATCAAATACCATTTTTCTGTGCATCCCAGCCATAGTGGCAAGGAGCTCGAGTATCATTTTTTTTTTTTTTTTTTTTGTCAAATCGTAAATTGCCTTGTATTCCTAAAAGTTGTGTATTTGAATCACATTTTAGGGGTGAAAGGTGAGTTTTGCTGTTGGACTTCAAGTTTGTATTCCCCAGACTCTTTATTAACTGTTCCTTGTGATTTTTTTTCACATGTTCCTTGAGGCTATTTTTTGACAATATCTGTTGGTACTTAAAATATCTATGGGAACTGACAAGAATAATTGGGAAAATCCACAATATTCTTGAAACTTATCTTTGGGGACCACCAGTTTCCTTTGCTTCAGATGTGTGTTTTTTAAAATTGACAGAAGGGATTCTAAAGAACAGGAAGATCTGATATCTCAAGAAATATCTGCAATTAAATCCTGTTTCTCTATAGTACTGACAGGCTGGACAAATAGCATAAAGTAGATATTTGCTTCCTCAAACCAAACAAGAAAAGGGAATAAAGCAGCAAAATTACAAGATAAACTGAGTTATGCACAATGCAAGTATTCCATCCAAAATTTTTCATGAATTTACTATAAATCCTCTGTTGCTGCACATCTTATCCAGCAAATATTGGTACAGGTATTTTTGTGAGTTGAAAGGGCTTTCCTGTCATTTTTCGTTATGCCTACACTTTCCAGCTAAGCTCCCTTTATAACTGCTTTACAGAACAGAGAACAGATTTGATGTCTAATATAACAAAAGCCATGTAGTTTCAAACCTATTCGCCTATGGTAATGTCCTGTCTTTGACTATTATCAGACAAGTATCTAGATTATATCTAGTATCATGCGCAGTCCTTTCTTGTAGCATTCTGCCTACTGTCCTTCAAACATTTGCAGTTCATGCATTTGCTAATGTACATATGATTACTGAGAATTTAGTTACCATTGACTCCTCTCAGATGCTCATAAATTACTTCCATGATCTTATCTTGCCTCTTCTGAAGCGCTGTAAACCTTAAGCACCTAAAGCATCCTTTAGTAAGCAGTTTTTCTCTTTATTGATAAAAGAGCTACCCCTTTTTCTTGCTTTGAATCGAGCTTCCCCTATTTGTATATGATGTATATTAGTTCATGCTTTCTGGGCTGGCCTTGTAGTGCTGAAATTCTCATAATGGAGGGGATCAACAGTAGGATCTGCATATGTGCATTAATATCCATATAACTGAGTTAAGTCCTTACTAAACTGAGCTTTTTTATTGGGAACACTACTGCAGTCTGTTAAAACTATTCTTCGTAAATCCTACTTTGCTATTTCATTCCTCCCCTCGCTTTTTTTTTTCTATTTTAAATGAAAAAAATTATCATCTCCTGTGTTATTTCTTCTTTCCTATTAACTTTTTCTAAATGGTTAGTACAGAAAGATTGGAAATGAATCAAATGCACCAAAATTTGGATATGAAAAGTTTCAGGTACATTTTGGAAGTCTTTTCAAATCCTGTGAGTTAATTTTGAAATGAATCAAGAGCAAGGGAAATGGGGTTATAAGGTGAGATTGATGCTATCATATCTTATTTCCACGTGGGAGAATATAAAGCACTTCAATTCTGTAATGGAGGACTTGTAAGACTGAAGAAATTTGGACCTCATCAGGGAAAAGAGTTATAATGACAAGGAGATAGAATAAAAAAGTCAAGTTACAAAACAGAATGTAAGATGAAGGGCTGGATAAAGATTTCTGCAGTAGTTGAATGAAAACAATGACATTCATGCGTCGTTCAGATGATGGGAGAAATCTCATGAAACAGGAGATGAGATTAAGAATTTAAGGTTAAAATAACAAATAGGGTACAACTTCACTTCTGAGTAAGTGCACACTTGGCTGATTTTTATAGGCTATCTCTATCTGTGCCGTAGTGCTCACCTTGTACCAAAAACTCATGTAGCGTTATTCGAATGCTCCTTTTTTTGCAGGTAAGATATCCCATGCACTGTTCAGTCCTTTAAAGTGTGGTGTGAACGGTATGTTTTTCCTGCTGGACAGCTGCTCTTAGCCCATGCAAGCTCTTCACATTTGTATTCTGTCCTATTCACATCCACCCACTGTGAATGGTAAAGAGTTGCTCTGAAATCTAGTAACATTTCAGAAAGGGGTCCACAGACCTGTTAGAGGACACTGCAGCATTTGTTGCTGTTTTATAAAGATGGCAGCATGCTCTACTGAGATTACTCATGGACTTACTGAGATCATACAGAAGCTAGAGAAAGGAGTTCTTTGATATTTGCTTTCAGTTCTGGAGCAGGGCAGCAAGCATAAAATATTGTGGCTACATTTTCCTGCTTTTCAGAGATGTCTTATATTGCAACTACATATCATCCTCTCAGTTAGGTCAGATCTCCACTCTCTCTTCAGCACCAGGACATGTTAAAAGAGCTATAAAGTCAGAACCAAATGGATATTCTTCAAAAAACAGTTTTACTCTAGAAGTTAAATAGTTTGAGTACCACCAGCAATTCTGGGGTAAGTGATTTATAAAGTAAATCTTGCCCCAAATGACTGTGATCTTGAAATGGACTTCTTAACTATACTATGTTTATTAAGGGTGCACAATCTTCCTAAATAGTGCATGTGAATATGATAATTGGAAGGGACATATTACTAGGTCATTAAACAGACTTTTGCTGATTGAAGAAGGATTGCAAACTTCACGATAGGATCTTCAGCTGTATAATAAACCACTTTTCAATAAAATATTTTTAACAGAAAAAATATTGAAAAAGATACAGATGTGTCTTTCTGCTGGTCTGTTCATGAAATCATGGGAGAAAAGAGCTTATCAGAACAGAATGAGTATTTGGTTGAGTGAAATAAAGATGACATCAAAGTTAAAAAAAAAAAAAAAAAGATGATTTTATACCAATATCCTTTTGCTGAAGGGTAACCATCACCTGTATGATCTCAGTGCCTTGTACTCGTGTATCTTTGTGACTGTGTTTCTTGATCAGTTTAGTGTATTGTCAATCCGAGATTTCAGAAGCTATGCTTTGAATTTCCTGGTATATATATATATATATATATATATATATATATATATATAAATATACAGTGAAGGAATATAAAAAAGCTATCCTTAGTCATGAAAAGGTGTCAATGAAACCTGACAGTCTCCCTGTATATTCAGACAATGCAAACAGGCATTCATAGAGGATGATAAATATGACTGAGAACCAAGATAGATAGTTGATAGGAGACTTTTTCTGATAGTGTTACCTGTTATAATATCCAAACAAACATGTTTGGCAATCTAACAGCACCTTCTGATAGCAACCTATCTTTTGGCTTAACTTTCTTTTTGGCTAACTTCCTACAACAAGGAAGGCTATCTCAGTCAACGCAAGCTGGCAAGCAACTAGGAAAAGAAAACTAAAAACAGCAAAAATTCATCTCCCTTAAGTTTCTCCTTTAGTTTCAGTACAAAGTTTCTTATGCATAGTAAAATGTACAATCCCATATTGTACAGGAAGATATAAATAAAAACTTTAGAGATAATCATATAAATAATCAGAAGATCTAAGGTGATTACATTTAAGTATACGTGAATACACACACAGAGGAGACTAATCATTAGGTTTTATATTTACTTGGATAATTTAGGACAATAAACATGCTTTCACTTTAATTTATATCTATCTTAGTGAGTCTATTCTTTTTCTTTCCTAATAAGAATGATCTTATCTTCTGGGTCATTTATCCTTCATGAGCTCATACTTTCAAGGTGAATAGATTTCAGTTAACAAGAACAAATATATTGCTTCCAGACATGCTTTATAAATGTTGTCTGGTATCCTGTCAGTGTTTTAAAAGCCAAGTTATAAATAAAATGGCAAAGGTTGGTTTAACTGATGAGAACAAAATACTTCCACTTTATTAGACACATAAAGACAAGTCAGCTGTATGGAGAATCTGTTAAGGTTCTACATCTTTATAATAGGAAAGAAAAGAAAAGCAGTGTTTGGGAGAGTGTATTTCCAAGATAAATTACTGGAATATTTACTGGGGAGTAGGTTGACATTATCTAAAGGTGCATTATCTAAATTCACTTGTAATTGTAGAGTTTCATTTCACCATGTCATGATGAATGAACCTTGTGACAGAAATTAGTGCTTATCACCAAATAAGCAAGCATTTCTCACAGATACAACAAAGTTGTTCTCTCTCTTTTGTCTTTTAAATAGAATTCAAGTAAACCTAAAACACTTTGCTTTATACTGTGTTGTAAATCATGGCAAATAGTCACTCTGAAATGTGACAGTTTCTTGTTGACAGAGGAGGAAAAATGAAGGTGCAGGAAGAGATTGGGACAAAACTGTATAGCCTAAATCCATTATAAACTTCATTAGCTCTTGATCTAAGTGTTGGTTGATATATTTCTTTGTTCTCATTTGTTGAGCAGAAATTCATACTGCCATAAACTTACAAAAATGTATATTTACATGCATATATATGTATATGTGTGTGTATATATATATACACACATGTGCACATGCATACACCCAAAAACTGTGCTAAGGAAAATATAACATTTTCCAGGGATTTCTTTTCCCTTTGAATAATACAAAGCTATTGAATCTTAAAATTCTGGATCTGAATACCAATAATGTATGTTAATAATCAACTTCAAGATTGGAGTTTGGATGCTCTTTTTTCTGCTTAGACAAAAAGCAGGAAACTCATACCAAATGACAGGAATAGCAGTTGAGAAATCTTTCTTGATGAACACAAAAAAAAAGCAGAATTGATTTTCCTGCATATTAATGGAACTTTTTTTTTCTTTTTTTTTTCTGCATTTCTTCCATAGTCAATGAAGAGACACAGCTATTTCCAAAGAAAAATTTCTCCAGTTTATGCTACGTGTCATTTCATATGAACAAACATATCAAAAGGGGGCGGGGAAGGAAAAAAAAAAAAAAAGAAAAGAAATTTTAGTTAGTAAGCTTTTTATTTTTAAAGCTTTTAATTTTATGCAGATGGGTGGAAATTAGTTCTTCTACTGAACTCAGGTAATTTAAGGCATAAAAACAGGCATCCATAATTATTTAAATGAATTACAGTTCACAGTATGAAGATTAGTTAATTTTAAGTGCTATGGATACAAAAAATATTTTAATGTAAGATGAATATTCACTTTACTCACACACACACACACGAGCTTGATTCACTGAAATTTCAGGCAATTTTTTGAAAGTAATTTTCAGATTCTACAAAAGCAGATCTGATTAGACAGAACAATGGATTTTCAAGGAGAAAAAAAAAGGGCTTATTATTAT
The DNA here is from genome assembly GCF_000705375.1 of Tinamus guttatus. The sequence continues at coordinate 857,758 of NW_010581664.1, read as the reverse complement.
TATTATTATTATTATTTCTCCTCTCCTCGCCTCTCGCCTCACCTCGCTTTTCCCTTTCCCTTTCCCTTTCCCTTTCCCTTTCCCTTTCCCTTTCCCTTTCCCTTTCCCTTTCCCTTTCCCTTTTCCTCTCCTTTCCTTTATTTTATGTTACTCATTTGTATGGCATACTATCACTATTACTACTACTACCTGAAACTCCCTTAGGACATTGCAAAGGAAATATGGAAAAAATGTAGGAACTCCACAATGTCAAAGTATATAAGGTATATGAAGTAGATGAATATATTTAACAGCTAAAACTAGCTGTTAAAGTTACAATAGTAAATACATTTCTCTCTCTCTCTCTCTCTCTCTCTCTCTCTATATATATATATATACACATATTAATAGAGAGATTTGGGAAAGGAGTGGAGGAGGAAGTAGTGAACTAACTGACCAAAAAACAAGGCAGATATATATGACTAGCTTATATCCTATTGCAGCAAGATGAATTATTAATGCATTATTAATAATATATATGATAAAATCTTGGCTTCCAATATATTAAAATTTATTTTAACTGACAGAATTAATTCATTAAGAAGTACATGGCATATCTTAGAAGTTGTTTGTGTATTTGCCTTGACCTAAGTTTTATAATAGAAGGTCTCTGCTCATATATGTGTGTTTGTATTTTACTAATCTGTGTTTCTACATAATTTCCTTCAATGTGCAATGGGTGATGAAAAATGTTTGTTATTTCAAGTAGTGCTTTTATTCATGCACTGAATTGTTGTGGAAGAAAATGAGGCACGATTCACAGAACATAAAATCATCTTGTATAATATTTCCATTTTTATTATAGGATCATTGTTTTCCATTTAGTTATGTGATAAAATGGTATTTATTCAGAGGAGAGTAAAAAAGGGTTTTTTGTGTGCACGTGTGAAAATTTGAATTTAAAAGTATGTGTCAATTTGTACAGAAAAAAAAATGTATTGAGTGGAAATATCTATATTTAACCCTGTAAATGGTGATGATACTTTTTGATTTCTATGGAGAGTCAAGCAAATTAGTGTGTTAGTATATGGGAAGTATTTCAACCTGTTATGAAGACCTTTACTGAAAAATAATTCAAACAAGAAATGTATTAACTCCACTTTCCAGGGAATAAAATGCATATATACTTATATAAACTCAAATGTGTATGTGTTTGTTTATACATGTATACACCCAAATACACACACACACACACACATATTTACACCTAAATGCAGGATGGAGCCATGTACTGACTAATGAGGTGACAGCAATAGTGAGTAGCTGCTGACAAAGGAGGAACTATTCTAGTCATTGTGTAAAAAATTATCTATAATTATGTGACTATCTTACTGAACATAGAGTGCAGTAGGGAAATTTTTTTTGCATAGAAAATTATTTTCAATCCTTCTGAATGTTGTAGATTTTCTCAGAGAGTAGATTTGCAGTTGATGGGCACTCAGAATTTGTTCCAAATTCCACTGACAGATTTCTTAAAAATATCAATATTTCCTGCATTCATGGAAATATAGGGAAAATATTCTATACTCCTTTTTTTCTTGATGACTGGAACTGTATTGCCAGGCTAAAGAAAGCATACTGCTTAATCTGCTGGCCATTACCTCCATGAAGCAGCATGGAAGGAGGAGTCAGACTATGTCTCTCAGATAAATTTGCCACAGGCTATTTGGCAGCACTCGAGACTACAGTGGACATGAGCATCTTAACAAGCAAATATATTTCTTAGCCTTCAGTAAGAGGTCAAATATACCATTCTAAAATATCAACATGTTATTTTACCAAATCTGCATGAAATTATTAGGTGTAAAAAAACAATGTTATCATATAAAAAATAATAAATGACTTGCAAAATGCTACTTGAAACATAAAATGGTGGCAGAATGAAACAATTGATCAAAAAAGAGACAGAATTTAAATAAATACATGCATCGTCTTTTTTATTTTACTTACTTGTACATACAAAGCATATTATTATTATTATTAAATAGTATAAATGGAGATTAGCTCATTTTAAAGATTTTGAGTTTTTCTTGAGAAACATTTCCATGTCAACCTTTTAACTGTTAAGATATTAGCAATACAAGTTTCTATGCATTTTTATGTGTGACTTCATTTTTACCTATAGAATTAAGGATCAGATCTTAATATAACTAAACTCAGTGAAAGGTACGATAGCCCCAAATCTCTATGGGAAACTACATTATAGGTTAACAATTATGTTAGTTTTTGAAATATATTCATAGAATAGCGATAGAAATCTCAGAACAAACAAGCAAACAAAGAAAGGCTTGCTTACAGGATGAAACCTTGTAGGTAGCAGTGTGTATATATATATGTGCGTGTGTGTATATGTACACATTTATATATATATAATATATAAATATATATTTTTTCTGATTTCTACATCTGAATACCAGGCCTCTAAAGAATTTAACATTTCAGTCAGCTCCTCAGTTTTCTGATCACCCATTACATTTCTATTGCAATCATATCACTGTTTCATTGAACAATATGCTTACTGTTTTGAGTGCTCAAACATGAGCCCCTGCTGGTATCTCACCATTAAGTAACAAGTTCTTCTTTCACTATTTCGTTTTCCTTATTTTTTCCCTCAGTAGCTATGCATTTGCTTCAGTATTCTCTAAATGCTGAAAGTCTTCCCAGCCTTCTAACGTTGTATAGCCAGCAATTTATCCTTTGTCTAGTTTATCCAAGTTAACACTTACACAAAAGGCTTTCAAACTAGAAGTAAATAAAAATGTAATAAGTAGTTTTTTTCCCCTTTCCCCTTACTCTTTATTGTTAAGTTGTTAAAGCTTTTCATTTCTAAATATCGTTTGACAAAATTGCATAAATAACCATTACTTTTCTAGGAATTCCTCTTCCAATGTCATTTCTTTTGGCTAGCTTTTCAGCATGGCTTACTTAGGTATCAAGGAAAGAGAGAGAGCATGAGGCATACCATATGAAACAAGCATCAGCAGGAGCTTCTGTTCCTAATCTTTGATAGTTATATGGGCTAGATATCAGAGGCAAAGCCTCATCTTTAAAATGTTAAAGGCCTGGACTTGGATGATGAACAAACATCATTTGGATGATAAACAAACATATTTTTCCCCTCTATTCTGCTCCACTAAAAAAAGAATGTAAGATGTCTACACATGGTCATGCAGAAGTAAACATAAAAGTAGGTGAAGTTTGTATCACCAGTCAGCATTATTTCTCTAGTGGCAAAATAAATGGCATGAAATTTCTCTAGCAAATTTTTCTATCATAAGTTATCTCCCCAAAATTTATTTTATACTGTTTCATCTTTGATACATGTAAATAAATAAATAAGTAAATAAATTGTATATTAAATTGTCTCTGTGCTTTGATGTTAGTAACAGTTTTTTTTCTCCATATTGTTATAATTTTGCAAGATGCTTGAGAAAGCATTTTAAGTTTTTAACAGGCTTGTATGATATTAAACCTCTTGACCTTTCTATAATATTTTTTAAAAATAATTTTCTCTGTGCAGTGGTATTGGAATCTGTCCTCTCCTCAACTATTATAACATATAAAGTGTGTCCTATACTCTCATTAAAAAAATCATGCATTTGTGGTGAATAATCATAGGATATTTTGAATGACAAAATAAGACTCTGTGACTATCTGAAGTTTAAATCTGAGCATTATGAACATATTTCAGAACTCTAGATTCTCACGTAAATTGCATAGTAGCATGCCTCTCAAACGCTTTTCTTTAATTTTCATTTCATTTATTTTAATATTTCTTATATTTTTTACATTTTTTATAATTTTTATAATTATTATTTTTATTTACTCCTCCTGCCCTCACAGTATTAATGGCAAGTTTCAATGATTCTGTTCCATCTTTTATCCAGTAGCCTCTCATATATCTCTGGTTCAAGACAGACCTTAATGGGGGTTTACTTACAATGAAGGGAAATGTAGGGAATATTTCACTATTTTGTAAAAACTGCAGTCCAAATACCAGTGGCTTAAAAAAAAAGGCTTATCTGGTGATCTCCCTGAAGTTTTTTTTTTTTTTTTTTTTTTTTTTTCTCCTGTCTCCCTTTTAATAAGGATTTGAAATTAGGATTTTTTCCTCAATTTAATGAATATTTTCTTCCTCAAAAGATAAACCACTTTGCACTCAAAATACTTCTATCTATTTTTGTTTAACTTTGAAATTTACTATAAAATGACATTTAGAGCTATTAAGTTTTCCTCTCTCTGTCTATGAAACCCTGTAACTACTCACCTGCTAGAATTAAGCCACTACATGTATTCAGGCAGTGAACACATTAATAAGGTCAGTAGAACAGGATACTCTCACAGCTTTCAACTAATTTTTATGCTCTGAAAAACATGTAGTTTCCTGCTAGAAGCAAGGACATTAGTATAAGAAAGTGATTTATCAGAATTTCTGAAATCAGTTGTTCCTTCCTTTTTGGAAGCAATTTGAAAGAAAGTAATGTGATGATTCCATTTCATTGTATGGTTGAGTATTCAACTGTTTCATCTTGGTTTATCTCTCAATACTCAGCATGATTTTCTTTTTTGTCTAGCTACTCTGGTTAAGAGCAGATTCTGGATAACCACTTTTTTTCCAGGTGTCCATATTTTAAACCAAAATATTTCTGAGAATAGATAATAAACACACATTTTGTTTCTTTTATGGTATTTAGAGAAAATGACTGCTTCCTAAGCAATATCAGTCTAATCCTTAAGAAGAAAGTTTCATGAATAATAACCTAAATTAGGTAGAAAATTCTAAATTAGAGTAAAAAATGTAGTGACAGTTTCATCATCAATCACAGAAAAAAAATGGGAGGTTTTGAAATGTAGAGCTGCTTGTTTAGCCAAAGAAGTCAAAAATATCCCAAAGCAAAAGCAAAAATATTTAATTCAATCAAGTAATTATGTTATAGGAGGAATACAATGAAAATTAATGACGAACTGTCTCTTTTGTTCAGACACTCACACACACACAAGCCCTGCTCAGACAGAGCTTGTCTTTTGTTTGTCTTTCTTCCCTCTAATTATAATGTAAAAATGAAACATTATCCTTATTTTTTTAAGTAATTTTGGTCTTGAGTAGGAATTGACAGCAGGAACATAACAGAAAGCTTCTGGCAGCAAAATGAAAACGTTGTTCTTTCATTAAAAATGACATTTAAAGCTTATATCTTTTTTTTTCTTACTGTAAGTAATGCTATTGAGACATTATTCTTTTAGATCTAGTAGAACTAATGGAATAACTACTTTTCAAGAGACAAAGGATGACATGCTGTGCCAGGCTGAATGGAATTCAATGGACTACACAAAATTGAACATGAGAAGAAGATGCCAAAAAGCAAACGCTACTTGACATTTTTATGGAAAACAAATCACCTAAAAAAAGACAGTCCTAAACAGATGTGTCACTAATGAAAAGTGTTAATACTGGTTTACAAATGAAGACACAGAAAGTCCTCAGGGAAAAATGACCTGGATAACATAAGAGGTTTTTGATGTTTGTTTCTCTGTTTGTTTGTTTTTAAATAGAAAGATAGATGATACAAATGTGGTAATGTGGTAGCAGCAGCAGCAGCAACAACAAAAAAAAAAAACACGGACATTAGTTAACATCTGAGAACCTGTATTGCTGTATTTTTCACTAGAGATTATACTGACTCAATGACAAATTGTACCATCAGTGATGTTTAAAGAAATAAAAACTAAAGAAACTACAGAACATTTTAAAGTATTGCATTCTCTTCTCTCTTTGGCAACCATCCCACAACACTGTTATATAGAGCTGCAAGCTCAGATGTCCAGATTGCTCTGAGCTTCAAAAATGGTAAAGAACAAAAAGAACTTAAAATCTCAAGGCTCCTGTATTTGTACTGATTTGTTAGTCACAGCTATTTTTCAGCCAGGGATCACTGTTCATTTTACATTAGAGAACTACTGGATGCAAAACACAAATAATATAAAAATGAGGAATTTAATCTTCCATGCTTCCTTTCTTGACTGACTTTACCAAGTACAAGCTGAAGCTGTGTTTCTTTTACTTTGCTCTTTCCAGTTTCAGAGCAGTTATGTTCCTATCTGTACAGACTGGCTTCATAAAGGGCTGCCAAAGCCACTTTTGTAGTTGAATAAACTAAGAGCCACCATCTGTCCCACTCTGCTGAAAGGCGCACAGCTTTAATCTGTGTTTTGCATAGACCTGAATGGGACCAGTCCTACTCCTCAGACACAAGTAGGTTTAATTTCAAAGATTTCTTACTCTAAAATTGCCTTGGGCGAGCTATGAATGACTCAACAACTTTTGGCTGAAATGGTGGTCCTAATGGCTTTTAAATGGCTAAGAGGGTGGAGAAAACAGTTTAGGAAATTTGCCACAGGAAATTTTCCAAGGCTTTTATGACTCAGTTCTCTAGCAGGTTAGTTTCTGGATAGTTTGTTTATTTTCTGGAATTTTGTATGGATATCAACTTCTTAAACAATATTTAATTAGGATAGAGTGCTTTAAGGGACTTTCTTGGAAGCAGGGTTGGCTTATATGATCTCCAGAGGTACTTTTCAACTTTAACTATTCTGTGATACTGTGATTCTGTGATTTATTTGTATGAATTGCTACTATTTGTGATCTTTCTCTTACCACTGGGAAAATTTTGCATTGTTATAGATCCCAGTACCCACCCAACCATTAGACATAATGATCTTATTTTCTTTTATCCCTTCTCCAAGATTTTTTTTTCTGTGTTTCCTAGGTCTGTTCAGGACCAGTTTATTTCAGTTCTTTCTCATGACAACATTTTCTCTACATCTTTCTCTCTCCCTTTCCTGATATTTGTACCCTTGAGATATTTATAGAGACCTGTCACTTTTCATTCAGGTTTTGTTTTGCTAGACTAAACAAGTTAAGCTCCTGTAGTCTCCTCTTGTAAATAGTGCTCTCCATTCCTCTCATCATTCTACCTCTCCTCGTCTGAATGTATTTCACTCTGAATTCATGTTTCGTGGTCACAAATGTTCTTTAAATTATGAACAACATCCTAGAAGATTTCTTCCCAGTGCCTTTTACATTAGGACTGAAACATTCCTAATTCCACTTATACATGTCTTCTGATATATGATATAGTGTGGCATTTTTTTTCTTTTTGGAGGCAGGGATTTAGGCAGTGTATAGTAATTCCTCTGTCTCTATCTTTGCGTCTGTTCTCCATAATGGTGCTTCCATTCATACAAAGTTTTTTTTCAGCCTTGCAGTAATATTATCTTGCACACTTCACTAATGGATTTCTTCCATATGATAAGCTGATTCATAAAGACAATATAAATCTGTAGTCTGATGATAAGATCTATAAAAATTCAATATGCATTAATCTATTTACTGTTTGGAGAGATTCATCATTTTCCTGTGTATCTTCGTCAAGATTGTCTCAAAAATGCCACATGATTCAGAAATTAAAAGGCATTGGCATAATTTTTGGATTAAATACCATTCAGACTACTTTTTCCTTGTGGATATTCAAAGCTACTTAGTTTTTGAACTCATCACTTAAGTAAGGAGCAATTAAGGAAATACTAAATTTGAAGTAAAAGCATAAGATTGAGAGACCCTTCATTTAAGACTTAAACCAAAAGAATTTTAAGCTATACATTTCCACATGCAAAAGTGTAGTTAATTCAAGATTAAATACTTCAGACTGCTCTGACAAAAACAAAACAAACAAACAAAAATACAGTAGCTCTTAGTACATTGCAGAGTATTTGCAAATATTTTCTCCAACATTTCTGTGCAGAATGTTGCTGATATGGCATCACGTCAGTTGTCTGTTACAGGATCTCAGCAGTTCTTTTTCTATTTTACTGGAATAAATCATATTGTGCATGGCGATGATAGATTGAAAAATAGTATCAGAGAGCATAATCATTCCTGAACCTCTAAATAATGAAAACTACAGCTGAAGTCTGCTCTAATTGTCAACCACATGCTAGCATGTGCAGTTTGTCGAGATACTTTTCTGGCTGCTAATATATTGGAAGAAATAGACCTCAGTGGTGCATCAGGAAAAATACATGCATTTGTAATAATAGTTTGTTTTAAAATGTTTAAAATGCTTAGTGATGATTCATTTTACATTCATTTGTAAAGTAGTATTGTTTTATTTGTTCTTTTGTTTCAATGATCCTTTATGGCCTTGTTTCTGAAATATTATCACTGAGTCCTTTAAAGAATAAATGGATTTTGGTTAAGACAACACATAAGGAAAAAACTTCATTATTTTTAGTTACCTAAATTTCTAAAATTTTCAAGAGAGTAAAAAGAATTGTTTTATATTATAATATTTAACTGTGATTAGCATAATTCCCACAGCATGTTATCAATGATAGTTATCCATTTAATAATAACCTACTATAATCATAAACTTTATTCTTGTTATAGATGTAGGGCCAAAATCATTTCATCTTTTACATTGTACCAAGGAACACTTTGATCCAGATGATGCATAATTAAATATATTTAAAATGTTCTCTCCAGTCAAAGGTAAGTGGTTTCAAGTAAGATTAGAAAAAAAAAAAAAGACAAAAAGAAAATAATAGGGATTATAAGAAACAATTTAAACAATGTCACTGTACAAGTTTACTTTTATATCAAATTTTAATATTACGTGTAGGAGTTTGACACTATTTGTGAGGAAATGGAAGTCATTATTTCCAAAAAAAAGAAAAAAAAAAAGAAAAATGAGGGATCCCAGATCTATCTCTATTTCTGTTCTCCTGATAGACCTTGTGTAGGAGCATTATTTTCTTGATGCACCATCACCTTACCAGGGATGCAATTTCACTTTCGACAGCCGAAGAGGAAAGCACTGGAATAGAAAGACTTTTGTAACTACTGCATTTTTAACACTGGATAAAAATGTAAGAAGTGGATCATGTTTAAGTATCGTGCTTCCTAGAATTATTCTGATAAGGATCCTTCAGAGTATTTTGGATGAATCTGGATGAACAGTGCTGATATTGCACTGTGACTAATACAAGTGCCTTCAGTCACAGATTGTTCTGACTTTTGGACAAATGCTACTTAGCAATTTTCTGTGCTCCAGTCTAGATACAGAAGATAAAAAGTGGAAAAGAAAACAAAGAAAAGGCAGGTGAAATAATCTGGCCATGTTTATATGACAGAACAGGAATTTCAAGAAAATACAGTTATATTTTTTGTTGTCTGTTTCCAGTGAGGGTATTCTGGATAATGGTCTGATGACCATTAGTCAATCATAAATGTATCATACATATCAGTTGATCATAATATATTCATAAATAAGTTATTATTTTTCCATTTCAGGACACAGGGCACAATGCCTTTATTAGTGAATTTTTAAGAAATTCTGTGAACCAATGCTTCAGGTCAAATGCTGAAGTTAAAAAGACTATTTCAATCCCTGCATGCGCAAATAGAAAGAGTGACTGGAAAAACGGATGTCACTTCTGTATACATATTGGACTACAGTTTACAAGTATCTATGTGTTAATAGTAAGTAGATAAAGTAGACAGTAAGACTCAACTCCATTTCTCTTTTGGATGTCTTCCTAGAGGGGCTGATACCCTTGCTATACCTTCTTATTACCCAAACTCTTTTCACCATATATAAGGTGCTTCATAACGAATAATGAATGTTTGCTTTTGTCAGGTCTGAGGACATTTAGTAGGTATATGTTCTTTTTTGCCTTTGCTATGTCCAAGAACCAGTGCTACCCATCACTTGAGGCTGCATACCTCCAGTGAATGATAATTGCCCCACCGGTGCTCATGGTCTCTGGGGCTCCTGCTACAGCGTGTTTGGGTTACTATGACTTAAGAAGTTACCAAACATCAAAGCTGATATTTGCTTTACCCACGCTTCAAGGATGAAACTCGGCCCCTGATTTTTAGTTGTGAAAATTTAGGCATCTACAATGCAGGCATTAAGATCTGAACTAGGTGTCTGACATTTCATTATCATCCTTAAAGATTTAATCAATAAAATCAATATGCTAGGAGTCAGTTGTCTAAAGAGACATCTATTGCAATTTGAGACAATCATGAATATCCAAAATATACATATGCATTTGACAGATACTACACAGAGAATCACCACTCAGTGTCTCTGTTTTATATTTGTCAGACCCATGCATATGTGTTAGGCACTGAAGCAGCATCTCAAATGGCACAAAACACCCCTGTATGGTCAATTTAACTGAGTACACTTTGCACATTTTCTAACTACAGAAAAAAAATTCAATTTCTCATTGCTAAAAATAAAAAAATCCAGTATAGAGTATGATTTGACAGAAAACGCATCTCATTCATATCTTCAAAGGAGAAGAAAGTTTTACAGTTAAATTATCATTTCATTAACATAAAAAAGTTCAGTGAAAAATTATCATGAATATTTAAACCAAAAGCACATTGCATTCTACACAGATTTCTTCAGTAACTCTGTATTATTGTGAGTGCCTTTAAAAATAAATGTTTTTGATATATACCATAGAGTTGTAAAGTAAGTCAGCAATCAGAAATCAAGTTGAAGAAACATTGGTTCATTAGTAGCTTGTAGCAACTCAAGAATTTTATACTTTCAAGCACATCTAACATCAATATGTCAAGAACGGCACTTCTGTGGCAGCACTGTGATGTGTTGGTCTAGCTGCACTGTTGATTCAGTGCTGCGAGGTAAATGACACATTAGCTTTCCATTGTTCTCTAGGCAATGTAGAGATATATCAGTCAGGCATGATAAAAGAGGTAAAGAAGTTAAACATCTTTTGCTCTTGTTGTTTTGTAACTGACATATGACAAAATTCAGACTTAAACCTCAAACACACAGATGTATGTAACCTCCCTCCTGTATAAACACCTCTATTTTACTACATTATTTGCCATACATCTGGAATACAGGCAGTGCATGGCCAAATCCAGATTGCTCCAGACTAACCACTGGATTGAAGATAGTATAAAAGATGTCAAGAGCAGTAGACTGGGTGGAAGCCAGTATTTTCTTTATGAGTCAGTTTCATGAAGAAAGTGGTGAGCAGACAGAATATGAAATAAGTGTTTCTCAGCATGTTGAGAGAAGGGCTGGGTAGAAAATGAGGACCATGGGAAGTTCAACCATGGCTGCGATCTCATGGAAATCTCCTGACCAAAGGGATTATTCTGATAACTTTTTGTCACTGGAGCCATACTTCAAAATTTTTCCTTCTGGATGACATTCTAGCAATCATATGTAAATAAAAATCAAGCAAGCTTGCATGTCCTTTCTTTGTTCCACATGGAAAGTGCATAATCTACAGACACAAGAAATAATACTTTTAAAACTGCCTTATTATCTGTCCTCTCAAAGTTACTATGAAGCAAATGCTTATTTGACAAGCTGAAATCAGTATAAAAGTGGAGATTACAGATTCATACAGTTGAAGCACTACATTCATCTTATATAAAAGTGGTGAGAATTAATGTTTCTGCAGCTTGTTCTATTTTACTGTTTTTCTATTATTTATTTTTAGCAGAAAATGTACAGTTGAAGACTGTCTCTGATTTTATCTGCTAAGGTGCCATGTCTCACGCATAAAGAATGATTTTATAGTTATGACTGATTTTTTTTGGTGTATTTTACCTGTTCTGCCTCCAGCTTTCTATGTAATTTAGCCAAATCCCTTAAATTATTTAAATACTAGGTCTTGCAGAAAAATAGGGGTGCCAATTAAGGAAGTGTGAAGCTTTAAATAAAAATATTTTGGCAGCTGGAAGTTAGGAAGTGCACTTCAAATTTACAGTATAGTATTTATTATAGGGCTGCATATTAACCAGGCTGTTTGCCAGGGTGCTGCATTATAGCGAAAAAAAAAAAAAAAAAAAAAAAAAAAAAAGCTGTTAAAAGCTTCTATTTTCTGTGCCAAATTTAATCTGAAATAATGATTAGTTACAATGAATTGGAATACATAAAAATATAAAAAGCTGTGGACTATCCATCAGCTGTATTCCACAGGACAGATGGGAACTCAAAACTCTGCTCAATAACAGGAGAAGGGAACAGAGAAAGAGGGGACTTCTTTCAGTCCTAGCACTTGAAGATACTCACCCCATTCTGACTTGCAGGTGAGTAAGAAATTATCCAAATTCTTAAACTCCACCCAAAGAATCTTCGTAATTTGTGTAGAGGAGTAAGAACACATGGATGTTATCAGATAATTTGTATTTATATTAAATACTGCAGAATATAACAAAAAAAAAAACATTTTTTTTATTCCAAAAAGTATTCCTGTGCAGGTATAAAGAAGTCATGTGTTACATCTGCCAGCCTTACATGAGGGTATTGAACATCTTAAGTTATCTTCAATTGTGCTGAACAGCTGTTCAACAGTTATTAAGCTGAACACAATTTTTTAAAATGACAAAACTACTTTTTGCTTTGAATATTCAGCAACAAAAGGAAGATGTAGAACAACATGTATTTCAAACCATTTAGAACATACACATTTATCATGTCTTGTATTACTAAAATTATCCTTATATGATAGGCTATTGCTTATTGAAAAAAAAAAAAGTGCATACGGACTAATTCCACCTAATCAATTAATTAAGTAAAACATTGAACAAGTAATTAATCACACTGAACTAAGCACTGAATAAACTGGTGCTTAGGGTTTGGTAGCCATAGAAAATGGTTCAGAATGTAAGATTACTGCACTCTGAATCTGTATTAGAGTCCTATGACCTTAATGAACTATGTTAATTGCTCAGCTATGTCTATATTATGTTCATATACATCTACTAGGTACTATGTGCATATTGGTCTTCAATTTGGGACTCACTTCAGAATTTTTAAGCAAAGCATATTCAAACATTAATCACAAAGATGCTGGTCATTTAAAAATTGTTATTTTACATTATGAGTGTATTTTATATGATGAGTTTTTATTCCATGTCCCCTAATGATAGAAATTAATCCTGCCATGGCATAGGATTGTATAAATTGGGATTAGAATAAGTATAATTAGCAGAAAAGGAGATATTATAAAGTTCTTGATGATTTTCAGCTTGAGTAGAAGTTATATTGCACTGTCAGGCCTATGTGACACTTTCATCCATCTGCCTATCCGAAGTATTGCAAGGTAACAAGGTAACAATTGGTCTGTGAACATACTAGCGATTTATTTATTTATTTATTTTCCTCTCCATTCTCTGAATTTTAAAAATATAGAGGAACTACAATGGGGAATATCTGAAACATTTTGACAGAGTTCTGTATACACTAGAGAAAAAATAAATTAGTTTTTATGATAATAAACAGTCTTCAGTAAAACCCTGGATGAATTAAACACTTTTAAAACAAATACCACATTCTTAAAACTTTAAGATGCATTTTTCACAACGCTTTTCTTTAGAACCTAGTAGAAATTAACCATGGACTTTTATGCACATTTTACTGTTAAAGATAAAGAATGGAATATATATTCACTAGACTCTAAATTATCACTATGAGATGATAGAACCACATAAGGATCAATGTTTTGGCTACTGACTATGCTCTGATAGTGGTAGTCTTAAGTGTATTTAGTATTAAAAAGATTGCAAAATTAGTATTATTTAGTTGGTGGAAGACAACACTTACAAAGATTGATTACACTTTCACCTTTTAAGGTGATATATTCACTAAAGTTATTCTATTCAGTAAAGCTTTGGAAACAAAAGGAAGGAAACAAATCCTTAAGCTCCTAACTGACAGCTACTTTTTCAGGTGTATACCTTCTGGCCCAAATTTAGCAAAGGTTTTATACTTCCAACTGTCGTCTAGACACCTTATTTTCTATTGATTTCTGTGGGAAGTTGAATACCTTTTATTCAGGCTCTGACTGAGATGTGTCTATAATCCTGGACTACAGAGACTGAAAGGATACATTATTTATGTGGCTGAACTGCCCTTTTCTCATGGACAGTTTTTCAGGACCTTTGGCCCTTTCAGGCCCCTGGTGGCACTGGTGGTGTTCTCTACCTCTTCCTTAGTATTTTAATGGATATGAGCACAAACGAAGAAATAAGAAACCTACTTTCCTTCCACTACTACCTACTAGCAGGAAACGAAGAAATAAGAAACCTACTTTCCAATGGCTTCCACTACTACCTACTAGCAGATTAAACATGGATTTTGACAATTTCATTCTTGAAGTTATGGCAGGCACTGAACAAATTATGTAGGAATAGATGATAGCTGGTTTTGGGGTGGTTTTTTTTTTTTTTTCATAATGCATTGTGTGTCAAATTGTTAAATTTCTTTAAAACAGGGACCTTAACTATGATGAGTAAAAGCATGATCTTTTTCTTTTTCTTTTTTTTTTCTTTTTCTTGTCTGACCTTAAACAGAAAAGTATTGTTTACACTTCAAAATTAATGAGAGTTACCTGTTTAAGAAATTAGTCCACTACAAACCAAGCTTTAGCAAATGATAAGCTCAGTTTGTTTTTGCATTGCTAGCCTCATGTAGGAAAGTGGTTTTGTGATCCCCCTGAACTCTATTTGATGACTAGAAGGCTGTGTTTAATGGCATTGTTTCTTGTGAATACTGCTACATAAGTGTTTATCAGTAGATAAGATAAGATAAGAACTGACTCTCAAAAAAAGCAGTTGGAAGACTAGGTCTGTTAAAAAGAATGCAGAATAAAAACTCAATTGCAAATGAAAGGATAAGATACTACAAAAATCTAGTATGGATAAAGTAAAATTTGGGACAAAAGATTGCTAATTAGTCACATTATTTAATTTCCTGAAAAATTGTATGCCAGCAACCAAGATCAGAAGAACCACCATTATAAAAACTGAAAAACATTGTTTATTAGTATCTTAAGGGAAAGACAAAATAGAAGATAAAGAAAAAAGATACTCATAAGCAGAAAAGTTTACAGAATTGAAAAGATATTGCTACCAAAAAGGAGTTCTGTTACAGTACACAGCTATCTCTGTGTCCTTAATATAGGAGACAGTAAAACCTCAATTCCTTTTATTACATCTAGACAGAATATATTCTTTAAGTAGATTGATCAGGTAGATCTCACATCCAGTATGAGATATCAGGAGGATTTACTTATTTTCTATCAATCAGACCAATAGCTCAGTATCATGATAACGTATGATATCACCAGTCTTGGATATGAGATATCAAGAGGATTTACTTATTTTCTATCAGAATAATAGCTACTATGATAACACATGATATAGTCACTGTAAAATCTCACTTTAGGAATGAAAATCAATAGTATGTCTTCTCTGTGGGTGTCGCTAGAGCAACCACTTTTATCTTAATATTATATGGGTCTTGTGGATTATAAAACACATGGCAGGGAATAAATCAAATCTTTTAGTTTACCTTGTTTCATAAAAGTTCTTTTTTTTTTTTTATGAACACGTCAATTGTGCTGAATATTTCAGTGTCTCATTTCTGTCTTCATTAACTATAAGTCAGCTGAAGTTTTAACTCTTAGAACTTATTAATTCTTATACTTAAAAGCCAGTAGTAGGAAATAAAACAAGTAAAAAGTCCTATGAGGTAAAGATTTACAGTCTCAGAATAGATTCAGATTAAAGATGGCAGACAGCCATCCTTCTTGAGTACTATCTTTGCACTATATATTTTTATGTGCATTTTTTTTGCTATCTTTGTAATAATAATAATTCTACTAAGTAAATCATTATGCAAATGAGCTCTTCACTATATTAAAATGTGTTATGATGCAGGACACTAAGAAAATATCAAAAAAAGACATTTGTTTTTTATATTGTCATTTATGTGCATGTCAGCTTCAGGAACTGATTTTTTTTTAAGAAAAACCATGAGTAAGCACAGATTTCATGAACACTTTCTGCTAACTATTCTGTTTTGCATCCCAAATCAAATCAGAGTGCCCTAATAGATAAAACTTTTTTTTCTACAGATGTTATTTATATATATCAAATAATCTTATTTGTAGTACAAACCTGATATCCATCCAGTTTATGCATATTATAAGAAATAAGTCCAGATACAGTCCAGATACAATGTTTAAACAAGATATAAGTGTCAGTCAAGGCCCTGGAATCTATTTCTAAATAAAGTCTTAGAACGACAAAAATATTGTTTGTATGAGAACTTTGGAAGCTACCTCCTATAACCTTCTACTCATGCGGGACTACTGCTGACCTTAAACCAGGTCAGCCATGGCTTTATCTAGTCCTCCAAAGAAAACCTCCAAAGATAGAGAAAGATGTCACAACTTCCTAGTGTAACTATCTCCAGTGCTGCACTACCTGTCTGGTGAAAAAAAAGTTATTTCTGATGTCCAGTCTGAATCAGAACAAGGCAAAAGGAGAAGCAATTATCAGAAAAAAAAATCTTTGGACCATGTTGAATCGTTTAAGTTCTAGAACAAACAAGTGAAAAATAGTAGCCACAAGTGAATGTGAAGGCCTACATTTCGGGTATTTTGCACTTAGGTTCATTTTAGGTATCTAGAATGTACACAGCTATGGGAAAACAGTAAGTAATGAGCCTTGCATTTCTAAGACTAGGTATTAGGCTTAGAAATAAAAGCCAGACTTTTTAAACTGAGTGATCTCATTTAGAGGTTACAGTTTTTTGTTTGTTTGTTTGTTTCTTATTATCTTATCTTATTATTATCTGTAAAATCAATATACAAGCAAAAGCACATGCTGAATATGCTAAGTGCAAAGCTGTTGGGACAATTGATATGTTTACAGACCCTGATAGTATTTTGTGCCAGTTCAAACTGACGAGTGATCTTTGAGACAGGCAAAGGGATACCTGGTTAGCAGATCACAAGAGTGCTTAGATGTCTGGTGGAGAAATGTTCCTGTGGCTATTCCTAGAAGCAGATTGTTCCATAACTAGAAAAATTAAGTGATGAAACTGCCAGGTATAGTAATGCAATTAGAATTTGACCATTCAATTTTTAGGTAATTAAATGCAGGCCTATTAATATGTCAAAGATGGATTTATTCCTTCCTAGGATATCTAGGGCATTTACTTACAGAAAGTATATGTAACAGATAAAGAGAGATTCCCCTAGTTAAGATTTGAATTACTATCTAGTAATACCTATTTTTCTCCATTGACTGAACAGCGAGCCTAGGGCATATGTGGTCTTAATTCAACCATTTCATTTATGTATTAAAATTAAGTGCAAATCATCTGGCTCTAAATATTCACCTATATTTAGCATCTTGGTATATCTTTTTTTTAATCTTTTTTTTTTTCTAGCTTAGAGCTAGAAAAAACCCGCTTGGACGCAGTCCTGTGCCATGTGCCCTAGGTGACCCTGCGTGTGCAGGGGATTTGGACTAGATGACCTCTAGAGGTCCCTTCCAACCTGAAGCATTCTGTGATTCTATTCTATGATTTTATTACCATAAAAATAGCTGAGAGAGGATATGGAAAAATAAATCTGTGAATATTTCAGAAACGTAATGTTTGGGAAAACCTGTAGTGAACATTTAAACTTCAGTAGTGGTTAACTTTGCACTGAAAAAGATAGCAAATATTTTTGTGGCCAGTTGCAACTGAAAGATTAAGAACCGTCACCTCTTGGTTACTATTTACTCTCTGCTAATTGAGATACCATGAAATGTTCCTTGAAATTTCATAAACCCAGATGTTGTCTAAAGTGGTATGCCCTGGTTCACACTTTCACATTCACAAAGTATGACAGATCTAGAGTTCCAGGCCATTCTCCAAGGTACCAGATGTGTTTAAGTCAGTAAGAACTGGTTCATTTCCCAGAGATATGTAATTACACTGAAGACAATACCTCATTTGTTTGACCAGATTTACTTTCTATAAAACCACATTTTTGACAGTCATATTTGTAAAACTCCCTATTTTTTATTGATTCACCCCATAAGTATGATTTTTCCCATACTTTTGCTTTGAATTAATGTCAAACTGCAATGACTGAAGCTGCTTTCATCTGCCGCATCATCCTTTTTAAAATAATTCCAGAAAATAAATTTCTGTCTAATCCTTATTAAGATATCAAACTTGCATCCAGTTTCCTTTGATTCTTAACACATTTTGTTTTGTAACTTACATGGTTGAGTCAATTAAAATAAATCTTCAATGTAAAGTAGTTTACTACCTTTCTTAACTGCAGACAAAATAAAAGGTACTACTGTGTTGAGATAGGATAACTTACACAAAAAGTTGTTTTAAGGATCTGTATTTGATAGCATACATGACTCTAAAATTAAAAGTCTCTTTGTGGGGTTTTAGACGGGGAAAATAAAAAATAAAGGAAAAACTCCTGCCAGGAGCCAGCAAGGAGCGGAACCAAGAAGGGTATCTCACACTCTGAGCATCCTCTCTAGTGCAGCAGGTGAACCCCTATAACATTCTTCTGGTAGTAATTATATACTTTTTATAAGAGCCTGCTCAAAATCCCTATGAATTGTTCACATGTATGATGCTGCTATTGCTCATTAGAACATGTTTTGATCTGGTGCAGGTATTGATTAATGTACATACTGCAAGTACCTGTGAAGCTTTGTGCATACATATTAGCAGGTAATGTTTATCCAATATTTCAATGACGATTACCTACTTTGTTATCTGCCATGTCTTGTTTTCCACCAGTAAAAAAAAATACCAAAAAAGGGGGGATGGGGAGTAAGAAAAGTATGGGGTATATGGGGAAGGACAGAGAAGAAGGGGTAATTCTCATGCCAATGGCAATCATGTCCAATGAGAATCCACCCTAACAGTGCTGATGTTTACAGGTATAAATCCATGAGAATGACAAAATGAGAACAACTGCATGAGAACAAAATCAGAAAAATACTGCTACAGCAGCTTAAATGAAAGATTTTGCAGTTACAAGCAAAAGGCAGATTGCCATGTTGCAGGTGAAGGCTTAAAAAAATACCCAGTGGGAGACCCTTGGAATCACAAAAGCCAAGGCTCTCAAGGCACTGTGCAACAAAAGACAAAAATGAAAAATATTACAGGATTTCTCCTTCCTTCCTTCCTTCCTTCCTTCCTTCCTTCCTTCCTTCCTTCCTTCCTTCCCTCCCTCCCTCCCTCCTTCCCTCCTTCCTTCTTAAGAGAATAAATTAGCAGAATTAGAGGAACATGGTTAAACTCAGGAATCACTGAGAGAGTCACAATTTCATCGAGAATTTAACACTCCGTGACTGTGGTTAGAGCCTCACATCAGAGTTTTGCTGCCTGCAGGGTCAGTGTGCAGGGCATGCAAACAGGATGAGGTCCCTGCTGTGCCTGGTGTGACCTGTGTAATGCAACAACAGGTACAGCCAACAAACCCACAAAGGGCACAATACCAGGCCTTAATACTTAATAAAACACAAGCAGTAGGATATCAGAACATCTGTACATAAAAGCCTGAGTACAGAAAAGCTCAACAACTGCCCAGTCAAGAAGGACTGAGAGTGGCCTAGGTCTTCTGCTTTGGTTTTATTTTAGGCAGACTAAAGATTTTCATGAAAAATGCAAAAGCTTAAGGCCTCAAAAGACACAGTGGGTACACAGTGGGCAAGAAAAATCTCTTATGGATTGCCCCGAGACTTTTATCTAATCTTAAGTTAGATAGATAGCAATAGAGGATTGTGTAAGAAAAAAAAAAAGAAAAGCTTAATTTCAAATCATGCACATCAAGCAATCAATTTATTTCAGTTTTGGATGAGAAAATGGACAATTTTTCCTGTTTGTTGTTTTGATTTTTTTTTTTTTTTTTTGGAGGAGGAGAGTTCTGGAGGAGGAGCTGATGGAAATGCCATTTGATTCTTTTTCTAATTTATGACAAAACTAAAAAAAAAGTATCTAATATACAGTGCAAGTGCCTCTTTTTGTACACTGTAATAAATAAAACATTCCTTGCTACTAGAAGCCACACTTGACATGTATCAGCAGATTCTAGATTCACAGCAGGCATCTGGCTATGGCAATAGTCTTTAGTTTTGTGAAAGAGTAAATAATACACATTTCAGATCTATTGTAAAAGTTACTGTTTCTAGGTGAAAAATGAATATGAAGCATGATCAAAAATGGCAACTGAACTAGGAACATATTAACTACCCTGCTTTCCTTAAAGAAACTTTAAATTTAATCCACATACTGCTACAGCACTAAATCATCATGTTTTAAAAAATATGCTATGATGCAGTAGGTAGAAAACATTTCATATCAAAGGCTTAATACATCAGGCTGCAAGGCTTGGTTTCAGATGAATTACACATGAAATATTTCAGTCAGCTGTTAGGACTTGAAAATAGCATTTTAATAAATTGATGTATGACCCACTCTAACCAATCGTTTCTACGGTGCTTTAAAAAGCTGAATAAGTATTAAATAGCTTTTTTTTGTAAAACATAGCCAGTATTTCTTTGACTGATCTGCCTTGAATTTACTGATGAAGGATTAAAACACACTAAGTTTTCTTTATAGTGAATATTATTTTCTTAAGGCATTATATCCTGGTCAGACTAGTAGCAATAGCACAGGGCCTATGAGAGACATGAGCCCTCCGCAATACCAGCTGTATCATAGGGTGCCTTACAAAGTTGGAGATAAATTTGCATCCTGGTTTATCAGGGCCTGGATGTTTACTTTTGGTTCGTATGATCATGTTATCCCCTAAAAGGGGTGCCCAAATGTTGGCATTTGGCAATTGCTAACTCTCAGAAACTTTCCTATAGTCTGTTTTGTCCACTGTCAAATAAAGGATTTGTAGGATAATACTTTTGACTTTCATACTACAGACGTCTAGAACTAGGTGACGTAAATCCTACTCCTGAATCGTGTTGCAAGAACAAGCCTTGCAACTGTCAATGTTGCCCACACACATCAAAGGCATTAATTTAATATGTTGCTTTCTGCCCTTGGATGCAGAGCTAGCTGTATCTTGTCACTTTTTAGTCAAGTTAACACTACGCTTTATCATTTATACACGATTATGTTAAGAATTGTAATTTGAACATGAAAAACATTTTAACTTTCCTAATAAGAATCTGACCTTGGTGCAAAACTTCAATTTCTTTCATCTAAACACTTAAACAGTTGACTTTCAGCAGATGTCTGAAGCCTCTACTGTCAATAAAACATAGTCTGTAAAATGAGATGGTAATTCACTAAAATAGAGCAAAGAAGCTCTTCCTAATCCACAGCAAAAAGGCATCAAAATTTCCAGTAAACTCAGCTTTAGAATATTATTTGCATAACCTTAGAAATACAAACATAAAGGCAGTTTAATATACTTCATTGTGTATAATATGATTTGCTTCCCATGGGTATTTTTCCTGAGAAAGATGCCTGGCATATGGTTCAAAATGTAATTTTCTTCCTCTTTGACTTTTTAAAGATATCCATTATCCATACTCATCACTCAGATAGTTACACATACGTAGCTGGCATGTTTTCATCTTTGAGAAGATTATATACAAACTTAGCTTTTTATATACAAAATGTTAATCCATCAATCTCAAAGAATGCAGAAATAGCAAAGAGCAGAGTAAGTAGCAGAATATCCATCAAGAACTCTACCAAGTAGCAAAGTATAATCAGAACCAAATCTTGGGGCTAAAACACCAGCAGCTTTCAGAAAATGCTTCCTGACCACATGGTGAAGTGTAACTTAATGCCTACACTGCTAGCATGAGCTCGTACAAAGCAAGCTGGCCATGTTCACACTACACATACTACTGCACATACACATACATATAATGCTACACATAGCACTTGACATTAGATGTCTTTGGAACATTATATGGCACCCTAGGGCCCCGAAGAAACATATTTTCATATAGATCTGTGATTGTGTGTGAAATAAGGTAAGGTCTATTTTTCAGTATTGTTTTAATGCCTTGAAATTGGAAATATGTCTTGGAAGTATGTGATGGGGTATGGCAAGGCCACAGCATTTGGAAAAGTTTGAGTTTATACAGTGCACAGGTATAGCGGAGAGCAAAGAAAATCAAATCGGCACTTTATTATTTATATTCTTGGGCAGTTTTCTTAAGAATAAGAAATCTTTTGAACCATACCTATGCTTTGCTGTGGAGTGATGAAGTCAGGATTATCTAAAATAGAGGCAAAGATTAAATGTTAAACAATATGGGTGGTGTTGGTAGTAGTGTCCTAAAGCTCTTTACCAAAGAATCATAAATCTTTATGGTTGCAAAGGCCTTTGAGATCATCGAGTTCAACCATAAACCCTTCAACACCATGCCTGTTAAACTGTGTCCCTAAGTGCCTCATCTACACATTTCTTGAACACTGCCAGAGACGGTGACACCACCACTCCTCTGGGCAGCCTGTTCCAATGCTTCACCACTCTTTCAGTGTAGAAATTCTTCCAAATGTCTAACCTGAACTTCTCCTGGCACAACTTGAGGCCATTTCCTCTTGTTTTATCTGTAGTTATTCTGGATAAGAGATCGACCCGCCCCTCACTACAACCTCCTTTCAGGTAGTTGTAGAGAGTGATAAAGTCTCCTCTGAGCCTTCTCTTCTCCAGACTAAATAACACCAGCTCCCTCAGCTGCTCCTCGTAAGGTCTGTGCTCCAGACCCTTCACCATTTTCATTGCCCTTCTTTGGACACGCACCAGCAATGCAATGTCTTTCTTGTAGTGGGGGCCCCAAACTGAATACAGTATTTGAGGTGTAGTCTCACCAGTGCCATGTACACGGGCACGATCACTTCCTTGGCCTTGCTGTCTACACTATTCCTTATACAAGCCAGGATGCTGTTGGCCTTCTTGGCCACCTGCTGGCTCCTGTTCAGTCGGTTGTCAACCAACACCCTCAGATCCTTTTTTGCCACACAGCTCTCCAGCCACTCTGCCCTAAGTCTGCAGTGTTGCATGGGGTGTTGTGATCAAAGTGCAGACCCCGGCACTTCGCCTTGTTGAGCCTCATACGGTTTGTCTCCGCCCACTGATCCACCCTGCACAGATTGTTCTGCAGAGCCATGCTATCCTCAGACAGATCAACTCTTCCTCTCAGCTTGGTGCCGTCTGAAAATTTGCTGAGTGCACACTCAATCCCCTCATCCAGATCATCAATAAAGACATTAAAGAGAACTGTCCACAACATGACTCCTGGAGTCAGTGGTTGACCAGTCACTAGTTGGATTTAACTGCATTCACCACCATTGTCTGGGCCTGGCCATCCAGCCAGTTTTTCACCCAGCGAAGAATACATCTGTCTAAGACGTGAGTTGCCAGCTTCTCCAAGAGAAGGCGGTGGGAGATTGTGCCAAAGGCCGTACTGAAGTCTAGGTAGACTATGTCCACAACCTTTCCCTGATCCAGTAAGTGAGTAACCTGGTCACAGAAGGAGTTGGCTGGACTGATTACCTGGTTGTCACACACATGTTGTGTGATTGCCCTCAAGATGATCTGCTCATAACTTTCCCTGATACTGAGTTCAGGCTGAGAGACCTGTAGTTCTCTAAATCCTCCATCCGATCCTTCTTGTAGATGGGCGTCACTTTGACCAGTCTCCAGCCATCTGGGACCTCCTCTGTTGACCAGGACTGCTAATAGATGATGGAGAGTGACTTGGCAAGCACTTCTCCCTCAGAACCCTGAGGTAAATTCCATCTGGCCCCATAGACTTGTGGGTGTCAAAGGTCAGTCACTGACTGTTTCCTCCTGGATTATGGAGGGGTTATGCTGCACTCTACAGGTGTCTTCCAGCTCTGGGGGCCAATTACCTTGAGGGTAATTGATCTGAGTGTTAAAGACTGAAGTAAGGAAGGCATTAAGTACCTCAGTCTTATCCTCATTGTTGGTGCCGGTATTCCCTGTTGCATCCAATAAAAGATGGAAATTCTCCTTGGCCCTCCTCTTCTTGTTAATGTATTTGTAGAAGCATTTTTTGTTGTCTTTTACAGAAGTGGCCAGATTGAGTTCTATCCAAGGTTTTGCCTTTCTTATTTTCTCCCTAAATTCCTCCCTTCCATTTGTCAGCATAAATGTATCTAAATCAATCATCTGAGATGTTACCTCATCCATGTGCTTGACCCTAATTTGTTATCCAACAGAGACACATTCTGCCACCCTGACTAACTTCATACCATGTCAAACACTTAACTGGAAGAAGTCAATTTAAAAAGGCAGGCATCCTTTTGGAATATACTGCTCCACTGCAAAGCTAAATCACTCTCTTGATTCCTTTATCTGCCCATCCCATTCCTTTATCTGAAAAACATAGTTTACTATGTTTACTCAGCTCCTTGTTTTTTAAACTTTAGTTATGTGCCTTAGGTTAGAATAAAAGACCATATATATTTCTATATATACATACAAACACATATAAAATTTTTAATTGATCTATAATATATATGTTTGTATATATATATACACATATATAAACATACACACAAAAATGTACAGATAGATGTGAATATATATTTTCATATAGTAATATGCATCTATCCACATAATATACTCCTATATATATACCATGTCTCTGGGCTTTTATTTTTCCTCATGTCACTACATAATCTTTCTGATGTCTTTTGTACTTGCTTACCTTATTATCTGCAGAATACCACTCACAGTGCGAGAAATGCTGAACATTAAATCTCTTATTATTGACACCAATGTAGGTGAAAAACACTGTCTTTAGGTAACCTGTCCATTTTCCCACAATGAGTCTTCATTTAGAAATATTCTCTTCAGTTTTTCTCTATGAATAATTATTCACGTTTCAAATTTACTTGTGAATGCTTTATCCTAGCTTCTGCACCTTTTAAGGATGTGGAAAAGGGAGAGTTTTCAAACTCTAACGTAAGAAATGAAGTTGGACATGCATGCAGTCTTTGTTACCACATTCCAGAAAGTAGAAGTTATTCTTGGACAGTAAGGCAACATAAATATCTATATCTATATCCCAGAAAGTATTTCACAGACTAAACATTCCTGAGACACCTGAAAAGTATAAAAATACAGTTGGCCATAAGAATTGAATAATATAAATAAAACATAAGATATTAATACTGAAGGGTAATGAGAAGTAATTCAACTTAACTGCATGGACCACAGTCTAGTATGCAAGTTCTTTATGAAAATTAATGAAAAGTAATGATACACTTAAACATATTTTTAAATTCTGCAGCTACTTTTGTCTTTTATTTTTCTGGTTGGAAACTTAAGATAGGATTCCTCTATTCTTTTCCATTGCTACATTTTAAGAAGTAAGATTTTAGTCTCTTTTTATAGACAAAGGAGGGATTAAGGTCCTAAAATAGGCTATGAATTATATATATATATATATTATTTTGCAGGTGCCTATTTCTCTCCATTGAATGTAAAATGGCTATTTCTAGTTTGGACATCTAGTTTGTTTATTTCTAATTGAGTCTTCTGGTCAAAAATTAATGCAATAATTCTAAATATAAATCCTATATGAAATACAGAAAAGGAAAAAAAAAAAAAAAAAGGAGGGCAAGGGAAGCTTTATGGAAGTAAACAGAAATAGAGGAATAGAGAGACCTGACATACAAAAGAAAAGGGTAGCTGTAAGGATGCCAATGACAAAAGAAATACTATGTTCTTAGTTTCTTTGTCTTGTTTTTGTGTGTTACTCTCTGCCGTCTCTCTCCCAATGACAGTTTTTACTGTTGTTTATATGGAAAGGTGGCAAGAAGGTGAAATGTTGCTGTCGTATTTCATAGAATGCAAAGCTCAAAATGTTCCTATCTGTTAGAAAGTTCACCATATGGGGGAAAAGGTCTGAAGGATACTTTCACAAAAGTCTTCAGTAACACGTGGTTTTTGTTCATCTGGCCTTTTATAGACACTTCCAAAGTTCAACTGTGGCAGCTATATAAAATCATATCATATGTATATAATCATGTCTAAATTTCTATAACCAGTTAGTAGCAGTAAGGTCTTGTAGAGATACAAGCACTTTTTCTGGGGGGAGGGAGGTAGGCAAAGTAAAACTTACTGTAATTTACATTCTAAACATTTATTTTAGTCTCAGTATTTTAAGAAAAAATGCTTTATTTTCATGTCAGGTATATATAAAAGGGTGAATTTAGAGGAAACTATAGATTCCAGGTGCAGAGACTTCCATGTTCATCTTTCTATTATTTTATATAAATTATAGAAGTAATTAGAAACACCTGACTTAGAAACCAATGTAATTCTGCAGTATCAGAATGAGATGTTCTACCCAAAAGAAGTGAATTCCCCATTAGATGTTTGAAGTGTTTATACCAATGAAATGGTGGAAGGAAATGAAAGAGAAAAATGCATTCTTAATTTGTCTTTCACCAACAAGTGACTTGATTCTAAATAATTCGTATAAGATACTTTGCATAAAAAAGTTGATTAGAGATCACCTTTCCCCACTGATTTAGTTTATGTGCCAGATCATTTAAATGATCTTGTTGAAGACTGTTATAAGCAAGTCTTAACCAAAATCACAGAATCATTATCCAACCCTTTTCTTCTGTCAGGACTGGGAGGACATTCCCTCCTTCCCAAGTTTGCCTCTGTGTGTTCAAGAACCTATCTCTGGTGTAGCGCAGGTGTCTAAATTTGGTTCACAAGGTTGTGAAGAAAAGGTCAGAAGCTTCATCAGGGACCTCCACCCTCAACTCATTCAACCCTTTTTCTTAGGGGTTACTTTCAAGCTTAGGCCCTCATCTTGGCTCCTTGCCTTAGTTACACTCCAGTCATACCTTGGTTTGATCATCTAGTCCTTAGCTTTACACATGTCCATACGTGGACATGGTGCTGGAATCCATGCCTCACATTTTGGATTGAAAAAAGATTGATCATTTCCTCATTTTTACACATAAAAATAAGAAAAATATGCAACGGTACCTGAGAGGGATTCATTCTAAAATTATATAATATGGATATCTATTCTATATCTACGGGTATCTATCTAGAGGAACTTAGTGCTCAGAAAGAAACAATCTACTTGATATTGTTCTTTGATCAAGTGAGAGGAAAACTCTAGAGCTCCACAGTTTCTCAAGAATTCCTCAGAGCCAAACTGTTAATATCAATTATGTGATAATATATAAACTAAAAGTGTGCTTTTCTCCTGGAAAAGGAAGACAATAAAGGATGTACAAAATAAAGTAAGTACAGAACTAAATAGAAAGAAAGAACCAAAACTTTATGTTAACGTATGGGGCAAAAAAAAGCAGTATAGCATGTCATTATGACACTAAAGCATAATGCTTGAGGCTGGCTTCCTTCTGAAATGTCAACACAGAGAAAAAAAGGGAGAAATTAATTAGTGACAGGCAGAAACAGACAAGCAGCTTCAGAAATCTTGGATAAGCTTAAAATTGATAGTCCAAAATGCCAAGATGATCTTCTGCTGAATTAAACTGAGAAAATAAAAAGCATTCATGACTTGCTGCCCAAAAATTGTCTGGCAGAAATGAAAGACCTTTTAGGAAAGCACAGAATTTTCCAATGACAGTTTCCCTTTGTGAAAGAAAAAAAAAATGCAGTACATGAAACCTTTGTCAAATAAATGAACTATTATTGAATATCTGAAATTTTCCTGATGAAATTATAAACTGTTACTCTAAGGTGAACTTTAATCTTTGGGTCGTGATTTCAGGAGATATATATATATATATATATATGTATGTATATTACATAACAATATGGTATGCTTCAATACAGAAATTCTGCCTTTACTAGAGACAAAACTTTGATAACAGGATACTTCTAATCTACATTTTACTTGGAAAAAAATATTATTCTATTAGTTTCAATCTTTCATACACTCATGGTTATTCCCTGAATTTCTGGAAGAAAATATACTGCTCTGTAATTGATTCTGCAGCAGAAACTTTAAGAAAAGTCTTCATTAGCATGTTTATCACAAGTGCAAAATTACTTCATGGGAGATGGAACTAATCGATATACTGATGACACCTCCCAAGAGATATATGGATCACTTGCCTCTGTAAACAGACAGACATAGATTCCAAATCATCTAGAGTGAGGACCTCATTTAACACAGTTAATATGTTCAATCAAAAGATGGGAATGTTTGCTTGTATTAATAATTATTTGGTGTTTCCCTTAATTAATTTTATGTATGTGAACAATCATTTGATCATTTGACTGCCGGTGATGTGTGTAGTTACTACTATACAAAGGAAAAAATAAATAAATAAATAAATAAAATAAAAAAGCTTGTACTTCATGCTTTTTTTTTGGGAAAAAATAAAATCCAGACAGCAGCTTGTCCTATAGCTAGGGCAAAACTAGAAGAAGGTGCAATGACTTCTGCCTTTTATGTGCGGAATATATGACTTTTTACAAAGTAGATGATCTATTATTTTGTTAAATTAGGAGAAAAAAAAAGAAAAAAGCTATGTTAGCAGCTCTTGAGTTAGAGTTTAACCAAAAGATATAGATAGTATATACTTCACTAACTTGTCCTGCAAATTCTGAAAATTGCCCTTGGCCACACATCTAAATGTTGAAGTCATTTTTACCTTTTCAATCCTAAATAGGGTTCAGACCATGTCTCCCACACTTGCTCTTGAAGTCCATTACAGAGGCACTTTTCTTTTTTTACTACCCTACCTTAATAATGTTCCAGAATTCCACTCTAAAAGTGGTCATTTTGAGACAGTTTATAGAGAGATGTAGGAGGATAAAGATATCCATATTGAATCAAATCACTAAATTACTAAAGATTAAATATCAGAGAATAGCTTGAATCATGAAGAATACTCTTTATTTAATTAATCTTCACTGAAGTTAGTGAGATCATAGTATCATAGGATAATTCTCTCTCTAGTCATAGGAGGAGGGGAGGGGAAGGAGGAAAAAGGAAGTAGGGATTTTGGCTGGTCTCCTTTGGCAGGAGTCCAACCTCCTGTTCAAAAGAGGAGAAACGCTGAGGTCAGACCAGACTGCTGCTGCAGGTCTTCAAAATGTCCAGGGTTCTGGGAAACCTCTTTCACTGTCTGACTGCCCTCATAGAAAAAAAAAGCTTCTCCTTATATCCAGCCTGAACCTCACTTGTTTCTACTTAGGTTCACGTTCCTTGTCCTCCACCATGCACTGCTGTGACAAGTCTGGTTCTGTCTCCTCGATCTCCCCGAGCTGGGTCCCAGCTCTGCTATGAGGTCTGCCTGCAGCCAACTCTTCTCTGAGCTGAACCAGCTCCCGTCCCTTAGTCTTTACTCATGGGACAAGCAATCCAGGCCTGACCATTCTGGAGACCCTCTGCTGAGCTCTCACCAGTTTATTGATGTCTTTCCTTTATTGAGAGCCTCCCAACTGGGCATCATAGTATATATGTGGTCTAACGAGCACCAAGTAGAGGGGGATAACCTCTTTCTTTGAAATGCTGGCTGAGCTCCCGTTCATACCTCCCTGGATGCTGTTGGCTGTCTTTGCTACCAGGGTGCACTGCTGTCTCACATTCAGCTCACTGATGTCTAGTCAAACTGGTCTCCTGATCTATTTACTTATTTTCCTGACTGCTGGCATAGACCATCCTTGTGCTTGGAGGAAGTTCTCCTTGAAGACCTGCAAGTTTTCCCGAATTCCTTTGCTGCCTCCCACAGGATCCCACTTATCATTTCCTTGAAGAAACCACAGTCTGTTCTCCTGAAGTCCAAGACATATGCCAGGTCTTCAAGGTGTTCCAGAGAAACACACCTAGTGGAGGTGAGGGCAGCTGGGGACAGCTCTTGTGCCATATAGCTTAGCAACAATACTAAAAAGCTCATTTGCACTTCGAACACTGATTTTCTTCTCTCAAACTGTGTTGACCTGGGAACTCCAAAAGTGAAATCCCTGCCTCCCTACTTCCTTGCTTCCCTCCTTCCTTCTTGATTTTCTTATGTTTGCTGTCCTAGAAAGGATGAATCCGTGTGTGTATGGTGTACCTCCAGGCCTCCTGTGTACTCCTAAGAGTACTAATTACACAGAATTCTTATCTGACAAACACACACTTAGAACATTTTTCTTTTGGATTAGCAGCATTTTAATCCTGATAAACAGAAACTCTTCCAAGATCCATTGACTTCCCTATTTTAATTATATTTTACTGCATTGTTTGCCAGTTATGCTTGAAGAATCCTTTCTGATGCGTGAAAATGGTTTAGAAAATAGGCTAATATTGTCAGAGTTTTAAAGATGAGCAGCTTCTTCAAAAGGTTTTGCTGTCTCTCAAAATGTCAATATCTTCAGAAAGGGAGAAAGGGAAGTGCTTAGGTCTAAATTCACTAACTTGAGATTTCAAATGACTTTGTGAATGTGGATTTTCATGACTTCACACATCACTGCCTTCATGTCAGATGATTTAGAACAGGGAGCAATTAAAGAGCTGACATAGACATGAAAACTTTCAGATAGTGCTGAAATGTCCTTCCCTTCAGAGGCTTATCAAGATTTCCTCCTCTCTATTATGATGTCAAGCTGATTCACATTCAAGTAAGTATTCATTTATTTTTATTCTTTTTTTTTTCAGATTTAATCTCTTAGGTGACGTGTGGTTTATGGTACATTTCTGACAACAGAAGTAAACAAACCTTTTGAAATACACTCTGTAAAATGCGCAATTATGACTTCTGCAGCATAAATAATTAAAGGGCCAAAGAGCTATGAGAAATATTCTTGGTTTACAGTTGCAATTAGGACATAAGTATTTTCAACATCTTACTGAGATCAGTAATAAAATGTAGAGTAAATATGAGTTATGCTGTTGGACTTTGCTGAAATAGGAGTGGACTGTGAATATTCATCATGGAGGTATTTTTTTACAGGAAATCTAAAAAAAAAAGAGAACAAAATATACTGGCAATTTTAAATTACCTATACAAATATGTACTCTGAAAGATGGTCAAAATAAGAATTTGCTGCCCTGAAAAGGATTACTGGTGGTGTAAATGCCTTTAATACAAAGACTATGATAGAGAGTTAAGCTTCGGCTAAAAATCAGAAAAAAAAAAAAAAAAAGGATTCTGGCAGATGCTGTACAGAGAGGTAGATTTGGAAGAATGTATTGTGCAATAAGAAATCAATAACTGAAAACCTGAAACATGAAGCTTGATTTTACTGGTTATGTCCATCCATCCAGTTTTCTCTTAAAACATTAGGGTGAAAAAATGAATCCACAATATTTTTATAAATGTTTTTCTCACACTGGTTGCATGACATTAAGGAAAATATTTTATTTTGACTCTTATTTCTACTGTAAATGTCAATAGGCTTAATTTATGTGTTTTATACTCTTAATCTCTTCGCTATATCCTTTCTATACTTCAAGGAGAAAACACTGTTCTCTTTGGCTCTTTTGTTTTCCTGTTTTTACTCGCCTTTGTTGTCCTCATGTTCTTTTAATCTCATCTTTTGCATCTGGTTGAGTATAAGAATGCAAGCTGAACATAGTATTTCTCTCTCTAGTGTTGAAATGTTTAATTAAAGTTAATGGAATCCATTTATGCTAGGAACTGGTTCAAAGTCCTTATAATGTATTTCATATTATTTTGATTCACTTAGACATCCAAATTACTTTATAACTGCTGCTGCACAATGGTGAAACTCTTTCATTTAGCTGTACATAATGACTTCGAGATATTTTTACTTCAAAAGGAAGTGAAAATAAAGAGATCATCTAATTAAAAAAAACCCACATAATTTTTAGGACATTTGTATTTACTTACAATATCTTAAAAACACATGTCATGTTATCCTGTTTGGATTTGCTATCAAATATAATTCTTTTGGCTCAATCCAAAAATTGTCTAAGAATATATGACCCATTGTTGTTTATAGCTGGTTAAAGACTGGTCTTAGTCAGTAGGAATAATCTGAAAATACTTAAATACTTAAACGGTAATAAAAGAGGTGATTTGTATTGTTTATAGATAGGTAAATTTGTATTTTTAACATGGTCTTTGAGAGGAGAGCCCTATATTTTTATCTAATATACTTATAAAAGGAACAGTGCTGATATGGAAGCAGAAGATTAGAAGGTTGTAGGCAAAGCAAGACAAAGTTTGACAGTAGAGACAATATTATGAATTAGATCAGATAATACACCTGGAAAAAATCCGTACAGTTTTGGTCACAAAAACAATTGAAGCTTAAAAAGTTCTGGTGCTAGTTTTCTACTTAACTATGAGAGATTACATATTTAACTAGCAATGTTTTCTTGCAATATTTCATAAAGAGCATGTCTCCAAGTTAAAATTAACATATTTTGGGGGCCAAATTCAAACATAGCTCCTTAACCATTAGGTGGGTAGTCACAGTCTCAGATATCTAATTTGCAGGTCAGCAGTATTGCTTTTAGCACTGTGTCCCTTCTGCCATTCTGAGTAAGCTAATGTAGAAGTGCTAACGCATGCCATTTCCTTACTTGCTTTTTGCTGTGAATAAAGCCAAGATTTATTTTAAAGCAAGACAGCCAGAACTGCAGAGATAATTTCTCTTTGAAGCTTCCAGCCATGCACATAAGAGTGAGATAAGAGAAGCTTTCAGCTCAAGGTGGGCCTGGCTTCAGGCACAGAGCACTATTACATCAACACAGACCATTGCCACCCCATCCCACTTCAGATGCTTCAGAATGTTTAGTACACTGTCTGGAGTAGCACCAATAAGCTGAGCAAAAGAAGTCAGTGAGCCTGACATGGCCCTGAGCAGATGGATTTAAGTATCATAATCACCCAGAGAACAGGATTCAGCACCATAATCAGGCATTTAAATTGTGATGTTGACAACATAGTGATCTACAAGTGAGCTAGATATGTGGAGGACTGGGTCTCAGGCTCCTTTGGTCACCTGCATGGACCCTCTCAACTGTATCAGTCAGATTTCTATTGAATAGCTTGTGGAGCTTGGCCGTGTTGATGCTTTCCACCGAAGGCATTTGCCTCTGTGTCTGAATCCAGAGATGAGTGTCACCTCCAGGTATGAATGATTTTTAGAGAAAAAAAGAATCATTTACATTGAATGGAATGTGTGCAAAACAGGAGATTCTATAGGAAGACGGTCATAGATCTTGAGAGAGTTTGATCTGCCGTTCAAATTAATGTGGCGAGCTATTATTAGTTACTTCTTTCTTTTTTTTGCATCCTCAACCGACTCTAAATCCTAATGGAATGTACTTGCTTTCCAAGTTGAGTAGTCCTGTCTTAAACATATATATGGACATTGCATTATATCAAACAAAAGAGAGGATGCATTTCAAAGGAAAATGCCTTGCTGGAAACAAACAAACAAAACAAAGCAAACAAACAAATAGACATCTATGAAAAAGTATATGCACAAGACAAAGACAAGCATGTATCATCTCCATGAACATTTTCCCAGACTTCAATGGACATAGACATTCTAGACATATGTATGTCTAGAATATGTTTGTAGGAAGGCATTTGGTACATATTGTGCCATCTTCCTAGAAAAAAAATGCAATAACCATGAGGAAAGATCTTTTCTTTGTTCCTGCTTATAAAACCAGAAAGAGGAATTATCAGGCCTTCACTTAATTTTTGATTAACAACAAATTAACAACTCAGTTTTAGATAAACATTAGTTAGCAATCTGCCTTCATCCAACATTATAACATTTTCCAACTGGGGACACGTTTTCAAAAATGCTAATATAAATTTGGACAGATGTGCCTAGGATGTTCAATCTTTTCTCTGATTTTTACACAGATGGTCCTATTTTATCCTTTGACATTCTTATATCTGACATTTAACACAAAATGTTGCTTTTGCTTCTCTTTATAAGAAATAACTCTGTCATTCTTTTTGTTCATGATGTTTCCGTGAGGAAGTAAGTTGTTATATTTGCTTGGAAATTATTTTGATTTGGGAAAAAAAAATAGGATTTTTTTTTCTTTTTAAGAAGTCAACTTATGTTAACTAACTTTCATTTGAGTTTTAAGGCTTCAGATTTTACAGTGCTGCTAATATTCATTATAGAAGTATCATAAGTAACAAAGAAAAGAAACTATATATTTAGTTCACTTAAATATATAATTCTAAAGAAATAATAGTCTTTGAGTTTGAAATAAAAGAACATTAAACATATCCTTCTGTTTAACTCAAATTATATTCCTAGTGTTTAGATTTTTTCTAGATCAAGAATATTAAGTTAAAATATTACCAAAAAGTTTTGCTACAGTGATACAATCCCAGATAACTGTAAAAGGACACTGTCTTTTTTTAGAATACAGAAGTATAACATTTCTGCCATAGGCTTTTAGTAGAAAAGGTAGATTGAGTAATTAGATTTCCCTCCTGAACATTTAAATAATATTGACTCATCTATACCCAGGAAACCAGGCTTGCTTGATACCAGCTCATGTTAATTTAACACCAGTAGTAATTCTACTGATATACTTCCAATATGCAACAGATTTTTAACCTTTTTTTTAAATTAATCAAAAAAAGGTATTAAAAGTTTATAAAAGCTTTATTATTTCCAATACTTAAATTTAACATCAATATACATTTATATTGCACATATAATAAAATTTTGAGAATGCATATTTTCTGATAATTCAATCAAATATATAGCTGACATAGGAGATTGCTGTGTGCCAAATATAATAACTGGAGAAAAAAAAGCATGGAATTTCTGTCAAGATCACAGGCAATAATGATGCCCACTAAAGTTAGTAATTTAATCCATAATTTATCTAAGTTTCCAAAATATTTTTCTGAACAATGCAGTCATGAAAATATTCAGATTTATGATTCAAAAAAAAAAAGTCCTGTGAGTATATTTTGTGTATGTAACAGGTCCCCACATAAAAGGGAATGAAAGCATTGCAATCATGTCTATATTGTGTGTGTGGGGATGATCTTCCTCTTTGGTTTGTCCCTGTGTGCAAAATAACAGCCAATTACAACTGTTATTTAACAGAATTTAGTTTCAGATAATATTCTCCCAATTTTCCAGCTGGATTTCTTTTCTTATTTTTTACTTTAATAAAAATAATGGACAATATTATTGCAAGATAATGAGTTAGTCCAGGCTCTCACACCGAGTTCTGGCCTGTGCTCATCCTGCTCTTTCTTCTGGAGGAAAGGAGAAAATTTCAGATGGACCAGTCTAGAAGTCCTACAACCTCATCTTGGTGCATCACTTTCCTGTACATCAGTGGTTCATCTCGAGTGGGTAACACATGTCTTCAAGTATAGACCAAACACAAATACATCTCAAGACAGAACCTCTTCCATCCATTACTGTGAGGATACACCCTAACTTAAATGCACTACAGTTTAGATGGAATCTTTTTACTTCTGATGAGCATGAGATATTTGGTAAAATAGAATGATCCCAAGAGATGTATGCTTTCTGTTAAAGAATTCAGAGGAAATTCAATTTTGATATCTTTGTCAAAAGTTGTTAAAATATTAATCTTAATGCAAGGATTTTTTTTTTTGAGAGAGACAAATGTCCTGAAAATGTTTGTCATAGAGATCGGCACCAGCTTTATCCACGACTAATTTTTAACAGATTTTTGTACAGCTGATGTAAGTTGATCTTATCTTTCCTGCACACAACAGTCCTGTATCATTTGAAGAGTTAACGTATTTCCACTAGGGTATTTGTGACACTCCTCAAATTTCTGGCAGTTTGAAAAAGAAATAGACACATTTTGCTTTAATCATCATAGGCTAATTCAGCAAAAAATATGCTAATTTCCATTATAAAGAAAGGAATCTGGTAAAAGTGTATTAAATTTTGATGTATTTTTAAAGAAAATTGAGCCTTAACCATTCATACCACAAATATTCTAGCTTCCTTTAAATATATTCCTTATTACAGTTAAACTGTCACACAATGTTCAGCATTAATGAAAACAGCAGAGTGGAAGGTCTCTCAAAAGCATCTAATTCGGTTTAGAGTCTAAGGCAGATATTACAATTTAATAGAATACTCTTGAAAATAAGCTACTTAGAAACATACATATTATTTCAAAGTGGGCATTAATAATGCTATAATAAAATTACATTACACTTTCTCTAGATGAAATACGTACATGCAATGGTTAAGATTCTTCAAATATTAATTAGATGAGCTAAAATACTTTTGATCATCTTTTTATGAAATGTAGAAACCAGAAGGAAAGTAAAATTTTATAGAGAGATTTCTGTAAGCAGTCTGCAAAATTATTCATTTCTTTGATTTTGTGAAGTAAGTGTTTACATATTATACTTCATTAGTTAAAATTCCTCTTTTTGGAAATGGCTTCTTAAAGAAAATTGAGGAACTGACTTTATTTATGGGAATCAATTCCTATCAATGAGGACTGAGCTGGATAACTTGATGGGCTCATTTAAACAATTTTCTCATTGCTTGCTGTGGAAGTATATTAGAAAGTAAAGTGAGAGGAAAAAATACTATGTCAGCTTCACTTTAATACTAGTCTTCACCTCTTTCATTTAAAATACCATTTTAAATTCTAACTTCTGCAAAATTGAGGGTCTGCTATTGAAGTCTTTCAAGGCACACTGCATACAAATCACCTGAGTCTTCTCAGAGATAAGTTCGAATTCCTTATAAATTAGAGTTGCGGGAAGATCATAAAACAACAGCTATACCAAACAAACTATTTCTATATTCCATTTTTGCTTTAGTTGCCATTTCCCTATTTGATTTCCTTCTCATCAAGATCCTGGAAAGCCCTGCAGATGTTCAGGCTGAGGAGAAGGAGAATGACAAGGAGAACTTCAGAATAAGCTGTACCTGCCACATTTTCATGAGAGTTTTGTTTCTTTTAACAAAAGAAGAAATGAGGAGCTGTAATATTACAGAACAATATGGCTGCTGTCACAGATTCATTTCATTGTATATCTTATGTAATTCTGTGATTAGAAGACATACAGTCACCTGTGTAATATCTGTTACTAGTCCAGGTTAAGGCAAAGCTTAATGGTGCAGACCAAAAAAAAAAAAAAAAAAAAAGGGAAATCAACCGAATACCTCATAAAGATCAGAGTGTGCAGTATTGGCATTTTGTCCATTCTCTGTATTATTCTCTCAGTTTGGATGCCTGTCACAAAATGACTATGCTCCATAAAATTGGCACCATTTATTTTTAAAATATTTGCCCTGTCTTACTTTCTCTAATACTCTACAATTTGGGTAACAAGACGTGGAGACTTCATTCCTCCTATTCCAGAATATCTCTAGTCTTCTTCAGTCCTATCCAGTCTCTAACAGGTATGTTCAGAGTCCGGTTAACATACTCACACCTGAGTAAACATTGAGTGAAATCCTTGTCCTGAGTGCAATGTTCTTTTCCGTTCTGAAAGCAATATTTACAAGAGTATCCTCCAGTAGCTTTCAGTACATATTATTTTTAAGTCATATGTCCCTTCCAGACTGAATTAGAGCTGCATTTTCTAGATGCAAATTCTTTTTTTGAAGATTTTTCAGAAATTTCAGCCATACCGAGTATGGGTGCTCAAGCAGTAGTGTTTTCCAAGGAAGACAAGTTAGGCTACAAATAAAATGAACATTAACAAATATTTAGAATCAATTGGTATTCATTTAGGGTCTCTCAAAGTGTTCAAGAATGAGAAAAAAAAAAGAGTTGTAGGTTAATGAATTGCATGTTGCACTGTAAGCTGCCTATTATTTTAATAGCTAAACAAAAATTTTGGTCATCCCTTTGCCTAAAGCTGAACAGCAATGGACTCCATTGCGGTGGTGGGGAATAGAAGAGGGATTGAAGGGAGAGGATTATGTCCTATGTTTCCAAACAAATCGATTTCTGGAAAATCATGGATGCCTACATTATCAAGCCTTACCAGCCTTACCAGACAATTAGTTAAAACTTAGATCAAAGTTCCATGCCCGAAACACAAGTTACATTTAATAAACCATTAAATTGCATTTGAATATTTGTGTCCTCAAAAACTAAGACTCTGGTGAGTTTTTTTATTTTTTTTTCAGAGTAAAGATTTAGATTTTGGTGATTTGGAGGTTTGTTTTCATTTTAGGATTCAGTTGTATCTATTTCCTTAAAATTTATTTTAAAGAGTATTAATACTTTCTTGCATCTCTACCTAAGTTTATTAAGATTACCTAACATTTAAAGCTTGCTCTTATAATTAATAATTCTATTTTTACTTAACTTTTATTGGGCATGCACCATTTTTGCTTCCTACATGTAACCATAGGATAACAGTTTGTTCCTTCAGCAAACTAGATTTAGATTTTTTTTTTAAGGGTTGTGAAAAATTTAAGAAAGTGCTATTTCACCCTATAGTAATTAACACTTCCTATTTTATGGCCATTTTGGGGCAATAAAACCCATCTCTGTATAACATTGCATTTTAAAACATTTCTTCACATACCTCATGTTAGTCAATGGGTACTACTATATCAATAAATTTGATAAGCAGAATTGTATACAGGTATGAGTAGAATTTACAAAATTTACATTTACATTCTCCAAGCAGCTTTGACAAATATACGATCATTTGTGTCTAGAAAAAAAATACTGCATAAACTGCATTAACTATATCACATTGACCAATAATATACAGAATATTTTTAGAATAGACTTATATTTAAATGGGTATGGTTATCTAGAAACAATATAGGGATTTCTTATAGACTCCCTTTTGCAAACAATTCTTCCAGAGTAACCTTCAAAAATCTGGCAAGCCATTCTAACAATGATCTTTTTGAACATCCCTTTTCTTTAGTGTATTTGATCTGTTTCAGCTGATTGCCTTGGTGACTTCTATAACTGAATATTTTTTTTAAAAAAAAACATTTAAAAATACATAAAAACATTGAAATATGAGTTAAAACTAATCCCAATAATTTTCCAGCTTCTTCTACAGCATGTTTCTACTTTTACTTTTCAACCTTATAATTTTGGCCTAAAAATGTCTATTTATTTGAAAATGCTAAAATATAAGAGATAGATATCTTATCTAGAAAAAATATCTTTCTTCTATGAAATCATATGTTTAGGACTTGCTTATTTCTATAGAATTTTCTTTTATAAAATCTAAATATTCAATTTCCTCTAAAATGTGCAATTTAATTGGTGGGTATCTTTTTTTTCCCTTTTTTTTTTTTAAGGTCCAAGAACATTTTTTTTCTTCTTCTTCTTTATACTTATAGCTATATGCTTATTATTGGAAAATCTATTTCTCTTCTACTAGGTACCTAAGTACACATACAAAAATAAGTTTGCCATGTAGATCTTAAGGTCTATTAAAATCCTATTTTATTTTACAAATATCTTAATCATCTCACTTAATTTTTACTTTCAGTTATAAATCAGTGAGGCACCAGGTTAAGCACTTCTGTGGAAGAAAAATCTGGCAAACCTTCAGACATAAGTCTTAAGCCTGAATAATTTTGAAAATATCATAGGAAGATCCAGCTGCAGAATTTCATGAGGTCAGTGAGGTGCAATTTGAAAACTTCACAAATAACTGACCCTGATTAATAGCAGTTTATATTGCACATGTTAGTGGGTCCTACTTGGGGACATAATTCATCCAACTCGATAAAACATAAAACCTTCAGTTGCTATATCATCATTTTACAAAAAAAAAAAAAAAAAAGTGGGATCTATTAACTATGAGAAACAACATTTACCTTCTGCTGATAACCAATAAATAGTGGCATCAGACTGCAGGCATCTATCAGAGAAAATAATATGAATGTATATTCCCTGAGCAAAAATAGCACTGAAGGTGAGGTGTTATTGGCACATATGTCAGCATTAACTACCTAACCATGGCAAATTACAATGCTAAATTTTGAGCACTAATTCCAACTACTCACTGTTCAAGAATGACAGACTCTGAATCTCTGAAACTATTAACTTGGGTTTTTAGAATAAAATTTCCTAGTACTAAGTGATTAACATGTACTCAAAAAAAAAAAGTTTAAGTTGTTTTCATTTTAAGTGATTTTGAGAATGTCATCATGTTAAAATTCTATTCAAGTACCCAAATGATCTTAGAAATCGCTCAGAATTGTATTTGTAGGCATTAATAAGACAGTGACTGCATTTTTTTTTTCAAGGACAAAATAACCAAATGACTAAAGACAAAATACAAGAGTGACCCCTTCCTCAGTCTTTATCCCAAAGAGCAGTATTAAGTATCACACCATAGGATATAAAATGGGGGAAATCAAAAGAAGAGAGAGATAGATGGAGGAGGAAACAGTTCTTTTCTGATAAAGCTGGACTACTACACAGGAAGAATTATTTTGGAGTCAGCAGAAATGCTGCTATGCGTTGAGATAGCTCCTGTAGCTGCCTCAGCAGAGAGGTTGCCTCTGCAACCCAGCCCTAATGGTCCCACTATGTGGCAAGTTAGACAAGGTTCAGCTGGCTCTGTATTTTAAAACAAGGCTATAATCATAACTATTTGGTTTTGTTCTTATTTATTTATTTATTAAGCTCATTAGGTTTAGTAAGCTGTCTGTAAAGGACACTGAATTTGCGTTGGAGAAGTGTACGCAAGTGGAGCAAGGCTGCATGTCCTGAGGTTCCCCCCTCTCTCAGAGACAGAGACACATACCATGGAGGGAGACAGTTCCCAGGGATGCCAGGAGCCACCCTCTCTACTCTGTCTGTGGTCCTGGATGCCACCATTCAGATGGGCATCATCATCCGTGTAAATGAGCTGGTACTTCCAGTACTTCAAGTGCCATAGCTGCACCCTCCCCAGACATGTTTGTCTGCTGGACTAGTCTACACATACTAAAAGGGAAAGTGGATTTATAACAACTCCTGACTCAACTTGAGACCTACTTGCTCGTAACTGCAGCCTACTTGCTATAAATGTTGTTTTCATTTACTTTCATTAAAGAAAAGCATTTTGAATGCTAGTAATGAGGATTAAAAAAGAAATTCAGTTGTGTCAAGTTACTCAGCCCTTGAGGTACTATTTCTGGATTTAATAAAATTCAGGGACCAGGTAGTAGACTCCACATGTGCCCCTTCACATGGCAGTGCCTTAGTCTTGGGAGCTCAGGAAACCTTTTAATACAAAGAGTCTGGGCCCTACACCATCTGCCATGAAACATATGTCTGTAATCCTTATCGATAACTAACTAACTAATTAAACTTGTTTTAACTAGCCTAATTGTAAGTGTAATATAATAATTCAAAAGTGGAAAAAAATCCTGTCTTCTCTCTAAAGTGCATTGCACTTTCAAAGAATCTGTAGTTTGAACTGAATAGAAACCACTCCTAGTTCATCTCAAGTTTGCTTAAAAGTATTGCACAGACTGCTTTCTGTTGTTCTTTTTGCCCATTCAGCTGTTACTTAGCAGTTTGTTTAGTTATTAGAAAAGCCAGTTTGAGGGGAAGGTCTCAATTTATCAACTGTGGGTGCATTAAATATATATATATATATTGTCCCAGTAGTTCATTTTACCATCATGAGTAAATATATCAGAGTTTGATGTATCTTGTTGGTCAATAATATATGTGGTAACCACCATTAATCTTTGTACTTTTTCCTTTCAAAGGAGGCAGACAGTAGCTGCACTCATTTCATAAGGTTCTCTCATAAAAGAATAGGAATCTATCTACAGAAGATTAAGAAAATAAAAAATCCATACTGTAATAAAGCAGAAGATACTGAGAAGCTCATCAAGATTAAATGAAGGAAAATTTTCATCAACCTTTAAGCTAAATGGCAAGTTTTGGAGGGAATCCCTTTGAGAACAGCCTTTGAGCACATCTCCCAAGGACCTGGCTAAGCTCCCAATTTGCCCAAAATCTTTAATAACAAAGCCCATAAGACTGCCTGTGCCTGTAAAATGGTCAAGATGAAATTATAGGGCACATACTTGCATGAGCAGCCCAATGTCATGCTAAAGCTTATCTTATTCCTTTATAGGATCCTCTGCCTTTGACAGAGATCTGTCTGTCAAAGCTTCAAAGCCCAAAATTCTTCTAGGTCTTGCATAACCTCCCTGTGCCTTCCTCCTGCTTCCCTCAAGAGCATTTTTAAATTATTCTATTGCCTATAATGAACAGACACACACCAGAGTGTAGCTTAAAAACAACATCATTAATTTTATTGAGAACACATAATAGACTGATAGACACCTCAGTGTGTGCAATGGAAAGGGAATAGGATTGAAGCACAGGAAAGCATCTTCTCTTTAGCTGTGCTCTTGCTCACCCAGGACACGAGCTGGGAAGATGCAGTTGAATTCCACTTGGACCTTTCCAGTAATGCCAGAGTTCCTGCTGCTGCCATTATTCCATCAATTACTCACTGAAGTTATGGCTGTGGTTATGGCTCCAGCAAGATTAAAATCAGCACAAGTTTGCAGTCCCACACATCTTTCCTTTGCTCTTTTTAGGAACTAACAGGGGAGTAAAAGGAGGAAGCCTGACTGGGGTCTTAGCATGTGCAAGTCTTTCAGTTCAGATCCAAATAAAATCTATCCCTCCAGTTTGGCGCAATAGCATCTGTGCCATGTGACAGTGTGTCCTTCTGGTTGATTTCTTGGTAAGGGCCTAGGGTCATTCCCTCACCATACAACAGGGTCACCCTCAGCCTTATTGAGTAGCCAACAGTTGGGCAACGAAGCACTCCTGAAATGTTCTAGGAAGTAGTTTTCAAACCTGTGTAAATTAA
The DNA here is from genome assembly GCF_000705375.1 of Tinamus guttatus. Next base: position 815,066 of record NW_010581664.1, on the reverse strand, counting down.
TTATTTTGATTTCTTTTTGCAGGCACGAATAATTTATTTGCCTTCCTGAGATTAATGCTGGGGAAAAGACCCTTGAAAATCTGCTAGTTCCTCTTAAAATGGCTGGAGGAAGGGGGCAGATGCTTTATCACTTTGGAACAGAGAGACGACTGGAATTTGCTCTCAGCAGCCTAGTGTCCAAGCCCAAGGGAGGATATTTTCGGACACTATGAATCAACATGAGGTATGGAAGGAACAGCATTGATATTGTATATTAGTGCATGATAGCTAGAAAAGAAAATATACCAGCATCTGCTCCCATCAGTTCCAGATCCTCAGCATCTGTGCACAGTGCCATCTCTCTGACTAGAGAATGGAAGTGAAAGTGGGGAAGTACAAGCAAGATCATAGTTCCAAAGATGACCTGATTCTCACTGCATGTATCTATTTTTAAAGGTTCTCTGCATAAGGGCAAGCTGCATCACTACTCATACCCCCAATCTAAGTGAATCTATCTTTTTTTTTTTGATGCAAAGCATATGCATATGCAAAACTATATGATAAATCATTAGCAAGATGGGCTCTCAGCACAAGTCTCCAGCTACATGCTGCATGGTTCAGTTTGCTCCGGGGTCTATAGGTGAAATCTGGAAATGTCTCATCTTTGCTGGTGGTTGCCTTCCCTTCCTTTCAGAAGATAGGGACATGTTGCCAACATTTTGCACTTTAAAAGCCAAAGAGATGTAGTGCTTAGTCTGTGCAGACAATTCAGGTTCAGTTTGCTGAGGCAGATGGGCTTGAGACTGAAGGTGGAGAGGGAATATTTGAATATTTGGGAAAAACCCAGGGAGGCGAAAATCATCCCTAAATTGAGAAAATCCTGCGAAGGTTAAAACCATGAATGGATGTGGCAGCAATGTTGCATGGACATAATGACTTTCTGTCCTCCTCCTGCTGGGAATAACCTTGTCCTGCCTGCAAAGCCATTGTCTGAGGGGGATCAGAGAAAAGGAAAGCAAATAGAGAGGACATTGTCTTGCTGCTGGGTATTGAACTGAGAGATTTAGGCAGAATGAGGGCAGAAAGGTGCCTGTTTTGCTGTCCTCTCTGTGCTGTGCTGGTGCTTTCCTGCTGTGAGCAGAGAAGTGGGAGGTGGCAGGGATTTCCCTGAGAAGAGGTGCCCAAACCTGCTCCAGCTTGGCTGCCTGAAATAAAACTCCAAGGCTTCAGAAAAAAAAGAAGCCTTGGATTTAGCTCTTTTCACTATTTTAAGCTCTTCTCTGGATGATATTCCCAGGATCTTGACTGACAGTGAGTGGAGCTGTCATTTTCGATACTGGAACAGATATATCCTTTTCAGGCTCTAGCAATGTACCCAGTCATGCCACCTCTGCCTGGCCTCTGCCAAGGTGACATGTCTGTTGCTCTCTTACCCAAACAACTCCCAAGCAGCTGCTGCCCTTACAGATTGAAAAGTTCCGGGGCACCAGGAGAAAGCTTGAATTATGGATGGCAGTTTCCTTTCGTGAGCCTGATCTGGCCTAGCCAGAACTGATGTCATACTCCGCAGCTGGACAGGCTGGCCAGCAGGCTGAGACAGACTGTGACCGCTTGGAAACAAGGCCCAAGAGAATTAATATGTTAACATATGCCAATCATTACCCAATCTTTAATAGAAAAACCCACAAGAGTGCCTGTACCTGTGCTGTATGAGGAAGAACTTTAGTGTACAGTGACAGAGCCCTGGAACAGGATGCCCAGAGCGGATGTGGAGTCTCCTTCTTTGGAGATCTTCAAAACATACCTGGATGTGACCCTGTGCAACATGCTGTGGCGGCAGGAGTTGAGCTAGATGATCCCTAGAGGTATCCTCCAGCCTCAACCCTTCTGTGACGTTTCATTTCCTTTCTGGCTCTAACTTCTCCTTATCTAAACTTGATATAAAATTCTAGCACTTGCAATATGTGACCTTAGGTGGGAAAAAAAAAAGTTCTGAAATAGTTTTGGCGAATTTGTGTTTATATATATATATACACATATATATAAATTAAGTAAATTTAGTTAAATATAAGTAAAATATAAGAAAAAGCAGCTGGACCACAAGCCACCAAGGAGGATGCTTTCTCCCTCGTTGTAATGATCCTGAGCTTTGGTCGTTGCTACAGAAACTACTTGCGCATTTTGTTTCTGTGAGCAAAAGGTCCCACTGGAATATTCATAACTAGCTAAAGCCTCTGCAGGGAACTAGGAGAGTAATTAAACAATCCAAGGACATGAATGCCATATAAGCACAAAAACGGAGTGTGGAAAACATGCCACTCTGTTGTTCTGGTATACAAATTACACATAAGATATAGATTAATTGGACAACAAGGCTGAATAGTATGTCTTACAGAGTGTCTAAGTAAGTGCTGCAAGTATAAACCAGAGGATTGTCAGGGGCTTTTTGAATGCAAAGTCTTGCAAGGCCTCCTGAACCTAGGCAGCAGTGTTAGCAATACCATATAAGACCAAGCTTGCCTGAGCAACAAAATTTGTGTATGTATGTAGCAGAACTGAGAGCCAGAAGAATTAGAGGCACATTGCTTATTTGGAAGGGAATGGGCAGAAGAAAAGGGAAGTACAAAGGTGGGGAGGTGAGTCCAAAACCAGTAAAAGTAGAGAAGACATAAAGTCAGCAAAAGAGGGCACAATTTTGAAACAGTGTGAGTGTCTGTGATGGTAATGAACCTGACTTCCAGATTCAAACTGGTGGAGATGCCAGAGGGAACCCTCTTAGATAACCAGCTGAACTCACCATCAAGTTTATATTTTTTATGTCTGAAATATTTGATCTGGGAGGGTAGAGTAAAAAGGAATGAACTTGCACTCTGATACTGAACGGTGTGAGGGTAAGAAAGCTGGTGGAATTGTAATTCAATAGTCATTTGTGCCCTCTTCCATCACTCAGCTGCCAGCTGCCTTTTTTTTTTTCACTTCGAACCCATAAACATTTTCTCTGTAGTGTATCAAGTTAGTAGAAGATAAATTTATTCCTTCAATAAATGGCATAATTGCTTGGTGGTTAGGGCGTCATCTTGGAAAGTGGAGTTCAGATGTCTTCAGGCTGCAGAAATCTGGAATAAGATGAAATCAAACAAGATAATCAAACCCTTGAGGACTGTTTCCTTTAGAAAGTGGAAAAGTCCCAGTCTTTTCTTTCTAGCTTCAGTAGCAGAATTCTGAGTAGGTTATCTCTCTAAAGCATTTACACAAAATTCGTGTTCATCCACAAAGCACACTTTGTGCAAAAGCTGTCTGTATCAGATTGAACAGCTCTGTGATAACCAACGTTGGAGTTGCATTGGAATCAGTACCATCAGTCAAGCCCTGACTCAAGTTTGACTTGAAGGCTTTTGGGACCTCTCAGTTTCTACTTTGAATCTCATCAGGAAATTTCAGAAATTGTGTATTAGAATGTCAAAACCAAATTACGATATATAAATCTTTATTTCCAAGAGCTAACTTGGTTTCTAAGCACTGGAGTACTGGAAAAATCATTGTGACACACTCCATTTAAATGACAATGCTAAGCTGGCAGAAAGCCAAATTGTATCCTAGATCCCTTTAGATAAACTTAAGAATTCACATGTAACGAGCTTGCTTCTTTTCAGTCTTCACTGTAGGAGAGTCAGAACTAAAATATTTTCCAGAATAATTGCCATTATCTATAAAATATCTTAACTCTTATTCCTTTATTCAGGTTCAGAAATATCTTTGCTGTACAGACATCCCCTGGAGTGAAATCTTCATCCAGCCATGTCAAATATCCAAATTCTAAGCAGTTTTATCCCAGGTGTCTCCCAAGATAAGGTGCAAGCAAATGCCACTGCTGATAAGAGGGTTGACTGCATATCACTATGTCGCACACTGTGTGACACTGCATGCACTACAGGGGGTGAAACGTTATCTTTAGCTTTCCCACCAGTAATCTGCCTCAAAGTGACCAGTCACATTTCCCTATAGCGCAAAGGAACCCACCTACCTTTTTCTATACTGTAATTTGTCATCTTATGTGTTATTCACTTCTGCTTTGCTCACACAGTGTAATCATAATCCCAGTAGTCTACCATGTACCTCTCCAAGTGCAAGACTCCTTTTTTCTGTAGGGATGTTAGGCTATTCTTCAACATTTGATCTAACACAGTTAGAAATATATCCCATCTCATTAATTTTGTCTCATGCAATTTCCTGTATAGCAATTGAATATAGATACGGATTGTTGTAACTGAGTGCGTGGGTATGTATATATGGATGAGGGAATTGGAAATCATTATGACAGGATTTTTGAGGCCTGACAAATCAGGTCAGTTTCAAAATGTTAAAACAAAATGTTTTCTCACATTAACACCACACTTCATGTTAATAATTAGTTCTTGAAGTCTGCTTGGTGTGCTTCTACTTTCATGGGTGCAATGGCCTCTGCTTTAGCTATAGAATATATTAGGGGTGCAGTATTTGTCATATTCTTTCTTAAACCAAATGGTTAAAATAGAGAGAGTTTACTTCAAAGTGGGCTTTTAATTCAGAAATGAATATGCTTTTACATATTTTTTTTAAATAAGAATCTAGCAAATATCATTACACGAGCTGTAATGTGCAGAAATTGTGAATCCAATCTGCATGCTAGAGAGAAATGTTTCAACAGAACAGCATTACTCCTGAGAGTACTTTTAAAGTAGCTTAGTCCAGAGTCATTAAAATGTCTTGCCACATTATTAGGACAGAAAAAATAACGCTTCTCTTTCATGTTTAACTTTTATCCATGCTTTAGACCCTTATTTTCTTATGACATGCTTCAGATTTATCTATTTTAATAATTCTTTTTAATTTGATACATGTGATTATTATAATTTACATATCAAATATATCTCACTGATGACAGTAAATTAATTAATTTTATGGTGCATTTGCTCTGAAAACACACTGAAATGAGTATTTATTGCAATATATTAAGTAATAATGCATACGTTGTTTTCTGACTGCTCATTACTGAAAGAGAAATCCTTTTCAATAAAATGTTGCACTTCTTTATATCAGCTGAAATAGTTTAGCAAAACTGAACTTTTATTTGTTTATTTAGGTACATTGTTCCACCTGCACTGAAATAAACAGCATTTTTACCAAGTAAAATACTTAAAATGGAGATTTGATTAAGTTTAATTTATTTTCTTAGTCCAGGACTCAGGCCCTGTGGGACTGCAGAAGGGAGGCTGTGGATGGCCTAAATGAAAAAAAAGAATAGTTTATAGTGCATGTTTTGGATGTCCTTGGACATGTCTAATCATCATTGATGCCAGGACAGGTAATGGAATCAAGATTACAAACCACTCTACATTTGCAGATGCTTAAATTTGTGTAAATATGTGTCTATATGTGTGCTATGTCCAGAATCCGTTTCTAGTTAATGACATTCCATAGCTCAATATAACTACCCTCGTTGTGGGCAGCTAAGATAATGTCATTTGTATTCTTAGGCTATCCTATCTGCACTGCAGCTGCCACTCCAATAGCGTGTGGGTCTCCTACAGACCCTATGGCATGTCTGTTAGTCCCTTGGGGATGCTGTGGTTAATCTGTGTGACAGATGATACCAGACTCCAACATTTAGGCATCTGAATCAATGTGGAGAGCTACAACCCAACCCTGAAATTGTCCTCTGTGCTTCATCACCTTAACAGGCTCCCTGACATTACTGACTGAATTGTCTGAGATTGTATTCAGTCACCATAGGCATCTACTACCATTGTACATGTCCAAGGGTATGTGAGATACCAGCTTTAGGCGCATGAGAGCATATGAGCGCATATGAGCTTTAAAGGTGTGTTTTTTTTCTGGAAGATGTTTTTTTTCTTAAAAAAAAAAAAGATTTCTGCACTTTCACTTACTGCAGTTAATTTGTATATTGAGAAGTCCTTCCTGAGTATATATGTGAGCAAACAAACAAACAAGCAAACAAACAAAAATCCACACCTGCATGCACAATTTTCCTCATGCCTATTTTACACTTCAGTACAGATTGTTAGATCAAGTGCTCCATACATCAAAAAATATAAATCATTCTATGAATTTTGTGCCATTTTCCTCTCTCCTTTCCTCTCCTCTCTCTCACAAGGGCCAGGGAAATTAAGAATACAGTTTTAGGATAATGTAAGGGTTGGCAACTTCTTGGCAACTTCTAGCTTTAATAATAGATAACTACAACCAAATGGAGGAAGGAAGCATTTAAGAGATTAAAATGAGTGGAATTTCATATATCTGCATGACAACTAGTTGCCCTGAGTTTAGCACATATATCTTTGATAATAGACTTTATTTTGGTACTAAAAGTGCTGAAACAAATCTATGAACATAATGCTCTAAAACTAAACCTTCACAGATCAATTTAGATGTATTACCACTTCAGATATTGTACAGCAAAAATGCATGGGTTCTTCTAAATGGACCTACAAATAATCTGAAATGGTAAGTGATTTTTTGGCTAGGGGAAAGAGAAAAGGACACCTTTGAGAAAACTACTGAAAGTGAAATTATGATGCTCCCATATTTTTTACTGACTGAGCAGACTATTTGGGATGCATATTGCATACATATTTTGTCAGCAGCATGTGTAGCCTTCAAATATTAAATGCCAAATACTATGTCAAATGGAGTTCTAATTCTCCAGTAACATGATTAAAACAGCTGTAAAAAAAAGCCGGGGGCTGAAGACTGAATTATGTAGGTGGATGATACATTCAAAAGAGATCTCTGTTTCTGAAAAGGAATGGGAGAGTTGGAAGAAATATCATGAGGAGATGTGAATGGTCACCTAATTTTTGTTCAGCTTTTATGTAAACATTTACATACAGATGCAGTTTGTGAAAGCTGAATTTGATTAACATATTAAAACTGTAATGTGTAATGAGTAAAGTTCAATGATTTTGTGCTTAATTGCTCCTATTAAATGGAATCGCTACTTTAGAAGGGAAAGA